>JADDOH010024556.1:0-600000 GCA_016648135.1 Agrypnia vestita | reverse complement strand
TTTTTTTATTAGAGTTTTATATGAATTATTAACATTGCATGAACGTTACATTGATTAATGTGGTCACTTTAGCGAGCCACACGATAGGTCGTAAGCCCAATAATTACCCAAAAAGACTTTCACATCTACTTTCCCATATTAAAAGTAGCTTCGTCTCTATAGGACATCTATACTATATCTTGAAATATATTAATATACAGGGAGTACCAGAACTAGCAGCAGAAACTTGGCCGGTGGATTCCTGCCTATGTTACGAGTCTAAAATGTTCGAGCAACCATGACCTAATGTCAACAGTAATGGAGATATGCTATAGCAAAAGTTGGCATTTTTTTTTCAATATTTCTGACTTATTTTTTGCAAGAAGTTAACTATCATTACAGTAACTTATATCGATAATGAAAAATTCATTTGCTTCAATACAACTTAAATAAAATGATGAAAACCTAATAAAAAAACCCTTTTTTCAATTTTTTCAAGGTTTTTTTCATTTTATTTAAGTTATATAGAAGCAAATGAATTTTTCATTATCGATATAAGTTACTGTAATGATAGTTCAACTTTTTGCAAAAAATAAGTCAGGAATATTGAAAAAAATGCAAACTTTGATGATGCATATCTCCATAACTATAGATATTCGGTCATGGTCGCTTGAACATTTTAGACTCATAACATAGGCAGCAATCTAATGGCCAAAATTCTGTATTTAATAATTTATGAAACATATTAATGTGTTCTAAGAACAAAATCGGCCGTATTCTGAAATAAGCAATTCTTATTTCGTGACAGTTATTGTATAACTTTGTGCAATGCCATCAATTTTGTATTTTTAAGTTTGACAGGTTTGAAATTAATGAATTAAATCAATCAGAAATCTCTGAAACGTAGACAAATATTAACTTATTCATAAATTGTGGATAATTTAACGTTTTAGGGCTTTCTGATTGGTTGAATTGACAGGGATGCCTTTTCCATAGTGATTGCCAAAGTCAGGGGGACGTGATACGGTACAAAGAGAAGAAGAAGTATAATATTATAAAAAGCTTCGTCTCTGTGAGACCTTTATAATTATCTTATTCAAAATATCATTAATTGTTCGATTCTTTCAAAAGAATGATAAGTGTCGATCTAAATTATTGGTAAATGATAAAAAAGGCTACTTACCCCAGAACAGGTATTTCTATATATCTAGCGAGGTATGTAGTGGCCGAGAAGCTAGCTGCATATTCTTATATATTTGTTTGTATTATGTGTGTAGGTGTATATCAAGCAATTAAATGTCTTTTTTCCAATAAATGCCTAAACTGAAATGAAATGAAATGAAAGGAAAAAAAGAGCCATTCTAAGCAAATAAAGCAGGATAAAACAATTTTTAATAAATGATAAATTGGTGTTGACTTAATATCTAATGTATTTTTGAAGTGTCAAGTTGTCTTTGGAGTCGACAAACAGAGAAATATATTTTTTGTACACATATGTACAGAAGTACCACCAACAATTAACGGAGGTAAAATAACAAGGGTTAAATTCTAATTTGTTGATTTTGTTTAATTCGTCAAAATCAATAAAGAATTTTTTTTCTGTATGAAATGAGGTATGTGTCAGTTTACTTGACACATTTAAAATATTCATCATCAAATGATAAATTGTCTTTCCAATCAGTTTCCAAACATTGAATTTGATCTTATATATCACAAATTTTTCATCAAAATGACAGTTCAAAGTTTATACAAGGAAACACTGGAAATGAGAAAATGACTTAAAAGTTTGAACCTACAAAAACCTAGTAGGTCAATATTTCATTTACAATTGCATATGTTTTTACACAGGGCTCATTGATGACATTGATGATGTTTAATGTACCTATAATAATTATAAGAAAAAAATACGAGAGATGGCGCGTTATACAGGTTGGATTCTTTCTACAAAATGTGTACGTAAAACGGTTCTTAGTTTTTTCTATGAGGGTTCTATGTTCTACGAATTTGATAAAGCATGAAGTAAAAATAGCAAAATTATCTGAGGCGTAAAAAAAGTCCAACCTCCTTAGATGTTTTCAACAAAATTATTTTTGTTTAATAACAGTAGAATTAAAAAGTTTTATAATGCCTCCATATGGATATTTTTAACCAATATTTTTATCGCCAAGGATTTATAAATTTGATGGTAAAATGTATTTAAAAAAAAAAATAGAGATGCGAACACGGAATACGTGTCACATCAATATTCTTACTACTTTCAAACTAAGCTTAACGCTTGTGCTATAAAAATTGGACTAACTTGCTAGTCTGGAGTGAGGTTCGAACCCGCGACCACGACCACAATCAGGAGGCGAGTGTCCTAACCACAAGACCAACATGCCTTATAAGACGATAATGGGAAAAATACTGAATTTATAAAACACTATAGAACTAAGTGCTTGGACGTTTTCAGCGCATAAATATATTATGTTGAGCTGTTTAAACCCACATATAACTCATTTTTAGCATTTTGTGGGTTGGACGCTTTATGCATAACTACATACAGTTAGAAAAAAATTATAGCTTAAGTATGCCTAAGTCCTTTTGGAGTGGCTCAAGCAGGCTTTAATTTTCGGAAAATTTTACAACGAAGACTAAGCAAAGAAAACTAAATGGAGACTAGCAAACATTATTTACCCTTGTTGCAGCAATTCCTCCAATGAAGTTGATTTTTCTCGCAATTTAAAGTTTGTATTTGAAGAGCATTTATCACACCTTATCAACTGATCTGAACAAAACTTCCAAGAAAATAACGCAGAGATTTTTTCATGAAAGTCGCAGGGGGACAATGCGATCTCTTCGAAAAAATCTGATGAACAAACAGCTTCAGGAATCGAAAAATTTTGGAAACCGTTAGACTAGAGTAACATTTTTGAAGAAAAAACTATTTTAATACTGATTTTTCATTTCCTTTATTTTTTTAATCAAATATATATTTATAAATGTTTTATGTGTGTATACTTAACGTGAATTATTACATCTGAGGACAATTACTATTTTTTACGCTTATAGCGTTAATGTGATTAAAAATAAATATAAAATTTAAAAAAATATTAATCTAACGTTGACCGGTTTCAATACGTATTCGGCGGATCCGTAAAAGAATATAAAAAATAATTGAGCAGTAATTATTCCCAAAAAACAACATTTTATTTTGCATCAAAAGCAACTTCAACAGCTCTTTTTGTGAAATACATTCAGCATTTTCAATATACTCGTATATTAGTAGAACGACGAAAAGTAACAAAGGAAAAAGAGGAAAGAAAACGAGGATGATCTAACCAGCACCTCCATGTGGAAGGATAATAGTGTGAAGTTTGTAGATAGGACTTTTCAGCCACGCTCATATATATCAGTCGCTGTTTTGTTTTTTTTCACAATATTAAGATCATTTTTTCTTTCAGTCCATACAATCTGTATTAGTAATTGAAGAAAATATAAAACTAAAACAATTGAAAAAGACACATTATATTATATATTTCTCTATGAGACATAACCAGCCGAAAAATAGGTCTTAAGCCATATAGACACCCAAAAAATAGACTTCCATACAAATATACTCAATTAATAAAATAGCAAACAATTGGCTTACCTCCAAAGGTAGAACAGCAACTGAAAATTTACTTGCTGTAATTGCATAATAATGTCTACAAATAAAAATATATATATAAATAAATAAATTAATGAAAATAAAAAATAATCTTAAACAAAACTTTAACCCTTTTTACATTAAACAATTATTCTACACATATTTACACTTGGACTTATGACTCACTCAACTTTCACTAACATAGCACTTGATACTTTGTAGATACATAATTACTACCTTATGATAGTAAATATTACTGACGAATTCAAAAAAATATTATAATTATGTTCTATAACGCCACTCTGGGACAGGCGTAGCCTAGTAGAGTGGCAAAATCCACAAATTTAACAAAAAAAAGTGTAATTTATCTTATATTTTATTGTTAAATTAGTATTAAGTACCTTTATTTGTAAACAAGGATTTTTTGAAATAAAAAATAAAATAAAAATTTCCCATATAAAAAAATAGCTTCGTCTCTACGATACACCTATAATATATCTTGACTAACGATGTTCCCCTATAATAAGATTCATATTGTGTTATTGAAAAATCTGAATATACACAACATATTCTAAAACAATTGATTTTGCCGACATAGCCCACCATTGGCATCAACAATCTTATGAACCCTGACAGACGCCATCCTCGTAACAATGGACCAAGAACAAAAATAATATAAAAATACATTTATCCATCATTACTTCGAACTCGAAGCAAATCGTTGCGTACTTTTTTGATGTCGTGTTTCCGTGGGTATGTTTTTTGTATCAGGTAATCGGTAATCACAATTACTGGATTGTTACTGCGATATTTTAGTATGTAATTTTCCTCAGTCCAAGTCATCGAGATTGTTTTCACATACGAGCATGTACTTCATTACTTTATTCAGTTGTTCACAGTCGACGACACAAAATAAAGTACAGAATGTTTATAAAATCATAATCTTAATCATAAAGCTAAAAATTTATCTGTGCGAAGCAGCAAAATCTTTCGAAATGTGAACCGAAAGAAATTTCTAGGCCGACGCAATTATTTTGAGTTCGCAACATTATTTTCACACGAATTCGAACCAACAACCACTGGATCACTAAGCGAGAGTTATAACCACTACACCAATAAGCTACTTATATTTTCATTTTTTATTTTAGCCCAGATATAAATAATCTTCTGTATCCAATGACTATATTATGAGAAAGGCCAGGGATAGGATGCTAGATGGATGAGAAGGGGTGAGGCATCGCTCTCCAAGGAATTACGATCTCATCAGAAATGCAAGGAACCTCGGACTCTTTCGGGATTTCGTGAGGGAGTGGGTGACGCACTGGGAGCTGCTTCGAGGATAATTGTGCGTGAGACTGTGGATTCGTGGCGTCTATGGACTGATCTCCATCTTTTATGTCAATAGTGACGTCTTCCCCTATAAGGAGTGGCGATTAAGTGGCTTCCTGTCCCTTACACTGTCCCCCTCCCGCTGGCATCCTTCCTTCTCTTAAATATTCCCCTTGCAAATTTATGACTGTAACTTATATCTCTTTAATGTATTTATCTTAATGAATCTGTATCTGCAACTTTCTGTATCTTATACTTTTTATGCTATGTATTGTACTATGTTAACAAAGATTATGTTTCTGCGAGAGGGGGACAGTGATTGGGTTTTTCTTTGAATCTCCCTGCTGAGCCGCCCTATACATGGCCCAGCACGGAGATTACACTATTAGAGAAAAAAATGTCAACCAGGCGACGTATGAGTAGGGCCGATAAATAAGCATAACTAACTAACTAACTAACTAACCATCACGCCGTTTCCCTGCAGGGGTAGGCAGAGAGGATTGAACGCCACACTCTTCTATCCTGGCACACCACTTTTGCTTCGGCCACATTCATGCATCTTCTCATACACGTTCTACGATTGTTGCGGCTTTTAACAGGGCCATCCTCAAATACTTGTAGTACCTGATCGTGCCAGGTCTTTCGCGGACGCCCTCTATTCCTGTTGCCTTCAACATTCGCCTCATATATTTTCTTAACCATCCTTTCCTCGTTCATACGTTCCACATGACCAAACCATCTCAGCACTCCTTTCTTTATTCTATCTACCACACTACAGCAAGCATTGCATTCACTTCTAATTTGTTCATTCCTCACTCTATCGACCAAAGATTTTCCACACAAGCGTCTTAGTGACCGCATTTCCACCGCATTCAGTCTACTTTCATTCCTCTTTTGCCAATTCCAGGCTTCACTTCCATACATAAGGGTTGGCACTAGAACGCCATTATGTACCGCTAGTCTTGCTTCTTTTGACAGATTCTTATTGGCCATAATTGCATTTAGTGCACCATTAACTTTGTTTCCCGCAGTTACTCTCCTTTCGATATCATTCTCAGCCTTGCCGTCTCTACTAAACATACTTCCCAAATACACAAACTCGTTCACTTGTTCTAAGCGTTCGTTGTTTATAATTACATCACACTTAGTCACTCTTTCGTCTCTCTCGAATACCATCACCTTCGATTTGCTGACATTCATCAAAAGTTCACTCTGCATGCATACATCGGACATCCTGGATACCAAGCACTGCAGATCAGCTTAAGCATAAGCTCATAAAACGGTCCTGGGAAAGTGGTGGGTACCCAATCACTGTATCTAATATTTTGTTTGCATGTGTGTCGCCGGAATGGGAAATTATATAAATTATAAATTATATTCGGACTTTTTTCGTTAAATGATTCTTATATTTATGCTGTACTGTGTTAAATTTCTCACTTAAAAAAAAAAAGATTTCAACAATTAAAAAAGGTTTTACGGAAATAATGGTCCATATTGCGGTATAACAACAAAAAAATAGCTTCGCCAACAACACGACATATGCTCATACATACATAACCAAGTAATGGGGGCCTAATTAATATCGCAGCGGTTGTTATTAACGTGATAAATGCAATTTTTTTTGACAAATGACAATTTAAAATTGTTTTATGCCTTCTGTATTTAAATATGTATGTGGTGTATGTATTTATTTTAAAAAAAAGAAAGAAGTGAATTGTCCGGTCAATGGGGGCACATTTTGGATGGCAGCCGTGCGGGCCGGCTCTGTCTTGCAACGCTGGGTGCACGGTTGCCTTTAGCATTAAAAACGCCAATTTAATCGAGCAGTGGAAAAACCTGGACACACAACGTCTGTCTTGTTGGACTCGATATGACATTGAGGCAATATAAAAGTTCAATTAATTCCTAATATTTCAGACGCACTTGAAGGTTTGGTTGGTAGCCGATTTCATGGTTTTAGCGGTGCATATATGCGGAGTTATTTGGAAAAAAATAATGGCCTCGCAAAAATATATTTCTGCCTTGATTATGAGTCGAAAATGTTCAAACAACCATAACAAATAGTTAAGGAGATATGCCATATCAAAGTTTTAATTTTTTTTCAATATTTTTGACTTATTTTTGACAAAACGTTGAACTATCATTACAGTAACTTATATCGATTAATAAAAAAAACCTGTAAAGTATCTGTTACACTCCGTATATAATTTAATGCACTGAAAATATACATTCATATCCATATTTGTATAAAATTAATTTTTTTGCCTATCTATCCTCTATACAATCAAGGTGATTGTATTGTCTGCGAAATTCATAAATTTTTCTCTTTTGCGTTTTGTATCGTATTTTGTATGGAAAGGTATGCGACGAATTTAAGACATAATTGTGCTGGTATAGTGGCTTGTTGCAAAGGTCATGATGCTCGCCTAGTGATCTGCTGGTTGGTGGTTCGAGCCCCACTCCAGGAATCTAGTAAGTTATTCCTATATTAACAGCACAAGCCCTTAGCTTATTTGATTTATTTATTTATTAACGACACAAGCCCTGATTTTAACTTTTACATAATGTTCAAATAGCATAGCTATCTAAGTATGTAAGCAGCAAATTAATTTTTTTAAAGAATATCAGCAACATAAATACAATAAGTAATAAGTACATATGAAAATAAAAAAATAAAGAATA
The DNA here is from genome assembly GCA_016648135.1 of Agrypnia vestita. Taxonomy (NCBI): domain Eukaryota; kingdom Metazoa; phylum Arthropoda; class Insecta; order Trichoptera; family Phryganeidae; genus Agrypnia; species Agrypnia vestita. The sequence continues at coordinate 592,382 of JADDOH010024556.1, read as the reverse complement.
TTAGCAAGATAAATGCAATAGATTAAGTATGTAAGCAAACTATAAAATTGAAGCTATGTAGATTTGTTTTTTGTATGTGTATAGTGCTTGAGCTTTAAATATATCAACAGAGCTGTATTTATTACCTAGGCGGTGAAATTTATGTATAGGCATAATCATAATACATTTAGTGCGCTGGGCACCTACATAAAATTGCTCGCACTGTCTTGAAACCGACCGCCCAGGTACTCTGTAAGTAATTGTTTGTAATAACTCGTTAATAATTTTATGCGACAAATTAAATCACTCATAGTTCTCCTACACGATAGTTTCGTTAAATTAAATAGGTACACACATTAAGAAATCATAATTAATTTGTTCCGAAGAAATTAATGAACTTTAGATCATCGTTTAATGAAATTTATAGAACGGCGATCATATAATGGAATTATATTCTAGATTGCTACGCACAAGAGCTGAAGTTATATAGACTCCTAAATGTATGTATTTTAGAAATAGTAAGAATATTATTTCACGTATTTCGTGTACGAATCTCCTTGCCTTGCAAATTCCTTGATTAAAGAATATTTTGAATTGATTTTAAAATAATAATACCTATTATTTTAATTTATTGAAGGAAGTTAAAAAGGTTTCAACTTTGTAAAAAGAGTTAAAAAATCATGAAGAAAATAAATGTATTTTTTTAAACAGTCTTTTATAAAATACATCATAACATAAATTATTTGACAACCAACTGAACGATATCTTAATAATAATTATCAATTAAAGATAATCGTTAACTTTATAATATAATTTTTAAAAATATGTCACAGCCATATAATTTCCACAAATTTTCTTCGTTTCCGAAACATCCTAGGTTTGGTAATTATTAATAAATTAAATAATTTAGTAGTATTGTTTGAGAAAGATATGTATTAAAATATATGGAACCTAATTAAAAATCTTGGTTCAAAAAATACTTCACACTATTCCATACAAAAATGTGATACGAAATGCAAAAGAATCTATGATAAAAATTAGTGAATTTTGCTCGCATTGCCAGACGATTACATTCACCAAATTTTGTGTAGACAGGTACTGATCAAAATACAGGTACTCACCACTTCTCTCCTGCCATCCCCCGCTCTGTCCTCAGCCATTCTATGCCCTACGCCAATTTAAATGCGGATTTTATTGATTGCCAGCTATTCCAAATTTTACTCAGTTGCACTCTAGGACCCAAAGAAAAATTTTGTTACCCAAACTCATGGACAAATTTTGCATGAAAAGTTACCTCTGCAAACAGTCACTCACCTCTTCCATCCACTACCTAATCTGAATCCATGGCAACGTCGGGGACGGACTTCTGGTATATTGTTACGCATCGACGTAATAGCCCGTGGTATGTCACAAAACAATTCGTTTGAAGGTAGTTAATTAATAATATGAGGTATTATTGCCTTAGCACGGAAATAGGAGGAGAGTGAGAGAGAGCACTATAATTAATTTGTGAGTTTTTACGATATTTTTGTTTGAACGCAATAATTGAGAAATTGATTAAAGTTATAAATACACACCTTTCTAACGAGCTCATTTAGTTTAGTGAGGGGGAAGGGGGGTTCCCGACTCGTCCTAGAAAACTGATGTAATATAATTAATTATTCATATTTTTCATACAAACTTTATAATTAATTATTAGTGTATTTTTTACGATATTTTTGTTTGAATACAATAAATGAGAAATTGATTAAAGTTATAAATACACACGTATTTGCAACGTATTTATTTAGTCTAGAGGTAAAAACTATTAACAAGCGGGTGGGGAGAGGGGCATGACTGAAAACTAATATGTTATAATTAATTATTCATATAATTAATTGTCCTTAATAAGAATAGTGGTTGGTTTTTAGTTTTATATTTTATTAAGGTATCTAGGATTGATCCGTTTATATATTCGGTAAAATAAATATGACTGGTTTTATTATGACATTACTTCAGTATGAATATTCTTTTGTTGAAACTACGAGTATTACGATAATTTTTTTATGCAAAAATTAGTATTATTATTAAAAATATATTTCTCTTCGCACTCAAAGTTACGTACCATGTTAAATTATAATATAAATTCATCGTCAATGTCTAATTTTTAAATTAATAAGTTTATATGTGTGATCTAACAACACGCATTTCACAATCTGCATTTTTTATATCTGTATGTTTAGGCATAATTTTTAATTTATGAATTGACAAGTTTGCGCTCAAATTAACACTTCTGTGGCGTCCGACACGTAACAGCCATTTTATTTATTTTAAAGATTAACTCGGTTTAGTAATACTTAAAAAGGTTTTAATGTATCAACATTTCTTTATAATTATTTCATTAATGATTTATCAACGAATTCCGAAAATAACTACACAATATATCACGAAAATAACATTAAATAAAATGAGTACCATGTCATAAACGAAGAAAGAAAATAAATAGCGTCTATCAGGCAAGCGCCGCTCTCAAACAATTTATAGAATAACGCCCCTTTTTTCTATATGTAATATTTTTTAACTATAAAATTAATAATTTAATTCAAAATGTAAATAAAATTAAAAGTTAAATAAGATAAAACGGGTCTAATATCAATTAAAATGAATTCACCCACAACTACCGGATCTTGCATTGGACATCATCATAAACAGCATTATAGATTTAGCGTTTGTCTTGCTGTCCTTTGAAATTGTGCTACTTTACGACACGGTCCATTTCAATGCAATGTTGCCCCCTGCCGAATTTTTATAACATAATTATATTGACCTTGCCGAATGACATTTTTTGTTGGATTGCATTCGCTTAATTGTCTTTTTAAGTTTTTTTAAAGTCTTTTAATGATTCTCTTCCGCTTTTTTGACACGAGAGAGCGATTCTAACATTAATTTTAAATTTAACTAGCTGCAACCCGTAAAAAATGACGTAACATTGGTTCGCGTCTTTGCTAGGCCCTAGTATATATTTCGAGACGGAATTACGGACGTTATACGAAGTTACGGGGACAGACGGACGGACGGACGGAGACAACGAAATAATTATGTTTGATTTTTATTTACCTTCACCATAGAATTTACCGCACTTAGACACCGTTTTACTTGCCTATGCCCGTGGAAAGTCTCTGGTATCAGGAGAGGAATCATTTTATCTTCTACCCCATAGGAATACAACGTGATAGTGTGTCTGATTACATTGAATTAATATTTTAATATTTATTTTATATTGAAGTATTGTAAACGTTTGTTATTCGTTAATTTTATGCTTACTATAAAACAAGTTTAAATTAACAATAAATTAATTTGCTTTATATACATTCTCTGACGCAACTTTGTTTTGTAAGCCATTTTAAGTTATTTATTTTTTTGGTCATCGTAATATATATTTTGGATTATTTATAAAAGTAGAGAAGTTATATTATTCATATCTGTGGGATTCATATAACACACTGTTTGAAGTCTCTACCAGTTTAATGCATGATTTTTTTAAGATAATTTAAAAATACAACAAATCTCCCAACAGCGCAGATGAATATTGCACTAATATTTCGTCACGTATTTTTGTTATTAATCGAATAAGTTTTCCTACCAAATTGACATGTCATGACAAATAGAGAGGATTAAAAATTATAACATATAAATGTGATGAAATCACTGACAGTGTATTCTAGCTTCTAAACATAAAAGGTGTAAAATGTATGCTTCAGTACCGGTACATAGCCTAATGCGAACAGTATGATGAATACAATAGTGTGTAACAACGAAAGTATAAACAAATCAAATGTATATTTATATTTTATATAAATAATAGGTATGCACAATGGCTGTATTTCTAGTTAGCTCGAATACTGGGAATTCTTACCAAGGTAGGTAGGTTTTAAACTGAAGATTCTCGCGCATTATCCACGACAGAATTACCCAGAATTATGCAAGGACTCCATACAGATTAATTTAAAACGTGTTCCAGTATTCAAAGTATAAAAAATGTTTTTTTCTAAAAATAATAAATGTAATTTTAAATAACTTTTAAATAGTGATATTCATGAGTTAGATATATATTAAACTATTTATTACCTTTTTAAAAATATATCAATATATCACGAACTGTCAAAAAATATTTAAAACAGGAAAATAACTGATGAATTTTAAAAAATGAACTAAACATCTTAAGCAATGTAAGATTATTTTATCTTGTTTTTGCAAACAATTGAAAATTTTAAATTTTGTTTGGTGCATTTAATTTTTTAAATATTTTTTATCTATTAATTATTTATCATGTTGATGTATATGTTTGTTCATTTCTCAAATATTTTTCATTTATATTTACTGCTGGTTATTAATGAAAAATATTCTATTATGTTATTTATCTTCATACATACTGAATACATTATGAATTATTTCCTTAACCGTTAGTTATTATTATGTTGTTTATATTTTCCGTATGTAACTTATAATTGCTTACAGATGGAATTCCATGTAATAATGCTATGAGGTCAGAAATTATATATTTTTTGAAGGTCGTTAAAAGAGACCGTGCATGCAGGTGAACGCTTAAACGTATTACATAATTAATTAAGTATATGTACCTGTATGAAATTAGTGAAATATTTAGTAGGAATATTAATAATAATAATACAAATATCAGATCAGGAGTCGATCATGTCTTGACGTATACAGAATAATTCTAATAATATACTTATAAGAAATAAAAAAAACCATCACATAAATAGCAACGTTTACTATTATTATATGACAAATAATAATTGAAATTTTTTAAATTCATTGCATTAGGGACTGATTTCATCTCAGATTACTTAAAATCAGTTTAATTTTATTATACCAAGCTCTTATTTATACGATTTTTTTTTTATACGATACCAAGCTTATATTTATACGATAAACAATTTATATTTATACAATAGACGCTTCGAAATTATGAATATGTAATTAAAATATTGATGATATTTCAATAAAAAAATGGTTGTATTTAGATGTGAATAAATTATTGTGTATTGCAAAAAAATTGCTGACTTTCTAATCGACATCGCTTGAAAAAACTGTCTACAGATGAACCGACAATATTTCTTGGTTTGTGAACACTATTCATTCTAAGGTATTTATCTGGTTAGAGGTTCTTCATTAAACTAACCTGCGTTTCCTCTTCCTCCTCATTCTGAACATGTTCATCATCCTTGTCATACTCAGTCATTTATTTTGACAGCCCGAACTTCAACTACTTTTGGACCACGCGCGCCGGCGACCGCTTTGGCAAAACTAAACTCTTTTCGAGCCTTCGAGGCACCAATCCGCTAACGAGAACCACATACATAACGCATACGACAGGTCAAACAAACGAACAAACTAAGTGAGGAAAACTAAATAAAATCAAGCCAATACATAAAAATGTCGCAGCGTTCAATACTGTACTGAAAATAATATCTAGCGCTCGTTATTGCTTTTATACTTTTGCCCAAATCGAACGTAGTAAAGTTTGTCGCGACGCGGATGGAACATTATTGTCCATAGAACAGCCACGTTCTTAGCGATTAATTTTATTGCGTTCTCATTGCACAATTCAACATTGATGTAAAAAGTGAGAATTTATTATTTTTTATTGTTTATTAATACGATGATGATAAGTTTTTGGACTTTTATATATTAATGATTTTTTAACGAAACAATTATTGCTTTCACTTACATACTTTTGAAAAATCTAAAAAATCATTACTTCACAGCGTTCTTCACTTGTCTATGGTTTGCGGCCTGTCTTACTTTGACTTACATTATTATTTATTACTTTTTTAATACTTGAAACTTGTCTTAATTTGATTTCATTTTCGCAATCGGGGCATTCAAGTACACTGGGATGCTTGTCCTTGAAAAAAAAATGAAGTGATGGTATATTTTTTAATTACATATACTTGACTGGTCGGCACTTGACATCTGAGAGGCTTTTTTCATTGCTGACGCCAGTTTAGGCAAAGCATAGATAAGAGGGAAATATAGTAAATACAGTTACTTAAGAGATTTTGTGAATATTTTAATACAATTAAAATAGAAATTACCTATAGCCGTCAAAAATGACGAAACATTGTTTGCCAAGCCCTAGTATATATTTATAGTATCTTTTTGATGGTCTACGGAGGGCGGCGGTAGCAATATGCGTACAGCGGCCAGTTCGGATTTGCCCGGTTGCAAGTCCCATCTCCGACCGTTTAATTTGTTTTTTTAGCGGTAAATTAGTACGAAATTACGGACGTTACACGAAGTTTCGGACGGATAGACAGACTGACGGATGACCATATTCTTGTATTATGCCGGTATTTATAATCACTTTTTAATACATTATTTATTCTCATTTATTTATGGTATATTAGTTATTTATTAAAGTAAAATATGTCATAGCCTTTAGAAAAGATATACATATATCTTATTGAAATTATATTTTTATCATGTTGTAAAAACCATATTGTCCCTGATAATGGGTAAGATGGGCCTTCTATTGGCTAATTCATTTCATTGTAGTTTCTTATACCTATGTGTGGGCGATCAGTCTCATTTCGCGACCTCTTAATGCCCCTAATTACCATAATTTCTACAAATCATAATTTGTCAATATTTCGGATCCTGCTTACCTAGTTTTAACAATTTTAGATATAACCTTTATTCATATATTCAAGGCATTACATACATTTATAAAAATATGCTTTACATGTTTCCGTGTGGTTGAATTGTCTGGTTAGAATTTTCCGTAATCGTAATCAAATGATTATGCTGCATTCTCAGTTCTAAGTACACGCGATCCACAGTAAGAATGGTCAAGATCGCGGAAATAAATCAATTTATCGGTCGAGTGCACTGCAGGACGTCGTTATATCTTATTTAAAGCATATACATTAAATAAAGCAGTGGTTTTATAAATATAATCAAAGTATGATCCACAGAGTATGAAATTGTACAGAGATGAACTAAATCCCTTCATTAGGCGGGGGGATTGTGTTGTATCTAAATTATATTATTTAAGTATTTAAAACTTTTTTAGAATAGAGATGCGGACACGGAATATGTATCGCAGCAACATACTTATATATTGAAAAGAAGCTATGTGCTTGTGCTATGAAAATAAGACTACTTCCTGGTGTTCTGAAATGGGATTCGAACCACCGACCACCAGATCACAAGGCGAGCATCATGCCGCTACACCAACAAGCTAATAGTGCTTTGACTAATGACAACAAAAATTATTATTAATGACAAGTTCTTAAAATTATTTTTATTATTTTCAAGATCAAACATAGCATACCTTACTACAATGCCTGCTTTAGTCTTCCACTATTAGTCTTGGAATCTAAACCATCTCTTTTTAATAATTATTGCTATCGAAGGAAATAAAAAGAAATAATTTCTTCAATGAGTTCAGTTTATTTAAAATAATATTTTAATGTGGGTATAATTAAACAAAACACATTGCCGTTCGATACGTGAAATATTAAGATTTTCTAAAAATTAAAAATCATAATTTTCCTCGAATTTAAATAATATTTATATAATAAATAAAATACAAAAATAAATGTACGTTGAATTATTCGTTACTTAAATTATTTCATCACTTAGTTAGCTACTTAAGGAATTACAATGTCTTCTCTTCTTCCGTGACTACTTGATACGTGCGACTGGACATGGTGACGGGTTGGAGAATTATTGGACTCAGTTCATGTTTTGGCAGAAGTTTCTCACTAAAATAATAAAAAAAATGTACATTAGTTAGTAAAATAAATACTTATAAATGAATGTATACAGTAAAAATAAACCCAAAAATATTTAATTTTTAACGCTAGGTAATTAGGCGGCACACAGCGCGGACAATGAAAAAAAAAATTTTTTTTGATGGAACCTGATGGAAATTTTGTGGAAAACAGTTGTAGCGGGAATGCGAGATCACAAAATACGCGCTCATCTATTAAACTGTCAAAAATTTATTCACTTGAAATTAGTGTTCCAGTAATATAAACAACTTATTGTCGACCATCTTGATTGGTTATTGAATTGAAAATTAGAACTGTTTATTGAATTACGATTTGAGGTGTGTAATCGAAATACCACGAAGGGGCTTCTCGTACAGATTTCTGTATTTCATGTTATTGTCGATGTTTTTAAAGAAACTTTTTGTCTGTCTTATTAGTTATTGTAAAAACAACGGAATTGTCAGATATTCGTTTTCAAAATAAGAAACACATTCATTCATTCGACATTCAATGCAGCTGTCAATGTTGTGTAATATCGAAACTTTTGAATACGGACCCGTTTTAGGCCAAAAATCGTTAAAACATGAAAGTAGACTTCGAAACTTTTGAATACGGACCCGTTTTAGGCCAAAAATCGTTAAAACATGAAAGTAGACTTCGAATTTTTTGAAAATGCACAGGTTTTTTAAGAAAAGTTTTGTTTGCCCATTATTTTAAATATTCGAGGTTACATTTCTGTAAGTACCTGATCTTTAATTCCTTTCATAAAACTCAATAGATACGCGATAATAATCAGCGCAGATTTTTACACCTTAATTCTTTGAGCGTCGCTAGTATAAAATTTTGTCTTTATTTTAGTTTTGAAGTGTAACTTCTACCGCGCGTACATACACACGCGATTTTAAAAAAAATATATTATCTGATGACCGTGAAAAGCGAGGTTGCATTACGATGTATTAAAAGTTCATCGAGGTCAAATTAAATATATATTTTATAATACTGGTTTATTTTGTGATTTAGCATACTTGATTTTGAGGTTTTGCGGAAGCATTACAATGATCGATTTAAAGCGATTTCTCCTCGACTGAGTATATTTTAGATTACTGTTTCAAATTGATAGTTTTTGCGTTATAATTTAAAGATGCCAACGAAACATTCTTACCCGAATTTGCTTTCAAATCGACTAGGAACCATGTGGCAATTTGATTCGTGGTATAACTGTCTCGGTGATGAAACCCAGGGCCATTTAAGATCCCAATTCGCGTTCTGTAAAGAAATTTTTTATTAATTCAAATACAAAATTCAAACTCCCTCTACAAGTACAAAAGTTGATCTCTTTTTGGAGAGGTAGAGCAAAACAATTGATATATGTAGTTATAAAAGACTAAAAATTGTAACAAAATTCTATGTAATATTAAATAAATAAAAACATAAATATTGTTTTCTGAAAAATTATTAACTACTTTTAAGAGTATTTTGGACAATCTGTATTCGATTATTGTTTTCTAATTATGTCTGACTTATCACTTTTTATTTTTACCAATTATCAGTCATATACATATTTCCATGATAACCAATGCCTGGAGGGTTGTGAACTCTACGTGGTTGTTCTACGAATTAATTTAAAACTCAAGACCTTTGTCACAATGCTCGTCGACTCTCTCATTTACTTGGTGATATTCAATATTTTACCAAACATAACCATAAATAATATCATTCATTTATTGCGTCGCCAGAATATAAACTGATTGGACAAATCCTTCCGCAAATATTTACGCAAATTTTTAAAATAGTTTTGAAACCGTATAATTTAACAACGTTTATGTTTAGATTGGTATATGTATACTGCAGATAGCAATGGCGTAACTTACTTCTTGATTCGCCAAGATTCTTTATGAATGATGCCACGATGATAAAGAACATAAAAATTTAAAAAAATATTCTTCTGACAGACAATAATAACGTCTTACCGTTTTGCATATGAATTGTTTTACTCTCTTCTTTGGTACTTCCTTTTTTCTTCTCGTCTCGTATTCCTGGAGATAAAAAAATGTTTTTTTTTATTTGTGCCCGTAAAAAATAATCTCAACATATTGCGATGATCTAAATATTAAAAATATATATATAAAGAATTTTTTAACTGATATAAAAATATTACCGGTTGATCTTGCCAATAGCTGTATGTTGTTTCCAAATCCTCTGGACTGTAAAAATAATTACAAAATTTCTTAATCTAATTCAATTTGTCATTTTAAATTGATATTATATATTCCTCCATTAAAATTAGTTACTTTCAAAATAATTATTTTATTTATCTAAAGTCAATAAATAACTCTTCCTCTAATGCTTTTTAAAATACATAATTAGCCCTCAACGAGTTTTCAAATACTTCAGTAGATAGATACTGATTTCCGTACAATCAGATCGTCCGATAGCGTTTTGTCGTCGGTATTCAAATATTTTTATTATGGAATATCTGGATTATATCAGAAGTTGCTTGGATAAAATTCCAATCAAAATTTTCGACTGAGAGTTTTCTCATTATTTTATTCCGTTTGGTTGATTCGATCAGGTTGTCCATTCGGTAGCTTGAAATTGGTTTGTGAAATGTTTGAATTTAATCAGATACTAACGCAGTGACAGAGAGTATGATGTGTATGCCCGATTCGATGATTATATCATGGGCCTCCTGGAGCGACAAGGTCTCGGTGGGAATATCGTTAATCTTCAGTAGCTTGTCCCCTGCCCGAATTCCAGCCTTTTGTGCCCGACTATTGTCCTTTACCTGGAATGGGAAAATTATTAATAAAAGCCTTCAAAACATTCTTTCCTTATTAATTTTTTTTGACAAAATATGATATTGTGAACTGCAGATGCACAAGTATCCAATTATATAGTGCAGGTATCAGTTTATTTATGTGCTCATAAAAGTGTATCATTTAGAATAATATTCTAATAAAAAAGTATTCTTGTTCTTTTATCTGATATATTATTAATTAATATAATATCGACTTGTTTCCTGAATACCTACAAAGTTTTTAACACAGGTTCATCCTAGTGAGATAAATGGTTCATTTTCTTATATGCACCTATGCAATAAATTCACGATAAATTATTATATAAAATAAATAACTTATAAATATAATTGTTACAATGTAATATGGTAGGTATATCAAGTAAAAAAATAAATGCAAACTTCTTGTAAAGATTTCAATCTAGCATATTTGAAAAAAAACAGTATCACCGATCTTTTCTACAGACAATATAAAGTTGATTCAACTTTTAGTTCTAATTGAAATAACACAAATAATAAAAAAAAGTAAATTAGTATTGTGTTAGAATGGCCTGAATTTTTTTCAAAATTTGATTAAATAATATTTTTTATGACATCGAAATATTTGATATTCATTTAAAAATATTACCTGTGTAATAATAAGCGGTTTGTCATATTTAACGCCACCAGCTAAGTCAAAGCCCCATATGGTGTCGTCGAAGTTAACCCTCTCATGTACACCCTCATTACTGGATTCCCAGTAAGCCTTTTCTAGTCTGGTTGGGGGAATTAGCTTGGGGTCGATCTGGACGGGATTCGGATTCGGCCTCATTTCCGTAGACTCGCACTCCAGTCTCTACGACTGAACCAAAAATATTATGCATATTACAGAGATACTGATAGTAAACCTTTTTATGATATTATGCTGTTGAAAATTTACCATCTGTGGCTAATGGATGGCTAATGGTTGATACGATATCACGTAATTTTTACAATTTTCCAAGCATTGTTGGAATACCAAAAAAAAATATTTTCTTGCATTTTTGAAACACGATATAAAAATAAGTAGATTTGTTATTTTTTGGGCACGCTTCTTAATAATATAAATTAAATTTATTACTTATTCTCATTGATTAGTTTGGTTGTAATGTAAGCTGAAATTTATTGTGCTTCTTATAATTAAAGCAATACAATTGTGATGAAATTTATGATTAAAACTATGTATGTATAGGTATTTACTGTTATTTAACTAATTAATCGTGTTTGGATGATATCCTTCGTTACAATATATTCGTAATCTATATAATAAATCCAGATAGAAGCAAGAAAAAGAGGCCGACCAATAATAACATTCAAGAATCGCTTGCTAAAGTGGGGTAGAAGATGCTATCAAGAAATAAATTGGCAAATAAATAAGGGAATGTACCTTAAAAATATTTTAAAAATTAGGACAAAGTTGATGATATTAGTATCATAAAAGGATGCATAACTGAATTGTAGTAATGTGTTAACAAAAACAAGGTATTTACCAAATATTCTCCTAGCTTTTAACTTCACGAAAGATATTCACGAATGAATTTATTATAACTTGTTTACAATAATATGAAAAAATCTCTTTAGCGATAAATGATGAACCACTTAGTGATGTAGAAATAATTACAATAAACCAGGTGTACTACTTACTTGTCTGCTCAGGTACTCAATAAAATATGAGCTCTCAATCAAATACGATGCCCTGATAAATCTTATCTGACGATATCTGATTCATTCATCTCAAAAAATCTAAATTCTAGTCAGAAGTTCACAAATCAGAAGGCCCGAGGCGTAAGTTGAAAATCATTTCGTCTTCGCTAATTACAAATCAACGACACGCCTGTTTCTTTTTCTTTGTTGCCACTTAATCTGTCTTGTGCTGCTCGCGATTGTTTTGGCTTGCAGTTTGGAATATTTGAGCGAAGAACACCAACGAACTAGCGACGGGAAATGCATTGAATATTTTCAGTTCATTATGAATCTGAAAATCATCCGAACTATTTTAATGGGCGTTGATTTCAGATGATCAATCAACACGTTACAGAGGAAAATATAAATAAAGTATTTGTTTGTCAAAAACATTGTATTGGGGCTGAAATATAATTTTATAAATGATTTTTGTTATTATACAGCACGTTATTTAGATTTCTTCTGAAATTCTGAAAATATTTTATATATTTAGCAAGGCAGGCTAAATTAAACATTTAAACAATACGGTAATTGAGTATTCTGATTTCAAAATAAAACAGAATTGTTCCGCACAAAATGGCGAACGGCAACGATTTAGTAGATTTGTAAAATAGGGAGGTTGCACGATCCGATGCCTGGCCGCGGACACGCGAGTTTTGCGAGATTTTAATCAATAATTAATTAATTAAAAAATTAAAAAATTAAAAAATTAAAAATTTTAAAAATTTAAAATATTTAAAAATATTTGAAAAATTACAAAATTTATATTTCTACACTTTTATCACTTTTTACTGAACAGGAAAGAGATTTTAAATAAAACACAGGTTCAGACTATACAAAACGGTGCACTGAACCAGGAGAGTGACGGACATTACGACCGATAAAGCACAAGAAAAAAGCGAGAATTTCACACTGCCTGGTCCATTTCACCTTCCTTTATTTATACCAAAAAAATAGACATAACGGGATTTTAACGGTCATAATAGGATTAGTCTTGGGGGGGAGATAAATCTCGAGATGGTGCAGTAGCGGAGAGTGATGGACCACTTGCATCCGCACGGAAAAGAGTCGCAGGCGCGTGTAATACCGTGCCGCTGTAGTGCTTAGACGGCGCGTTTGGCTCGTCTATCTAAGATTGCTCTCGTTTGGAGAGACGTACATATGTATAAATTATATCATTTTGGGCGCCTGACACATCCGCATATGAATTTAATTATGACTAATGTGTCCGGATGTGTCAGCGACCGTAATTCGCCTCAAAAGGGTCGAATCTTATCTCTCGACATATCTCCCTCAAAACCAATCCGATTGTTTATTTTTTAGTGAATCCTGACAGGAAATGACATGCCGAATCCAACGGTATACGACATGCCAGGTTTTGTGCATTTTTTAAAAAATTCATCTCGCGAATTTTTTCGTATTACGGCCCGGACGCCCTTCACGGGACGCCGGCGTGTGGTCCATAAACCCAGCTTCACCGTATTGGATGCCGCGTGAGGGGTGCGCGCGCTGTTTCGGGCTCCCTTTCAGACGGCTACCTGCCAATCTATTGCGCAGTTAGAAAAAGAAATGTAAAAAATGTATATATTTAATGTTATTTGTAATCCGCGAGATCGTCGTCATCTTCCAAAAATGAGATGCGCGTCTCGCGGGTTGTCTGTATGCACAATCCCTGTTATCTCCCGTCAGTATTCAGAATTAATAAGACCGCCAAAACCCAGTCAGTTTATTTTTCAAAAAACACAGAATAAAAATATAAGAAATATTTAAAAACATACAAAAGGTAATAACTTATACAAAAGGTACTTAATTCTAACCAAAAACATATAAGTTATACAAAAAATACTTAATCTAACAAAACATACAAGTTTGCAAATGATTTTGGGGCCCCAAAGAAAAAATATATTATTCACAAATTGTCAGAATATTAAAATTATCATTGTCTTTTGTGTCATTATCTACTGAGGGCCGCCTGTTGCGTTCCCATGCGTAACAAGAATCGTCGTAAGGTTTCCATAATTTCATCACATATATCGACATTTGAGAGGCTTTATCTGAGGACGAAGTTTAAATCATAGACAGGATTTAGTTTGCGAGAATTTTATTTATAGACAACCAAATGTTTACGTGAATCATAGATAACAGAAACATAATGAATACTGAATGTAGGAACTTTTTGTATTTAAAAGTCCAGTCCTACGTTCGGTATATTTTGAAAAAAAGATTAAAATAATATTGAAAAAAATGCAAACTTTGATATTGAATATCTCCATAACTTTTAATTTTTTATCACACAGATCGCCATTTACGCGGTACCTACATACATCAAATGTGTCTTAACCCCATTAATAGTTATCAGCACACCATGAAAGCATCATCAAAAAAAAATTAAGGTATCGTAATTTTTTTATCATATTTTATAATAATTAATAATATAACATGTTTTATACCTACTATAAAATTAAATTTATATTTTTTTCAATTTATTTTTTATATTTATTTATTTATTTTTGCTCCGCATGTAAATCTTTTATTATGTATTTGTGTGATAGGTATATTTTAAGTCGATTTTTGGACCGATTGATCCCGATTTAAACGAGACAGGTGTCTATACTCCAATGAATATTTTAAATCTATTTATTATATGTATGTCTTAATACTACATACATTTCATGAATACAATACAGTAGAAATTATCAAAAATAACGTTTTACTCGACATAAAAAAGCTGAAGATCACGCTCATGAGAGGAGTAATCAAATCAGTTCATTTCACGGATATTAAATTATAAAGTTAAGAATATTGAGAATAAAATGAATAAATATAAACTGAAGCCCGTGGGAATTTTTTCATTTTATTTTTAAATGACGTAAACTTTTAATTTTCTTCTTAATTTTTCGGTAATGAATTGATTCCTAATTGATGCTTTAATTCCTACAAAGGAATAATGTTTATGGGCTGCGCAATTGTTAATTGAAAGTAATTGGAAGTTATTTTTTATATACAATTTTATATACAAGTGTAGCCTTCTTTTGTCAAAAGATTTCAATTATCTTACATTTTTTTCCTTCAAACTTACTGTCAATTTTGGGGTGTTAATAATTTTGTGACGACAATCCTCCAAGTGAATTTTAAAATTCTTCGTGAAAATATTTCTTATTAAAAAATACTCTGTTTATTTGTAACGTGATTATTTTTATTATTATTTGTGGGGTATAAAAGTAAAGGCAGCAATATCCAAAAAAATAATTTTTGAATGCAGTCAACGAGGATAGTTAATTTAAAATGTAGGTACTAAATTCTAGTTTTTATTTATCTATCCCTTCCAAAATCATTTTTTCTTTAAATTTATATGCTATATTTTCTATAAAAAATAGAATTCCATTACTGCATTTATTTTTTTAGGGATATTGTTCCCATTTCTTTTATACCCCTCATTTTCCCTTGGATATGTCAATAAAATCGTATATTCTAATTTTTTAGCCTCTGTATTAATATTTCTTGAAATTTTATTCTCACGTTCACAGAGTGAGTTGTACATAAAATGATTTGCCTCAAAATGGTTTTTATTTGAATCAAGTACCAAAATATGGTATCGTAGATTCATTGATTTCAATTGAATTTAGATGATTTATTTTGTTCTTCTAATTCTGATCTGTTTTTATCTTCGAGAAGGGTGTTCTGTGATTTGAATGCGATTGATTGTGATGCGTTTATTTCTCCTACGCACAAGAACTGCCAAAAATGAGCTGTCAACACTATGGCGCAGAGCTATAGTGATGCATATTTCATGGTTGTCAGTATACAATTATAATCATTATTTCAACTTAAGTAGTGTATTCAACTCTTTTATTGGGATAACAGGTATTTGAGGATGGTCGCTTTGTAAAAGTATTCATAAAACATAATTGTATCTATTAAAAACAATAATTATTTTTACATTAATAAACATAGGTATAAGCCACTACAAAGTTGTATTTGAAAAATCATTTGGATCAAAAAATCAATCAACTTTCTGTCGGTTATATATATTATTACATAAATTACAAAAAATTATACACGATAAAAGTAGGATAAAAAACACGAGTTTGTGAATTTGAAAAGTATATTTACTAGAGACATTAGGGTTGAAACGGGATGACTGCAGGTGAATAGTGCTCTGAATGATATATATTTTTTAAATAGAGATGTGAACATGGAACGCGTATCGCATCAATATTCTTATCAATCTTAAAATAAGCATAACACTTGTGCCATGAAAATAGGATCAACTTGCTGGTGTCCTGGAATGGTGCTCGAACCAACGACCATCAGATAACTAGGCGAGTGTCGTGACATGACCATTACACTAACAAGCTACTCAATTAAAAATAAAAATAATCATTATGACCAATAAGAATCTGCCACGTGTTCATGGTGCCATCTCTCATGTGTGGAGGCGAAGCCTGGACTTGGCAAAATAAGAAATGAAAGCAGACTGAATGCGGTCGCTATGGAGTATTTGTGGAAAATCTTATGTCGCTTGAGTGAGGAATGAATAAATTAGAAGTGAATGTAATGTTGGCTGTAGCGTTGTAAATATGAAGAAAAAAGATCGCTGTGACGGTTTGGTCACGTGGAACCCACGAGCGAGGAAAAAATGGTTAAGAAAATATGTGAGGCAAGTGTTGAAGGTAGCAGGAACAGAGAGTGTTTGCGAAAGTCGTGGCAAATATTGGAGGTTAATCGTAGAGCATGTATGAGAAGATGTATAAATATAACTAAAGTAAAAGTGATGTTCCAAGATAGAAGAATATGGTTACACAAGGAATAAATTACATTATTTAAAAAAAAATCTAATGTGACCTAACATTATTTTATAATTTTTTTTTCATTAATGTAAAACTTACCATAAAATTAAAAAAAAATGTAATTTTTTTCGTGTTTAATTTTTATTTGTGTACTTTATCCGCTGTAATTTTTTTTTTTTGTAATTTAATTTAATTAATTTAGTAATATTTGTAATTTCATCTCGACATTCCTGCAATCCTAGGTACTCCCTTACATCGTCCTTTACTTTAATTTATCTTTCTATCCACACTCGTAGATTGTTGTAGCTTCACACAGGGCCGTCGTCTAATGTCTGATTTACCTGAAAATTTAATGTCTTACTCGGATGTCCTTTATTGTTTTGCCTCAACATTATTATTCTACACTTTTTCTACGCACTCTCACACATGTTATACCGACTATAATACGAACATCCCAAAATTCGGTATTAATTTGTTCAATCTTTTGTATAAACATGATCCATACTCGTACGAGGTATAAAAACGTACTGAACGACCGTACTTTTACCGAATTCAATATATTTCATTCTATTTTTGGCAGTCCTAGAAATCTATAAATTTTATAACTGTAAAAATATTTCACATAAAGTTTGTACCTAAGTAGTATTTATGTTATGTTATGTTATGTTCCACAGTTTCGAGTTAAAATTAAATTAAGCTTTACTCTCCGAAACATTGTGGATTTTAAATTTAATTTTAATCTAATTTTTTAAATTGAGGCAGGTAGGTATTAGAGGTTGGCGATTTAATGTTAAGGATTAGTTTTTTATCACCATTACGAAGGGTTAGGAATTTGTTGGTGGATTTTTCTAGATCGGTTAATTTTAATGAATAAACTCCTGTGGATATAAACATTTATTCATTATATATTTGTTTTTAATAATTTTAATGAATAAACTCGTGTGGATATAAACATATATTCATTATATATTTGTGTAGATAATTTGTCAATCGGTTTATTAAGAAGTTAATATATAATTGTGTCACGAGATGGAATCAGAAAGAATTTTGCGTAATCGATGATTTTATAGTACTCTGTATCTTTTACACTAAAATTGGAAATTACTGGAAGGTTCTGGGATGGTCCACTGGATTGTGGAAACATTGGGCAGCGGGCTAACGCCATAGAAGTGAATCCGTGCGGCAGCTCAGAGTGTTGCTCCAGTGTATGTGCTCCAGCAACAGTAAGAAGTGAAGTGAGTATATATATATATGAAATATGTGTACAGAGATGTAATAAGATATGTAAAAAGTGAGAAGTAATTGGAGTGATTTCTAGACACGCGTAACAGATTGCGTCAAGTGAGAATTACGAAACTTAAATTAAAAAAAAAATTTTTTAGTGCTTCATTTGCCTCCCATATGAAGGATTCCATAAAAATATATTAGGTTTGACATAGAATTATCATTTTATTCTGGTATACACGTTGCTTAAATAAGGGGATAAATAAAAAATACAAAACTAAAATAAAAATACAAAAACAGGATTGAATAAGTTAAAAAAATAAAGATTAAGATAAAGCTTAAATAAATGTTGATATACCTACTTTTACATTTGAGCTCTTGTAAAAACACCTACAAAACAAAGAAAACATTCAATACAATTTGAAAGCCTGTGTTAACAGTAGATAATATTCACTCTACATTTTATTGCCTTTTGCATCTACGATATTAGCTCGGTCGTATACAGAAATGGGTGAACACGAACATTTATACTACATAATTTATTACTAATTCCACACACACGATTTGTACTGCATAGATTAAATCAAGGAGCGTCTGAGCTGTCTGTCCAATCCCATTAAGGACATTCTCTTTAATGAAATAGAGAATCAAACTTTTAACGATTTTAATCCATTCCATAAAATCCGTCGTTAAATAGATTAATCGTTAATTGAAATTAGTTATGCCGAAAGCGTCCAATCCACAAAATGCTAAAACGAGTTGTATATGGGTTTGGATAGCTCAAAACTATATCATTATATTCTGAAAATGTCTAAGCTCTGTGCTATAGTTTTTTGTAAATTCAATATTTTTTTAACCCACATATGACCATCACAGTTAAATTACTTCCTAAACTAAAAAAGTGGTTAGACTGTTATCCGTGGCCTCAAATTTATAAATAATTGGCAAACAAAAATATTTTTTAAAAATATCCATGAGTTATGGTTTTAATTCTACTGTTATTGCATGATAATCATTTTGTAGAAAACATCTAAGGGGGTTGAACGTTTTCTACGCCTCAGATAATACTTTTTAGTTCATTTTTTATCGAATTCATAGAACATAGAACCCGCATAGAAAAAATAAGTACTGTTTTTCATATATTTAGACATTTTTTACAAAAAATCAAACCTGTAAAACACATCAAATCTTCAAAAGAAAAAAGTTTGTTTTTTATAATAACATTAAAAAATCATCTCTACAATGAGCCCAACGTAAAAAATGCATTAATCAATTAAATATCGACGCATTAGGTTTTTGTACAGTCAAATTTTTAGAAGTCATTTTCACAATTGAAATTATTTTGAACAATTTTTATTAATCAATTAGAAAAGACATACCTACAGAAAAAATCAAATTAACGAAAAAATATTTTAAATGCCGCCGGGACTCGAACCACGGACCTCCAATTATGTATGTATGTCTTTTCTAATTGATTGATAAAAATTGTTTAATAATTCACAGAACTTTGTTCTGAAATTGCAAATTCACAATAAGAATATTTCCTTTAATATGAAATTATTTTGGGTTGGACGCTTTCAGCAACACGTCCAAATGAACATTACGTTTAAGTCCTTATTCCTATTTATCGTTTAATGTACCTTTTAATGCCCAAAGAGCCAGATAATTTAGGGGATATTGTCTATCTATATTAAGGCACACTTACACGATTTATTGTTTTATAACGGCTTGAGTTTATTTATTCAAACAAACCGGTGTAAACCGTTTATGGAAAAAAAAACAATTTCTTCATCAGGATGATAAAAAAGAATCCTTGATGTGAAATTATTATCATTTATTTCATATATTATAATTAAGAATAATTCTAGGGTCCGAATTCAGAGTCAATACTTAGATGATATAAATGTTAAGGTATCCCTTAAAAGTGTTATTTTGTACTGAAAATTACGCTTTTAAGGTGTACCTTAACCTTTCAATGACTAAATTTTGCCCTGAATCGGGCCTAGAACCTACTTGATTATAGAGAGTGTCTCATAGCTAGTAAGTAGCAAACACTTGGAAGGTTTTTTTCATTCAGTTTTGAATAGAAAAATATTCGGCGGTTTTCCGAAAATAGCATTATTTAGATGTTAAGATCTTTTTCCCAACACCTAATAGACGAGAATAAAAATTAAATTTTCAAAAAGTATTTAAAACTTGTAGAAAAAAGATTATTTCATATACACTTATTAATTTCTTCTTCCACAGTATTATGTATTATGGAAAAATTGCCATGGACGCGTTGGACCATAGAAAAGAGGAATTTCGTTGGACTCGTATTTATTTTTGACATTTGACGGATAACCGTCATGTACTTCTTAGGATAAAGATCTTAAGATCCCAATATTGCTATTTTCGGAATATGGCAGATTATTTTACTTTAGAGAAATGTCGACCTTTTCAGTAATTATGTTCTTAGAACATACTAGAAAAATATTGTTAATGAATTTAATTGTTTATCAAAAATTTGATTTTAATAGCTTGATCGACATTGCCAAGAAAATGATGTGAAAATACACCTTTCTATATGAATTTGATTGATTGTAAATTTTTATAAAATGCAGTGTCTTAATTGAAGTGTAGCAGGCCCTGGCATGCGTGATTCACTCTTCGATCACCGGAATGTCATCGGGTTCCTCTGAAGACTATATTTACCCAGCAACCAAAGCAAAGTCACCTGAGCGCGGGCCATCGTGACGATTGACCCATCATCACGCTTGCAGACACATCACAGAGGAGACATCCGCTTTGTTAAGAGCATTTCCTGCTTGTTTGTCGATCAAATATTTAGCATTGGCAGAGTGACAGATACTTCATTGAACGACCACCCACTCTCCATTAACATTCTCGCGAAAACATATTGAAACACTGAAGTCCGAATCGGATATTTTGTATAATTAACAAGTGAACCAAAAAAATGTTTCAATCAGATGACCAATGACAAGACTTCCATAAATTATGTTATTTGGTCGCTCAAGAGCATTGGCGAACGTCCTTTCGCCAGGTTTCACATAAAAATTGCTCCAGGGATTCTCGTTTTTTGAAAGCCCGAAAGCTTTCTACCCGAGAAATTGTAGAAAACGCCTCCTCAAGAATTTATTTTATTTTGAGTTACTGGAGAATATATTAGGTCCTTACATGTGAAATTGGCGTTTAGTATGGGAGGAACATAAAGCCGATTTTTTTTTATTATAATATATTTATTTAATCAAAGTATGTACCATTGCTATCTATGCACTTTTGCCATCTCATAGGTAGTTCATCGATCCCTTTACTAAAAAAACCATTCGGACGGGAATCAATAAAATCTTTGAAGGCGGTTTGGACTGCCCCATCGGAGTTGAATTTTTTCCTTTGCAAGAAGTTATCCAAATTTCGAAAAAAAATGGTAATCTGTTGGGGCAAGGTCCGGAGAGTACGGTGGATGTCTTAGACATTCCAATTGAAGCTCCTCTAATTTGGTAGCCGTCTGTTGTGCAGTGTGTGGTCTAGCGTTATCATGAAGCAGCAGTGGCCTAGAGCGATTAACCAGCCTCGGTTGTTTAGCAGCTAGCTTTTCCATCATGGTTTGCAGTTGCTGACAATAGACATCTGCCGTAATCGTCTGGCCAGATTTAAGAAAGCTGTAGTGAACGACACCAGCACTAGTCCACCAAACGCTCACAAGTAACTTTTTTGGAGTCAATTTTCGCTTGGGGCATGGTTTGGCTGGTTCGGCAGGGTTCAGCCATTGCGATGAGCGCTTCCGATTATCGTACAGGATCCACTTTTCATCACAGGTAATGATTCGATTTAAAATCCCTTCATTATTGTGCCGGTTGAGTAATGCAACGCAGCAGTCAACGCGCGTTTGTTGATTTGCTTCACTCAATTCGTGAGGTACCCACCTTTCAAGCTTTTTCACCTTACCAATTTGCTTCAAGTGGATTAAAACAGTTTTATCACTAACACCGCAGCCTGCAGCTAACTCGGATGTGGTTTGCGATGGATCCGCTTCCACAATAGCCTTCAATTCTTCATTATCAACTTTGGTCTCCGGCCGTCCACGGGGCTTGTTCTGCAGGTCGAAATTTCCAGAACGTAAACGTTGAAACCAAAAACGCACTGTGCTTTTTTTTGCGGCACCGTCGCCATACACATCATTAATCCTTTGAGCCGTTTCTGCAGCACTGGTGCCACGGTGGAACTTGTACTCGTAAATAACGCGATATTTCAAGTTTTTCATTTTGTAAACTGAGTGACGCAAAGAAAAAAACAATTGAGGAAAAAACAAATGAATTATAATTTTCAAAACACAAATACATGAGTAAATAGCTGTATAAATTTGAATTTGGAATTCCTAACCAAAGAGAAGATATTTGAGATCAAATTTGCCAGTACGGCAAAACGCCAATTTCATATGTAAGGACCTAATATTTGGTATTTTTCAGTGTACTCTATGAAAACTGGAGCATCTTGTACAAGAATCGAAGTCGTCAATAGATTTTGCTCTCAATTTCAATCATCATATATAGGTGCATTCATGATTAGACACTAGGGGTTTGTGTTCATTTAATAAAAATGTTTTTGTATCTCTTCGAAAGCAAAACTATCTAGGAAACATATATTTTTCACCCGTATATTTCACTATAAATTGGTTCAAGCTCTGTAGCTACCTTTTTTCAATTAAAAAAAAATAGAACGATTTAAATTAAACGGACATATTTGCGT
Organism: Agrypnia vestita; assembly: GCA_016648135.1. NCBI lineage: Eukaryota > Metazoa > Arthropoda > Insecta > Trichoptera > Phryganeidae > Agrypnia > Agrypnia vestita. The sequence continues at coordinate 569,367 of JADDOH010024556.1, read as the reverse complement.
GTCCTAGAGTGATGCAGTGTGCTAGTTGAGTGGTAATATCTCGACTCGGTTCACGCTGAAGCAAGCAAATCAAATTTTTGGATCCCCCCGATTTATAGACTTATTGTATATTCTGTTCATTAGTTATCGTTTGGGATACAAGTGATTTGTTTTGTTTATACTTAATACAATATTTTCGGTTATTATGCATACTTGACCCAATCCCATGCTGAAATTGATGTCCAGTCAATGTCGCAAAACAATTATCACAATTGCAAAAGCCATCATGATCATGATCAGAGAGCAATGCAGTTTATTTTTTGCTGCCAAAAAATTGATAATTTATCTAGATACCATGAAATGTCCCATTTTCTCACTTTGTCAAAAAGTGGTCTTGAAAAATCCCTTTTGACGTGTCATCTCTTACATACAAGAAAAAGGGCAGATATTTTCGATAGCATGCATTATTGGATTTATACACTACATATTATTCTGCTACATATGATATATAGTTGAACCATGCTATATTGAAGCTGACCATGAGCTAAAGAACAGATATTATTATTACTACGTAACTCAGAAAAGTTGCTAAAATTAATAAGTATGATGTTTATTTTATTTTAATGTATTTCTGTAGTGTAAAAAACATTTTATACAGCTATTAAAATGTTACGTAACTAAAAACGCAAATTTTTCGGCACTCTACAGGACTGAAAGTAACACCAAATTAAAATACCAATGTAACGTTCAGATCTCCACAGAACGCCAGCCCTTAACGATATTTTGTATTAACACATTTACTGTTGAATGTTTTGCCATATTCAACATATCAACAAAACAGACGGCTGTCAAAATGACCAGCGGCGGCCCTCGCAGTGAGTGAGTGTAGAGAGGCCTCGACCCTTTGTCTGAAATTTTTGATGGATGACCATACCTGGTTAGTCTAAATTTACTTTACCTGGCCACGAAAATAGCCCCGAATTAATCACACTCGGTAGTTGAAGGTTAGGGCTAACCAAAAATATAGGTTGATCAGTCTGCCTCGCGGGGCAGGAAAGCTCGTCAAATCGACAATCCAACGTGACATTGCTTTGAAAATTTCATTGGTGTCTGTAGTGCATTTTGCGCATCACAATTAGTGCTGGAATATTTTTAAAGCATTATTTTTAAAATGCTTGGTGCACCAAGGTAAGAAAATAACGTCAAGTCCTATTGGGTTCTGCTGAGACCAGCAATTTAACAAATTTCATAGTATAGTTATGTAGCACATTAATATAAAATATTGAAATAAATAAGGTGACTTAGAGGATAAACAGGAAAAGCAAAACAGAGATATAAATAAACAGTTTAATGGGCAAGACACTGACTTCTCATAAAGAGGATTCCGGGCTCGATTCCTGGAGAGGTCACAACACATCTATGTGATTTTCTCAAGCCTGGTATTTTTGAGATGTGTTTTGCTACGATGATTGAGCTTCCTGGATTGAAATAATTAATTAAAAATCTATATATCGAAAAAGTACAGTTACCACCGGAACTCTGTAGTACTTAATGTTGCCGGTAGAATGTATTACCTATGATACAGTGTCAGCCATTTAATATATTTTTTAAATTTTGTCCAAATACGTTAGTTATTGTAATATAGTTTGATATTTTTTATGTCCAATTAATTATAAGCTTTTTATTTGCAAAGATTATGAATAACTTTTGATCAATACTTAATGCTATTTACAATCCATTTATTATCATGAAAAACTTTGAAGCAGCAATTACTTATATATACTACTTTCATAGGAAATATGCAATCGATTCTGAGATATATTTGGTTGCTTTTTAGTTTTTTATATATTTGGTTGCTTTTTAGTTTTTCGCATCATTAAATGGTTTATTTAATTATTGAATGTGTACATTTTTATTTAATTGATTTTTATATTTTGTTACGTTATTTTAAAATGTGTAATGCCTTTGTGATTGTTGTTTTGATTGCTTTCTTTCTTGTGTCCTTTATTTATTCTCTGTTTCTTATATTTTTTCAATGCTAGGTACATGCATCGTAAGTACACAAATAAAATAAATAGGTAAATATAATATACTTGAATAAAAACACATCTTTACACAATATTCTGGGTTCGAGTCCCGATAGATTAATTTTTTTAGTTACTTTCCACGTAATTCATTTAATTTGTTTTAATTATCAAAAAAACTATAAAATAGTATAGGGTTTACATTAAAATATGAAAACATATAATTTTATTTAAATATATGTTTATTTTTCAAGTAATCAGCAGGATATTTTTATAGGTCAAAATATTATAGTTTGCATCTGAAATTCTTTTAAAGGCATGGATTGCGGAAGATATTTCAAGAATGCTAAGCTTGAAGACACATTACGCAAGGCTACCAACCCAAGTATTCCGTGATTATATGAGACTACTCAGTGATTTACATACCAAGAATGGTGAGAAAAGCAGTGAACCCTATAAGCATAGTCCTAAAACTTATTTCATACACATTTTTAGTAAGATTAAAGTAGTTTTTTATTTCGTAATTTATTAAAGGACATGAGTATGATATGAAAATCTCATAAAATTATCATGAATTTTGAAATCACATTTAATTTTTAATATTACTATTTTTAGACGTATTTTAATTTCTTGATAATTTATTGACTGGACTTTGTCTAGCATTTGAGGGCTTCGTAAGCAAGCCACCACTATCCGATTGATCAAATAAAAATAAACGCGAACATTAAAACTGATGAAACATAACGAAGTTTTCTCTACTTAAGTAAAATTAAATATACTTTTTTAATTTTTTAATTTTATTTAAAGACTATCGACAGGTCAGAATGACCCTAATGGATAGTCATTTAGGACAAGCTGATTTGTACAGTTACTAGTTACAATAAAACATTAATACATTACACAATATAAGTATAGTACAATAAGGGATTACAAGATGAAGGAAGTTCACATTCTCCGCACGACATAATAAAGGCATGTAGGCTCCCAGGTCAACTAAGTCAGAAAATGTGTACTCACGCTTTGTGGCTATAAAATTTTTAGGTTGTATTTTACTTCTCGAATTTCGAGAGTGACAGAACGTCTTGTTGACATGTGAAGTATTATATCAAAAGTATGAAAGTATCAAGTTTAATGCTTTTGTCACTCTCAAAACTTTAGTAGTAAGATATAAAATATTTTGATAATATTAATTAAAATATTTATAATAATAAGAAGAGAGAACAAAGTTATATTCCATCCATTCAATTGATCATCATGGATAATTTCTACAATGTTAATTCCAATTACATCAATAATAAAAAAAACATATTAATATTTTTGACGTAATTGGCTTTAATTAATTAATTTTATAGCCAGACTGGAGATTTTAAAATAAATATACTTTGATTCCCGCAGAGGTAGGCAAACGAGATAGAAAGCCATACTCTTCTACCTTGTCGCACCACTTTTACCTCGGCCACATTCATACATCTTCTCGTGCACGCTCTATGGTTGCACTTCTTACGCAAATTTTAACAAGGCATTGTTTTGCTATCATGGAATAATTATTAAACATATAAACGTTACATGTTTAAAAGCGATTAATATTTTTTGTAAAATTGCCAACCCTCCCAGATAATCATTTTCAAACACGTAATGACGTAGAAGAAGCTTTATTTTAGTTAAATGGATAGTGGTGGTTTTGTTTCCGAACCCTTTATATATACATTTTAAAGTAATATACATTAGAAACATAGTCGTAAAATATGCTTGCTTCCGACGTGATAAAGATAAATAGTATCGTTAAAAAAGTAAAATATGTAGATTTAAATTAGACGATAAATAATCTATAGGGTTACTCTGCCCTTATTGGTAAAGCAGTTCAGGTTCGATTTCCTTTCGGTGATAAACATATTTTTAAAGATTGGTAGATATTTCTGTGCATCTTTTTACAAGAGATTTGTATCTTGAGACATGTTGGTTTCTAGAGTTTCATCGATTAGCAAAGTATGTGTATACATTGTACACACTTGCACGAGTCAAATTATCCATTGATGAATTTTTCATGTGTTAGTTGGCACTGCCATCATTGAATGATATATTTACGAGGGCGTGGTCGCTAACCTATACACTTTTCTACGTATTTAAACAAGCAGGTACGTTCCTTTTTAAGCACCGATGCCCTTCATGGTTTAGTGCCAGTTATAGCTATGAATAATCCTTGAACCGAAGAAGCGTCGAGTATGTTTTCGAATACCATGCGTCAGCCTTGAATCACACCAAAATATGGGCCACTTCTCTCAACTGGTAGGAAAAATAATACCGTCTAACCAGCACTTGTTTGCGTTCTTCAGAAAAATGATTTGAGCATCATTTTTAATGTTCCAAAATCAAGAATAATTACAATTGCTTATAATAACACAATTCGACTTTTTTTTGGTGGCCAAGACATTCACCAAGTAATTTAGTGATCCGAAGTCTGAGCCTAGTAACGGGACATCACCAAGTTAGTCATATTTTCATGGTATAAGCGTTTTATGTAGTTTAAAAATATTTATAATATTAATGAATACTATTATAATCAAACACGATGTTTGCAAAATTTTTTCAAAAAAATGAATATGTTTAAAAATGTGATATATTTACTATCGATTAATCATGCATGGCAGTCAATATCTACATGTTTATCATCACCTTATCCAGTTTATTAGAAGTCAATTAGCCTGGTGTTTCTGCCTCCTTTTGCTCTGTCGCAAGCTGCACGCATCATTGCAAGTGGAAATCGTTAAGATCGCGACTTAGCTTAATAATGCTCGTGGTCTTCCAGGTATTTTCATCACGGTCTCTAATCACGTGGTCTTCCTCGCTTGAATCACATTTCACATACCATCTGTCAGTCTTTTTTCATTTTTTCAATAATCATGGATACAAATATTTTGAATTTTGTCCAATCAGTGTCCCTACCAGTATTTGCTAGCCATATGTCAACCTATTGATTAATCATTAAATAAATCTTTTTATTTTAAGCCATGAATCAGCATTGTTTATCTATTTTTGCAAAAACGTCATCTCTCCACCGTCACCATTCAGTGATTTGACAACATAAATAATGATTGTTATTTTTAGATCATTTTGTGATTACTAGTACCTGAGGTGTTAAATTTCCTGCCTTGACTTCTGCAATCATTTATTAGTGATAATGATTAGTTTTAGTAGGTACCTAGATTTTTTTTTATAAATATTTATTAATTTTTTGATATTTATTACATTGTACATATGCCAAACTGCACAACAGTTTTACGGCTGAATGATAAAATGATGAAATGCGTATTAATAATATCTTTTTTTATTGAAAGTAAAATTTTAAACTCTTTTCAACTTTCGTAGATTTTCTTAAGACACATCACTACAAATGCATATTTCGGCGTTTTTAGAAAATTTGGATTGACATTATTAATTTATGTCAGAATGTAGGTATATGCTAGTCATATTTTTTTAGAACGATAACTTAGATAAAACTTTTGTTCTTAGGAAAAACTAATAAACTGTTTTTTTACAATAATTAAGAAAACATAAGTATTAATTGAGAGGCCGCGGCCGAAAACTTCGTTTTCATTGCTTTAGAAGTCACAATTAGGTACGAAATATTTATATGTACTTCTGAGCGTAATACTAGTATTATGGTTATAAAACCGTAATAAAATAATTAAGAAATGGTCAATATTAATGAAGTTATACATTTTTAAATTTGCAAGAAATTATCTTATATTATAAATGATTTTAAAACGCTTTTTATTCACGATTTTAAACAATATATGTACTCCCGCATTTTGAGTCTTCCACTACTATTTAAAGGTTAATTATTTTGCATCGGACAGCATCAAAGAATCATTCTTACATGGATTTTACCTAAAAATTCTAAACAACCTATAGGTATTATTGACGGAATCGGCGTTAAATTTGTAGAAATTATTCGTAGAGGTGGCGATTTTCAAAATGAATAGAATATAAATAATATTTAAAATAAATAATTTGGAAGTTTAGAAATAAAAAATAATTAGAAGTCAATTAGCTTAACAATATCGCATACATCAACTCATCTCATCTCCTCTCAATATTCCCGTTATGACCATCCCTCCACCTTACACTACGTAGCTCAGGATTTTTTGTCAGTACCTGATTGAGTTAATGTGTTTCAACTTAAATCATGTTTTTTTATATATTTTAATGCATTTCTTTGTATAAATTATCATCTACTCTCGAAAATCAAGTAGTATAATGTATAATTATTTTCAAATAGAGTAATAACATTTATTTTGTTGTGATTCTATATTCAATTAAAATGAACATTTAATTAGCTTCCAACGATTCTGCCGACTAGTGTGAAATCAAAGATGGTTTTTGCTTTAGCAAGAGCGATCCACACTGTAAAATTAGATCCAGCCTTAACCATGATCCGTTGGTAATATCCACAGAGTATACTATTGTATGGAAATTATTAAACTTCTTATTCAGGCGAGGGGATTGGGTCACAGCGTAAATATGTCCCTCCTTGCGTATATTGAAGATTCCCTTGTAATGCAGTTCAAAGCATTAAATTATTATAAAACATTAAATTATTTAAGAGTATTTAGTTTTACCTTATCATTATTGTTTTAAAATTTACAAGCTCGTAGTAAAATTTTTAAACAAGTCAAACATATTGCTAGTCTTTATATTTTGGTAGTCTATGGTAATATAACATTTTGAAACGCTCATTTTTATTCATATTACTAAAGATAATTAGGTACTTAAAGGAAGGATCTTTCCCGTCTTTAAAATATATTTTTATAATTGGTTGCCTTAACATAATACGATAACAATCTTTTGTGAATTCTCTCGAAATTACCAGTAAAATGGTATTAAATTATTTGACCCATTTACTGATAATCTCCTTTCCCCGTGATTAGTGACATGATAATTCGCCATGTCTTTAGTAACACCCAGTATTTTACGAAACTATTGACTCATTGGCACGGGTATGGTCGATTGACAGATGAAGGCGTGGTCTATTACCTTTTCAATCAGATTTAAATAAACAAAGATCGATTGGAGTACAGGATTCTTAATAATTTTCGTTTGCGACTTGTGACCTGTCAATTCCGTTGCTTGACGAATGTTTTGCAAGATCTATTCCTGGCCAATAGTCCAAAATTTACTTCTGGTATCTGCATGGCTTTGCAATATATTCTATTTTAAGGAACAATTAGTTCACTCTTTTTAAAAATACAGACGTGAACACGAAATTCGTGTCGCATCAATATTCTCACTATTTTCAAACTAAGCTAAATTCGTATGCTATGAAAATAGGACTAACTTGCTGGTGTCCTGGAATGGAGCTCAAACAAACGAATACCGGATCACTACAGCGAGTGTCATAAACACTTCACCAACAAGATACATAAATTATATATAAATTTACATAAATTAAATTACTTATTAAATTTTACTTTTTGAATGTTTCAAATAAAGTTTATTTTACACAATGTTCGCATTATAACACCTTTATACCACTAATTCCGGCTCCTTTTATCAGTAGCTAATTAATTGATTATTTGTATTTTCAACAAATCGGCGAATTTTTTTTACATTGGGATAAAATCAGTTTAATACTTCACCTGTTGATAGTAGATTCTGATACTCTCGTAGTATTAGAATCGTAAGTCTTGTAGTAAAACCAGAAAGGATAATAAGTCTTTTAGTAAAATAATAAATATATCAAGTAAAGGTAACATAATAATGTTTTCCATCCGTTTTAATATCATCACGAATAATCTCTTCAGCGATTAACGTCAAATCCATCAAAAATATGAAATTTAATGTAAAATATGCATTTTAAATAATACGGAATAAGACGGAATATTTATTCAAATAATTAAGTCTCGCATATTGCATCATTGACTACCAAGTGGATTTATGTTTGGTAATCATAAAAAGACTTACTTACTTAAAATGAGGGAAAGCAAAAGCAACATAATCCCACTGATTATGTTGCTTTTAATATAATAAAAACATAATAATAATAATAATAACAATAATAATAACAACATAATCAAAAAAACTATCACTACTCAAATAAATTCCTCTGGAATTAATGAAAGCCACATCTTATTGGAAATAAGTTTTAAAAACAATTGCCACTTCAGTTTTCCTTTTGTATACCTACATGCATAATAACATATTTAACTTTTAAATATTAAAGTTTCATTGAAATAAGTTTAAACTTATCTAAATGTATAAACATGTAATGGTATTTAGCTGAAACCAAGATAAACCAAGTATTTAGCAGAAACCAAGAAAAAGTAAATATTTATAAATAATAATAGTATGTGTTTTATAAGTTATGAATAAATCTGAGCTCTCCGTGATTCTTAAAAAAACTAACCTATTAAAACCATGTTTTTATTACACTCCCTTTCTCATTTGTACTATTTCCATTTTGATATTCTATCAACATATTCCTCTTAGATCATTTTTATCGTCGCCACGAGTGTGCCTGCAAAGTTTTATCTCGATTTGATCACGGGAAAAGGGTTAAAATCGATCCAAAGTTTTTTCGTCAGACAAGAAAGCAAGCAGACGCTACGAGTTAAAAGAAAGGGAATAAGAGGGTTCATTTTGCCGCAACGTAGTTGTGAATACTTTTGTAACTTTCATCGCATTATGTAAATAACATAATATATTGTATGTCGCGTTCATATAATATCGTTATGTTAGTCATATAAAATTATTAACTATTCTTCATAAACCCATATATCAATCAATAATGGGTCTATTATTAAAATGTCGTTCATAAATGCAAATATTAATGGTTTATATAAATGCCATTATTTATGTTTTCTTGGCGCGTTTATTCAATTTATTGATTTCACTTTAATAAAAATAAGCCTGTTCAGACTCGGAAAAAATGATAAGGTGAATTTTTTTCAAAAGCAAAGTGGAGCATCGGATAATCTGAAGGGGCGATATCAGGCGAGAAGGGTGAATGAGATGAAACTTCTCAGCCAAGTTCATTTTTCTATCACCTTAGTATGTCTTGCGTAATTTGTAACGTAATTCGTGATTTTTGGTCCTGTGGTAAAGACGCTTGCCCAGTGATCCGATGGTCGTGGGTTCGAGCCTCATTCAAGACCAGCAGGTTAGTACTATTTTTCATAGTACTTGTGTTTAAATTATTTTGAAAATAGTAACAATATTTATGCGACACCTGAACATATCTCCATTTACTTTTTTTAATTTAGAAGAAAAAAAACATAAAAACCAAGTTTTTATTATACTCCCTTTCTCATTTACTAGTTGAAACAGGTTTCGCGCCAAACCCACGCGTCGGGCTCGATTCAGGTGACGCTACGAAAGGGAGTAATAAAAAATTTCGAAAAATCCAAAATTATACTATAATTATTAAAAAATTTTAAACGAAAATTTGTCAGATCATTTTTATTATCGCCAAAAATCTGCCTGCAAAGTTTCAGCTCGATTGGATCACGGAAAAGGGGTTAAAAATCGTTCCAAAGTTTTTTTGAAAGACAAGCAGACGCTACGAGTTAAAAGAAAGGGAGTAATAATAGGTTCTCCTTCAATAAAGCACTAGAACCACAAAATATGTATTTACTTTCAAATGTATAATATAATTATTATTACCTATTTTAAGTGAGGTTATTATATTAGAAAAATATATTATTTTCAGTTGTAAAATATTTTTAAAGGTCTCATGGATAAATTAAAATCGAATTTAAATTAGAATTTGTTTGAATTTTTGTGTGGAAATATATAAGAATCTTGAATTTATACTTTAACCTCCCTAAAAACTCTTTCTTCAGAATGCGACTCCGAAAGTAGGCGCCATTTTGTATTTATCTTCAAGTAATTGCCACAAAATTTTCTACGCTTGAGAAGACCGCCTTTGCTCCAATCAAATAAAGCTCCGATAGAGCTTTTTAAGATAAAAGCTGATTTTACTCAAAAATTTTAAGACGTCTTAAAGATTTAATTATTTTGTTTTATATTTTTTAAGCAGCAGTCAGCAGCTCGCTAACAACCCTGACGGATATAATAAGGTACGAAAAACTGAAATTAAGATATTATCCATCAACAAATAAATTTTTGTCTGACATGACACATTTTTGAAAGTAGTGACGTATCAGACATGATACGTTTACCTGTATTTTCTTTATTTACTGTTTTTTTTTTATGTTACTGCATAATATTTGAAGGGAATACAGGAACATAATTCATAAAAAAAAATTGTACGATGCATACATTTTTATTTCATTTAATAATAATTAAACAAATGTACATTTAAATCATCCAATATCATAAAGCTAGTTTAATTAATTATTACATTGTATATTAAATAATTATAAGTAGTTATTAGGTATGAATCAAAAATTCTTAATTTTTCTTGTTGTTGACATAAAAATTTAATTCGCTTTTACTTCAGATGATTTCGGTTCCAGTATGAGTTTCTTAGGCGGTTGTATTTTGTCTGGAAATTTGTCTCTGAAATTAAAAAAAAATGTGTTACGCTTTATATATTTTTAAAATGTTTATTTTCTTTAGCTGTAGTAATACATATTTATTTACATGATTAAAATATTAAAAAATCACACAGTGGGTAATCTTACAAGGAATTAAATTTAAATACAGGGTTGCCCTATATGTATATAAAATATTATTTATGTATTGGTATCTATCTATACAGGATTTTTTAAATGAATTTTCTGAAAAAAATTGAAATATTAAAATTTATATCTGTATGCTTTCATTTAAAAGCAATTAAAATACCTTAAAAATATTGAATTGAAGAAACATGACGAAACAACATGACCTATTCGATACATTTAAATAATTTTTAATTAAGATAAATAAGTCTAGAAATGAAGCTGTATGTTTGAGAAACGTGCATGGAAGTCTTTTTATACGATGGCCTAGGACTTACAACCTGTGTGAGCTGGCTTAAGTGATCACTCTACGTAACGCAACGTTCACCAATTTCATCATAAGAACATTCTCACATTATCAAATTTTGAAAGTTCTATATATGTTTCAAATCTGAGAATCTTTCGTTTATTTGAATGGACTATGCTAGACACATCTGTAGTTTTTTTCATTAACTTAGTATACGTAGATTTCGCAGCTGGTAATGATACTGTTTAAATAATTTTTAGTTGTTATACCTATTGAGTATTTTTTCAATATGGTAGAATGCAATAGGTGTTTTTCTAAATATACCCTCTCTTAAAACAACTATTATAAACATGTGAGAGTCATAGAAACAAAATTACTTCTATGCAGTAGATGAAAATAGACGATGTTTTTTTGGTGTGAAAATGATTATCTGACAAATATCGGCGTTTTAACAATTGACAACCTTTTACGTTACACTAATTATTTTATTTAAGGTCTTCAAAATGGGATATAGAGTTTTTGAATGTGTCCTCTTAGCATATTCGTTTAAAAAAACGGACAAAGCTAACGTTAACACGCAATACATTATTTTTTTTACTATTTTTAATACTTAAATGAACAATCCTTAATTATATAAAATATGTATAAGGTAAGCACAACCAATTAACCTTATTTATTTCGATTTTATATAAATAAATACATAGAAATAAGTTGGGGTGAAAATGGTGCAGATATTTTTTCAAAATCAAATAAAGAACAGATAGATTCATAATCAACTTTACTTCCTAAGGAAAAACAGCGATCTTTAATCGGGCCTTTAGTACTTTTAAAATCTTTCTCTGATGTAGATGTAATATAGGTCAGGACTCTGGCTTATTATTGGTTTTCTCCGCGCAATTTGTGGGATGGATGGCAATTTTCCATCTCCGTTTTTTCACTGATCTCCGGATGAGAGCCACGATGTGCGCATTACCAACTTTAAACTTTGTAATCTCGTAGTGTTAAGATATTGAAAAATTTTTTTCATGTTATACAAATTTTAGATAAATCCCTCACAGTCATTAGGGAGGCTAATCCGAAATATTAATCTAAAGCCTTGTAGAAAATCGTAAATATGTTTCGAAGTGAGCTATGTATTTTTCAGAGGGGAAATTTTTTGGGTGAGTCCCTCTTTACAACAAAGTGGCCCTCTCTAAAAAAGGTCAGAATTCAAACGCTTGTAAATAAGAAAGTATACGACGTAGGTGGATAATTCTTTTTTTAATTAGTTAAGGATAGATGTTAATTTTTTTCACCACCACCACGAATTGGTGCGCTCAGTTAAGTTCGGGACGCTGTGACTTTTTATAAACGGGACTACTAAATTTTCAAATATTAGCTCAAAAATTCCTCAGAACGATTGACATAGTCATATATCCCAGGCGTGTGGAGTAAGAACATTGAAACATGACTTACATTTAAACATATATTCGGGAAAAAGAATCAAAATTAAATATTTTTCTGGCAAAATATTGTGAAATATTAAAATCTGAATTACACATAATATGTTAATTACTGTGATAATAATATAACGAGATATATATTTTATTTTCATTTCATTTCAATATATATGCTCAGGAAAATGTCATGCTTCTTGTTCTCACTGCACGCCTCTAATGTAGTCTGATAGTCTGTAGTACTATGATAAAAAAATTATCATGTCAGTATTTAGCCAATAAATGCAGGTGCAAATCGAGTAAAGTAGTGTTTTCGTACTTGTCCAGAAAAATAGGATTAATAATTGCGCAACTCTCCGATAGTACCGACTACATCAATCGCTGCGAATATAATTCTCAAATTCAAATCTTAATGATTAATCTAAAATTTGTTTTAACATCAAGAAAACAACTGTTCTGAAAAATCGTTACTTTACAAATCAAATGTGATTTAATTAAAAATACTCTTATCTTTTTTTATTTGATGTTGAAAAAATAACTGGATAACTCCATATTTACAGTCATTCACGTATAAAAAATGCATTCAAATACTTCAGATATATATTATACCATATACAGATGAATTAAGAAGTATCCTTAATAATTTTTATGGAATGACTTCAGGCCCAGTCGTCTTCCTCCCAACTGTGGATAATGAATGTGATTAATTATTAATAATAAAGTCTATATATACTCTTATATATACATTTTTTTCTAAATATTGAAAAACAAAGGGCAAGAGTAACGATATATTGAAATGATAGACACCTATAAAAACTATCCGCAGCCAGTAGCAAAAGCTTCGGGACAGTTTTCTTCATTCAATTTTGAATAAAAAATATTCTTTATGTCAGTAGTTAAGGAGACAAGCGACCTCAAAATTCGCTCTTTTTTCAATATTTCTAGGTTATCTCTTGTATAACGATAGTCCATCAGGAAAGTAATTTATATCGAATATTAAAAATTGATTATCTTTATATAAGTAAAATAAAATTTAACTGTAAATGGTTACGGATATTTTAAAAGAACCGTATATTTTTCCGAGAAACGATTCTCGACGTTTCGTTGAAGTCGTATTCAACGTTATCAGGAGAACGACCTGTAGCGGGCGTCCGCTCTATACTTCCGCGGGTACAGGTCGTTCTCCTGATGACATTGAATACGACTTCAACGAAACTTTGAGAATCGTTTGTCGGAAAAACATACGGTTCGTGTAAAATATCTGTAACCATTTACAGTTAAATATGTCTAACTACCGTAATAATGACCTTAACTCTTTAATAAAATAAAATTATTAAAACTCCATAAAATATCGGGTTCAAATTTCTGCACTTTTTCGGTCATTTTATTTGACTTGTAACAAAGTGAATAGATTTTTTTTATTCAAAATATATTACTTTTATGATATTCTAACGTACCTATCACAGAAAATATCAAATATTAAAAAAATGCAAACTTTGACTTTTCTCTTATATCTCTAACTGTTGAAATTTCACCCAAATTGATAGGAATATTTTCCATTCAAAATTCAATACAGAAGACCCGAAGTTTATGCTACTAGCTACGAGACACCCTGAATATTACACTTAATAATAGGTATAATCAGGGGTTCTCTAGGAGAAATGTCGATATAGCGGCCGGGGAATGAGACACGATGAGCTAAGAAGCATCAGAGATTTAATTGAGATGAATCTCAGTACCGCAAATACGTGTTGAGATTTTGATCTAGAGATAGATTAGTAGAAAAATACAACTTAAAACGATTTTTGGTATGGCAGCGAGGCTCAATATGTAAATTGACGTGCGCACAAACTTGCTCTGAAACTATAAATTACTAATTATTCTGAAAAGACAGAAGCGATATTCAGTGTCAACTGCTGCTTAGGAGATTCCGATTCACCCAAGTGGCGAATGAAAATTTAGTGGTCCGTGACTATTGCTTTACAAGTGTGAAATGAGGCAATCTACTTCCAATCATGTATAGCCACCATTCTGAATCAGTATGGCCGCTAGAATGATTATTATGCTTCAATAAAATATTATTTTTGTAATTATATATTGATTATTTAATGAATCATACTTGTGTTTGCTTTCGTAGGTGCTGGGAACTAAAAAGCAGTTGGATTCTTTGTAAATGTAAGTTTTTCTGGTTGTCCATGGCCACATCAAGCTCCAGTGGGAATTCTGGAAATTAGTAAATTATTAAAATAAGTTCTGTTGAATAAAATAAATATTTATTTAATTCTAAATACATGTACGTACAATGAGATATTCATTAATTTTAGATGCTTGGATACTTAATATTCTTCTTTTCTATATTATATTAAGTTTTTTCTGATTTAATTTATGAAATTAAATCAAATAAAGGAGAAATAAAATTTAAAAGGTTATTTTTGAAAATAAATTATACTGGTTTATGTGAATGTATATAATTCCCAGAAAATCTAGACAAAGAAAATTGTAACATAATTTGTTTTGTTTTGCAGACTACTACTCACTGTTTTGCAGACAATTCGTCTCTTTTTCGCAAGTTCTTCTTGTCTAAGCCGCTCTTCCTCCTCAGAATCATATTCATCCTATAAACAGATTGCGCAAACTCTAATATATAATATTAATTATTACAAGGTGAATACGTTTTGTGTTGTTTGAAATATTGTTTGAAATAATCGTTTTAATTTAATAGAAAATTTATTAGGACAAGATGTAAAAATTGAAGGTATTTATTATTCGTAATAGTTCAGACATTTAAAAAATAATATAAGACTTAAATTTTAGAGAATATATGCTTAATAATATGAAATCTTAAAATACAGTAGGTATACATTTTTGGTTTAAATGATTATCGTGAAATTCAGGGTTCTTAGTTTTATTTGTGTAATTGACTGAAATTAACCAGCTTTTGTAAGTGCTTGCAGTGCATTGTAGGTTGAGTTAAAATCTTTAATTTAAAAAATGGAAAATAAAATATTTATCCGAGACAATATTGTAACATTGAATTTATAAATAATTTTGATACTATTTTTAAGAATAATATGAGATACACATTTTATTTCAATTTATTTTGCAGTAATTCTACTTAAGTATAGCTGTACGCCAGCTGGATATGATCAAAGTGTGGTTGAAGAGTAATAATGTTCATTGGAAACATTCCTAAAACAAAGCTAGTAGTTAAATCATAAAGAATCGAGTGAATTTATCCGTTATAATTTTTACATAATTATATTAATGTTTTCATCGAAGAGAATATTTTGGTTTGAAATACACAATTAAAACTATTGAATCAAAGAGTTGATCACGGAAAAATTATATTTACACGAAATCCACATAAATCTGTGTTTTTTTAAATTTTAATACAGCGTACTTATTTTGTTTGTGTTTATTAATAAAAAATGTTAAATCAATTTTTTTTTACATCATTGGAAGATCGTTGAAAATATATTTATAAGGGCTTTTTTGGCAATAAATCTTAAATGGTTTCTGTTTAACACGTAAATAATTAACTAAAAATATCATTAACATAAAAAAATATTTTCTTACAATTTCATCTTGCCAGCAGTTGAAAGTATCCTCTGTATCCTCTGGACTGAAATAATAGCGAAATAATAATTATTTGTTAATCATTTTATCACTTTTATTCTAAAAGAATGTGTGAATAATAAGCGCAAAATATAATATTTGTAGGTAAGGTTTGTCTGAGGACTCAAAAACATCAATACTACATATTTTGGCAGCTAAATTTGAATTATATAAACAAATAAATAAGTTAAGCCTTTATACTTTATAGATTCTTAAAAATATGACTATCCATCGACGTTCTGTGAAAGTCAAAAATATCTTTCTAATTAAAAATCTGCTATGCCTTCGATACTTCGACAGGACTTCAAATAGTTTTGAGCATAGCCGTCAATAAGTAGACGATAGAACTTATCCAAAGGAATTGATGGACAAAGAACGGGAAAATGACGATGTTTTATATTATGTTCTTCAAAAAAAGTAAAGCACAGAGTTATTTTTAGTGGTAGTGAAACGACATTGTAAAAGAGTTGATTAGTATTTTAATAACTCACTTTTGATAGGTTTTCTTTTCTTATTACGAATATATTATTTTCAATATAAAAAAAACCAACCGACAAAAAACAAGTTTTTATTACTCTCTTTCTCATTGTAATAGGTTTCGCGTCTACTCCACGCGTCGGGCTCAAAAATTAACAATATCTAATTCGTCAAAATTTCGAAAAATCCAAAATTATACTGTAATTATTAAATTTTTAAACGACAATTTGTTAGATCATTTTTATCGTCGCCACTAGTCTGCTTGCAAAGTTTCAACTCGATTGGATCACGGGGAAAGGGTTAAAAATCGATCCAAAGTTTTTCGGCAGACAACAGACAAACACACGCCACGAGTCTAAAGAAAGGGAGTAATAAACATGTTTTCATTTATGTATTTGGTATAAAATGAGTTTTCTTGTTGTTTTTTAATAATCGTTAAAAAAATTAGAGAGAATAGCTCAAAATAGCTCATTACTTACGCAGTGACAGCTAGTCTAATATAAATTCCCGATTCTAAAATGATTTCGTGTGCCTCCTGTAGAGTGAGGGTCGAGGAGTCGATGTCATTGATCCTCTTTAGCCTGTCTCCCGGTCTTATTCCAGCTTTCTCTGCTCTGCTGCCTTTTTTGACCTGAAATCACATTTTTACAGCTCAACATTTTTTAACTAGCTCATTGAAGCTTAGAACTTCTTCACGAAGTTATTTGACGTAGTAATAAATTTCAGCCAAGGTTTATTATAGATATAAATGCAATGTCCGCAATCCAATGTTACCTTTGTAAATCTATCTGGATTAGGTTCATAAAATTTATATTTACCAATACTTTGTTTATACGACCACTTTTTAAGCACTATTTAAGCAACAGGTTTCTGGAACTATAATTTCATTTATAAATGTGATTAAATATATAAATATATGTATAAACAATGTTTATTGTAAATTTTATTGAAATAAATGACCACAATGTATTTGTGATATCAGTGGTTTTGTTTTACATTTTTCTATATAACTTAATGCTTAGTGTATGACTAATAAACTATATATAAATATATGAAAATATTTTAAAATCATCTAAAAATTAAGATGGTGATGGTGCAAAGGTTATGGTGATGGTACCTTTGAAATTAGAATTGGATGGGAGACAGCGAGGGGACAGAAAGTGATAGAAAAACACAGGGAGTATCGAGACCAATTAAAAGAAGTTGTGTTGAGAAATAATAAATATTTAATAAAAATGCTCCTCACTCTCATAACCCTCAAAGGGACGCCATATTTAGAACCGCCGGCCAAATCGAACCCCCAAATAGTGTCATCGAAGTTGACCCTCTCGTGCACACCTTCATTGAGGGATTCCCAGGATGCCTTCTCCAAGTGGGTCTTGGGAATTAATTTGGGGTCTATTTTGGGTATTTCGGTCCCCTTATACATCCTGGTGTATCACCTGCAATACACGTGTTTATTGAGATCAATATCTTCACGCTTTTAGTTCGATAATGTGTTAGTAACATTAACACGATGATGATAAAATGAAGCGGAAATGTTTTTTTAAATTATTTTTAAATAGTATTCCTTGTCAATATGTTAAAATGTACGTAGTAGAGACATTGTCCTACAAATTTTGAAACACTGGCTAATTTCTCTTAATGAATCTGAAGGTTTATATAATATGTCGCAGGCAAATTCTATTATCCGCCCGTATGAAATGGCGCACGGCGTCGTCAGTTTATAAACGTAAACAGGTTAGGTTAGGTTAGGTTAAAAAATGTGGTACTAATTTGAACAAAATGCCGCGGCTATTTGTAAACGGCGTACTAATGTCTTGAAGCATATTAGAAAACGACGGCACTTAACATTCGGCATAAGGCATTTTTTAAAACATATTTATCTTTATATGGCGAATAATAGAATCTGCCTGCGACATAAACACGGATGAAACTGTGTTCTGTAATCATTCTGTTCTATGTACAAAATGAATATACAATAGGATTCCAACAGTGACGAGATTGTAAGAAGACTAATTTGAAATATTTCGCATGCCTGTTAGATGAAATTGCATTTAAAAATTAAATAAATCCATTTCATAATACGTTAATTTAAAATTAATTACTCGGTAAACATTTTGAGTTTTTTCTTAAGTTCCAATTTTTTATTAATTAAAGATCAATCAAAAACTCCGCTAAATGATTGATGTAATCCGATGGCAGCGTGACCGACAAACTTTCAAGAACGAATGCCGGCTGATGACAAAGGCGAATGTCTACAATAATTGGGCTAGTCGAAAGGTCTAGAGTTTCTTTATTGCGTACGACTATAATTAATTGATATTTTAATGACGAAATTGGTATCAATAATGAGGACTACATAGTGATTATATTTAAACATCAGTGAATAGTGTCAACTAAGTATGATATTAAAATAATACACTAATAAAGAAATAAATATAAATAAATAATACTATACTAGAAATACTTTAAATAAACACAGAGTTATTCAGTAAAAAGTTATTTCAATTTCAACTACACAAATTTCTATTTAAAAAAATAACAAATATATTAGCACGAAATTATCAACGTATATTTTTTAAGACATGTGAATGGGAAAATCTGCATTTCGCACAAGTGGAGTACAAAATAATTGGCGATATATCGACCTCCTAGTACAAATAAAACTGCAATTTCTTCTGAGTTTAAAAAATTTATTGCAAAAAATTGAACATACTAACAAATTAAAAAACACTGAAAAACTACCACAGTGAATTGTGAAAAGTTTTAATATAGTGGTTTTATTGTATATTATACATTAAGTGTAAAATTAAAATGTACATTTAAATAATATAATGAAATCCTTGCTTTAAACTGCTTATACAGTTTTGCAAGAATGTAAAAATAAAATGGCAAAAAAAAATTACGATATAGTAAATTAACGATTATTTTGACGAGCTTTGAAATGAGTTGTTATTCTCATAGCAATCAACAAAAAAAAAATAGCTTACGACACAGTAGTTCGACAGTAATAAATAAAATAAATATACGAAAAAAAATATTCAAACTTAAAATTTTGACATTCACTTTCAAATATTTAGAGCACTGAAATTTTGATCACAATTTCACGACAAAAATTTAACACCTAAATAAAATGCACACAAATTTTATTATTTTTTTTATAAAATGAACACTTATCAATTAAATATTTAATTTAAAAAGTGAAAGGAACCAATTGATATTGTTATGCAAATATGTCATGATGAAATTAATAAAAGGAAGTGATGAAACAGAAGGATGGAAATAAGTGAATCCATCATACTTAGTGACAGACCGATGAAGCACTTCACTCGTCAATTACCACGAAAATTATGGCCAGTGATTCACAGCTGATTACAGATAAAGCTAATGCGATTATCCAACCCTAGTAGGGAAATTTAGCGGACCAAGGGACGTATTCGATTGATTCGATTAAATAATATTGGCAAATTTTTTTTTAACGAGAGAAGAAAAAATTTGACCTAAGCAAATTGCTTTAACCATGTTTAGGTTACGATGAATGTAATTATATGTAGTTCCATACATAATGGATGAATATAGAAAATTTACAAAGTCTAGTATGAGAACCTCTCATTTATAAATATTTGCTTCATAATATCATATAATTTAAAAAAATCTTCTACTACAAAATGAAGGAATAAACAACCACATCAACCATCGCGTCGCCCAGGCCACAGACTTGAAAAAAGTAGTGAATTTAATGAAAAAAAATTAACCCATAAAAACCAAGTTTTTATTATACTCCTTTTATCATTAAATCAGGTTTCGTGACTATACACGCGTCGGGCTAATTACTCATTTGTATTGATTCCAATTTGAAAAAACCATTAAAATTTCGAAAAATACAAAATCATACTATATTTATTAATTTTTTTAAACGAACATTTGTTAGATTATTTTTATCGTCGCCACGAGTCTGCTTGTAAAGTTTCAGCTCGTTGAATCACGGGAAAAGGGTTAAGAATCGATCCAAAGTTTTTTCGTCAGTCAAGCAAGCGAGCAAGCAAGCAGACGCTACGAATTAAAAGAAAGGGAGTAATAAGAGAAACCGGTTATCGGTTTTGAGACAAATTTATATTACTGTTTATTTGAATAATTGAAATGAACTTTTGTTGAATAACATTGTATTTACTTTAAATATTATTTATATTTCCTTTTAGATGTGTACCTGCTTTATTCTATTGACTTCACACGTCTAAAATTTTAATTATCAAAATATAAATTTTTGGTTAGTAAATAAAGAAATAATTATTGTGATAAGGTAATCATAAAATTAAATTTTTGGTGGCCGATATACATATACGTGCCTGCAAAATTTCCAGTAATTGTGTAATTTATACTGAATTTTCTAAAAAGGTTATTTGAATTGAGTTTGTACTTTCTCATAATTGATCAATAACCAGTTTAAAAGCAAACATAAATTTAACTAGGTTGAAATGTAAGCTTGGCCATGTAATATGTGCATAGGTACGCATATGCACGCTAGGCTCGAACACATTTTTCGACATTTTTGGTCCTGGTAACTACGAACCATGCATTGCAATGATTGTGTACTCATTTCTCACTTAACGGCCATATTGTTTAACGACCGCTCACACTTACGACCGATATCTTGCACCTACCAAAAGTATTCCCTCTGTATGAAATCCATCATATCTCTACATCCCATCGTTAGCAGAGAATAAACACTATGTTGATGACGTTACGGAGCATTCCACATCTTCCTTAATCCACAGTGAGCGTTGCCTATATTAAGTCAGTTTGGTCGATATAAACTTGTTCAAACCAAATATTTTAATGAAAAATATAAACATTTATATTTTACATTAAAATATTGGGTGTTGACATAAGTTGTATTAGCTTTTTCCAAATGAAAAGGACATAACAAAAAATTACAACAACAATTCAGTTAACAATGTATTTTCCGTTATTATTTACAACTTCTTGCCAAGGTTTTACGAGTTTTTCAATATCTCCGTGGTAAAAACTATCCAGTCTTGACTCGGAGAATTCGTCAGTCAAACAGAAGAAAAGTCGAAAGTGCGCACTTTTGTATACTTGAAATTCAATTTTGAAGGTCCGTATTTAAATTAAACATTGATAATTTAACGTAAAAGCAAAACACAATATCTTGCAAAGCAGAAAATATTCTTTCAAATGAAGTATGACCTATATCAATTTGTTTTACTTGAAGATAGCATTAAGAAGCAAAAGAAGGTCGTAGATCATAATATGAAAATAAAAAAGTGGTCGATGCTGGATGAAAATGGAGGCGATAACTTTTTTTAAAAAAAAAAGATGCGAACACGGAATACGCGTGACATCAATATTCCTAGTATTTCCAAACTAAGCTTAGCGCTTGTGCTATAAAAATAGTACTATTTTTCTGGTCTGGAGTGAGATTCGAACCCGCGATCTTTGGATCACGAGGCGAGAATCCCATCACAAGACCAACAAGCTACTACTTTCGCGCATTGTTTGTTTACCGACCGATTCGCTTTACGACCAATTCGATAAAACGAAGCCTATTAACATTTTTTTTTCATTGCGTTTTTCCTTATGTCGTTCATGAAGCATATTGATATATTTTTTGATTGTTTTTCCTTGTATGACAAAATAAAATCCACTTTTTCCAAAATAATTTTGTATCATCTTCCACTAAAGAATTATATTGAGTTCTTCTAGAACCTTTAGAAATAACGCAACTGAAATTCGTATAACGCAATCAAAAACCAGTAACGTAAATGAACAATTAATATTTCTTTTAATATGAATACTATAGCCGCCTGGCTTTCTATGTACATTCCTACACATTATCGCACGTTGACAGGGTCAAGTTTGTTTAAATCTAGGAACTAAGAGACTAAACAAAATGCGTACGTTAATTGGCATCGGCAGTCTCTTTCGTCTCCAAGGAAGATAAGCCAATTAGCGTCTGCAGGACAAGATAAACAGAAAACGCTAGACCCTCCGCAGCTAATTGGATAGATATAAATCAGCAATATTCCGTAAGGCTGTATTTGTCTGGTAAATAAAAATCAAGATCCTTCCTGTGTATAGTCTTCGAAGAATTGACTATCAAAGTAAAAAAGGTTCGTATTTAATGAAAAATATAATAAAAAATGATGTCTTAATTAAATTATGAAACAATTCACTAGTTCAGTCTTAAACAATGTGGGTGTTAAAATTATAAATATTTTTTCCATTATGATGATGGGTTGACAATGAGGAATATTGAAGTATAAAATGATTATTTTATTTTAATAATAAAAAGAAAACTTTTTGTTTTTACCACTGATATTCTAAGGATAAGATTTTTTACTGTACATCGCATCCAGGTGAAGGGACCATTGGCCCCGAAACATATTGATCCATCAATTAATAATGATATAAGATTATTTTTATTATTAACTAGCTGTTCGTACCCGGCATTGCACGGGTTAAGGATTAAGTCAAAAATAAGTTTGTGGGAGGAAACAAAGCTTCTATTAAAGAGTTAAGGTTATTATTACGGTCGTTAGACATATTTAACTGTAAATGGTTACGGATATTTTATACCCGTATGTTTTTCCGAGAAACCGTATGTTTTTTGTTGAAGTCGTATTCAACGTCATCAGGAGAACCACCTGTACCCGCGAAGGTATAGGGCGGACTCCATAAAACATACATAATATCCGTAACCATTTATAGTAAAAAGCTTCTACTGTTTGCAAAGGCTCTAAAAAACAATGTTTCCATTTCATCTAGGCCGGGATGGATGGTATGTCGAGGGAGAAATGTAGCCTGTGTTTTCCATTGGGTTCTAAAGAAAAAGTATGCAAAATTAGGGTAAAATCTGTTAAATGGTATGGATTTGTACAGAGAATATGCCAAGGGGAGAGGTGGTTTAAAAGGGAGGGGAAAATGTGGCCCATGTTTTCCGCTGAGCCCTAAAGAATAAGTATCCAAAATTTGGGTCAGATCGGTCAAATAGTGTAGATTTGTATTGAAAATATATCGCGGGGAGGGAGTGGCGTAACGTAGGAGGGGTAAATGTCATCTATGTTACCGGGTCCTAAAGAATAAGTATGCCAAATTTGAGTCAGATCGGGCAAACAGTACAGATTTGTATAGAAAATATATCAGGGGAAAAGGGTGGGGTAAAGAAGGAGGGGCAAAACATCGCCCATGTTCCCCGCCGGGTCCTAAAGAATAAGTATGCAAAATTTGGATCAGATCGGACAGATGATATGATAGGTAGCGCATAAAGTGTTAACAAACAAAGGAACATTGCTTTTTATATATAAGATATATAATGTTGCCACACAGTAATTTTGGAATTTATGAAATAGTGATTATTTTATTCATCATCATCATCAGAAAATCAATGTTATGATGGGCGTAATTGTGTAGGTAAATTATAATAATATTTTTTTATGAAAAGTTAAGTAATTAATTACAAACCGTTTTAAAGTTAAATAATTTTATTAAGTTCGGCAAAAGTATTTGATGAATAGGTAGTTATAAGTAAAACGATAAAAACTTTTCTACATTTAAAAAAAAAACTTAATTAGTAGAAAATTCAGTTTTGAATCTCACTGAAAACTCACCTTATAAAAACCACGTAGGATTTTATTCAGTCTAGAATATACAATATTGTACTGGTCTATTTTATTGTAAATTTATAAGTTTATTTCAAATTAAATGTTTTGCCAAAATATTAGGAACCCTCTAAATAATTAATATGTCCATACCCTAACAGCCCTAATACTAATTCATGAACAAAGTATTTAATATTATAATTAATAGTTAACTACTCGTACATTGAAAACAATCATATTAATATATTTGTATTTTCAATTGATTCAGCAACATTGTAAATTGACGTTTTTAAAAATATTGATTGTATTATTTGTATAAATCTACTTATATTATTTGATTAATTACACCTACATGTTTCGGAAATACCATTCCATCGTCAGGGTGTTATATATATGTCTAAATATTAAAAAAAATGTATGTGCAATTAATCAAATAACATAAGTAGATTTATACAAATAATACAATAAATATTTTTTAATATATTTGTCATACAAATACGTATTAATAGAATTTCTTAGCCCAACTTACTATATTTCAAAAGTTACTCTATGCAAAATAATGTCCTAATGTCCGTCAAGCAGCCTAGGTTTTAAAAAGTTTCTCAATTTCGTCGTGTTGTGCATCAATCTAATGCAAGAAGGCAATTTTTTCTACTTCAAAGGAACGCGCAAAATGCTCAATGCCAATACAAACTAGGGTGACTGACCTCCAAAACCTTAGATTCTTAAAAGTTTCATCGCATTATATTGACATCCGTTATATTTTATCCCATCAACATATAATATAATTCTTGAAACATATTCTTTAAAAAATAAAAAATTTGTATTTTAAATCGCTATAATAATACATATTACTCATATTATGAGGTACAGTTACCCAAAACCGGAATGAAGGGATGTTCTTTGGTAAAGTGACACAATTGTAGCTTGCTTGTTGCTCTTGTGGTTAGGACTCTCGCCTCGTGATCCAGAGGTTGCGGGTTCGAATCTCACTCCAGACCGGCAAGTTAGTCCTATTTTCAAAGCACAAGCGTTTAGCTTAGTTTGAAAATAGTAAGAATATTGATGTGACACGTAATCTGTGTTTGCGTCTCTATTTAAAAATTTTTTTTAAATAATCTGCACTTACAGGTGAAAAAATAAAATTAACAGGTTCAGAAGCTTTTCATAGAATACGTCATATAGTAGTTGGAGGTAAAATTTGTCAGGACCATTTTATGAGTGAAAGTTCTCATATCGGTCCTACTCATGTGTTGCCAGGGTGACAATTTTTTACTCTAAAGACCATCTCCGTGTCATATCGTGTAAAAGGCGACGCGACCCGGAGAGGCCCGCAATAGTCCATTCACTGTACCCCCTCAACATAACACAGTTTATTAGAAATTATCAAAGAAAATAAAAGCCTAATATAAAAATATAATAACAAATCAGTAAGATATAGCAAACATAGAAATAGAAAGTTCATTTAAAAAATATAGTAGGTACGTATAGAATTTGGGTCGGAGGGAGGACAGTGAGGTAATGTCAGGGTAACGAACATACTCCCTAATAGGGAAAGACAAAACAAAGATCACACTAAAAGGCGGAGTTCAAGTCCGAGCACCACGGATTGACGTTTCCAGCAGATCACAGTACTAATCTTCAGGGTGGGGGGTCTCTTGTCACTGAAGTGTCTCGCGAAAACACGTTATTTAAGGCCGATAGGTAAAATAAATTTAATTCGTATAATTGGGTCGTAGTTTATGCCCTTTTGTATGGCTTCTCAAAATTCTGCATGTATTTGGATGGTTTGAGATGACTATTCGGCTCTAATCGGTTTTTAATGGTTGTGTTAATGATATGTATTTTTGGGGGAATTTGGATTTTTCTAATACATATATTAAGCCAGGTGTTGGGTAATCCAATGCTTTTCGTTTCGTTATTTAGGCTTGCAACCGTTGTTCTGCCAAAATCGATTTTATGTTCTGTTATAGCACGCTGTGCTAGAGATGACGTGAACTTTTTGTTTCTTACGTCCACAGTATGCTCGGCTATAATAGCAGAAATCTTTCGTTCGGTGCGTCCGATGTAACTTTTATCACAAGTGCTGCATGCTTTATTGACATGATATATTCTTTGGGATTCCAAAGGAACGAGTATTTCTCATTAGAGGCAATCTTATTGTCAGTTTTAAAAGTTGTACTAATTTCGTGTATTTATAAATATTTAATAATTTCTTCTGCAGATCATTTGATGTACCAACTGTAAGTGTACCGTGGATTTTGAGGCTTCTGACGGTTCAAAAATATTCAGGCAGAATTTTAAATTATTTATTTTATTTTATTTATTTATTTCTATATTAAAATTATAATAATCTTGGTTGGACTACGCCTATCTCACTAGAAAAAGCTGTGTCGAGACAGGCAATTATAAATTATTTTTTATATTACGATTTGTTAGTCGGTTAATACACTATTTAAAATGTTTTCAAGGTTGTAAAACTCATAATATATTAAAACATTTTAAAATAGCGACAAATATGAGAGTCAGCAAACCGAAACATAACGTTATTCGTCATTACCCTCGATAATTGAAATCTCGCAAACTATTTAAATGTGTACTTATTATCATTACCGATTTGACAATTTAACATATTTGAAATGCTGTGTAAACATATTGAATATCTTGTCAAACAGGGATTATGGTCCAGTTAATACGGTTACCCAATATATCCCAGACAATACTATACATAATCGGCCACTGCTTCGCAAATATTTAATGAGCTGTTCTATATTATCTGATAAATTATTTCATCATTATTGACTGCTCGACGTAGGTATTCTATCGAAGATTTCTTTTCATTCTTCTTTGTTTATTAATTTATTCAATGATACACGCCCTGAATTGGGTTTTTACATAATAGGAAATATAAAGTATTTAAATAGCATAGTTATCAACGTACATAATAATATAAAAATATCAAGAATATAAAAGCAATAAATAATAAGAAAATAAAAAAGAAAGAGTATCAGCAAAATAAACCCAATAAATAATAGATTAAGTACGTACGTAGGTTAACTATAAAATAAAAGATAAGTCAATTTGTCTCTTGTGAGAAATGTTTCAGCTTTAATTTTATCACTAGAGCTGTATTGAATGCCTAGGTGCAATCTTTGTATTGGTGAATTTATAATACAGTTAGTGCGCTTGAAATCGACCGCCCAGGTACTCTGTAAGTAATAATTTGTAATAAGTCATCATTTACATTCTCCTACACGATAGCTTCGTTAAAATGTATAATTTATGAATCTTAAAAAATTGTTTCGTGCCCTTCTAAACGTGATATTTTACGTTAAGATACGTTACAAGCGTGAAATCTTGGCAACTCAAAAGTAAGGTAATTGCCTTACTTGCATTCGTTATCGAACGGATCTTCTTTGTGATCGGGCGCGATGCTACGCCGAAAAAAATAGTCCCGGGGAAAAAGGAACAGAGTATCTTCGTACACTATTGTAAGAATGAGTATGTTATTCTAGTCACCGTGACTTGAAATTATCTGATTCTTCTGTCTACACGCAGAGCGTTTGTGAAGTAAGTTTGCAGTGATTTGTTGTCTCTTTCAATGCAATATTTGCTGTATATGAAAGTCGGCTAGTATGGGTGTCTATATTATAATATGTCAATGCTAATTATGTGCATTTTATTTCGTAATTGAGCTGGAGTTAAAATCATTGTTTTTTAATGTGATTTTTATCGTCTCTGATCCGATCCTCTTTATCTTGTCAACAGCCAATTAATGCACTTTATAAACTAGTTGACGTTTGACGAACACGGTGCCTGGCGGGCGTCCAGAGCGTGCTGCGCGCGCCTGGCGTGCCTGTCGCGCACGGTCGCGCTCACGAGCCGCACTTTAAAATAATGCAACGTGCTCCACAATAACAACCTTACTATATTTTTATTCCATACCTTGACACGGGGAGAAACGTAATATTTTTAATGTTCGTAAACAAGAAAATATTGACATAAATGGCAGAAGTAAGACAAATATATTTAATACCAAATATATACTTTACTTTGGATCTATAAGCATTGTTTATCTTAATACGTGTCTTCTCCTTTGTATTGAATGAATTATTTCTAAATTTTTTAAATGCATTTTTATTTTAACATAATATCGAAATTACAATATATTGCACTATTTTATTTTAACAAATTTAAGTTACAATGTTCAACACACTATTTCGTTACATATATTGTATATTCTTATCATTACTTGTACTTTGGGAGTGAATAAATAAATATGTGAATACATGAATATAAATAATATAGATTAAGAAACACGTTTATTGAAAAACTTATATAAATATTTTCAATTATTATTTACAAACTATTTGTCACATTTATAAAGGTTAGGTTAGGTGAGGTTAGGTCAGTTTATCTGGTGGCGAGCAATTGTGAGCAATTGTGAGCGAGCGACTGTAGGCGAGCAATTTTGGCGAAAAAACTTCCGCACACCTTTACGTTGTGCTAACCTTCTTCTCAAAAAATAAGTCAGAAATATTGAAAAAAAAATGCAAAATTTGATGTCGTATATCTCCATTACTATTGATATTAGGTCATGGTTGCTTGAAAATTTTCGACTCATAATCAAGGCAAGAATATAGTTATTAACGTTTATTATTATTAACGTTTTACAAATAACCCTGTATAAAGTCAGAAAAATGTCATATCTGGGTCATATACTACGAGGGGAGTAATATCACTTGCCCCAATCAAACACAATAATTTCGTTATTTGTCCGTCTGGCTGTATGTCTGTACGTCCGTAACTTCATGTAACGTCCGTGATTTCGTTTGAATTCATGGCTTTAAAAAAAAAATTAAACGGCCAAAGATGGGGCTTGAACCCCGGGCCAGCAAACCAGAACCAGCCGCTCTACGCATGTTACTACGGCCGCCTCTCCGTGGACCACCAAAAAGATACTATAAATATATACTAGGGCTTAGCAAAGACGCAAACCAATGTTCCGTCATTTTTAATGCAAGATGTAGTGTCGCCGAGGGGCTGGCAGGAGACAAATGACAGACGGTGAATGGCCACCCTGGAAATGAAAGTATGTACCACGTTTAAAAGA
Organism: Agrypnia vestita; assembly: GCA_016648135.1. Taxonomy (NCBI): domain Eukaryota; kingdom Metazoa; phylum Arthropoda; class Insecta; order Trichoptera; family Phryganeidae; genus Agrypnia; species Agrypnia vestita. The sequence goes on along the minus strand of JADDOH010024556.1, from coordinate 540,176 downwards.
GTACAATATACATTTTTAAGATTCATAAATTATAATTTATACCTACATTTTAACAAAGCTATCGTGTAGGAGATTGCAAGTGATTTAATTTTTCTGTATAAAATTATTAACGGTATGTTCGACCCGAGTTATTATGTTTATGTTAATTTATATAGCGCCGTTTTTGCGTAAGAGATGCTTCAAGGGTGCTTTACAGGTGTGACATCCCGAAAAAATGAGTTTTTAGGCTCTTCTTGAAGAGTTTCTGGTTCTCCATAGATCCCAACACTGGTGGCAGCTGATTCCACATAGCTTGGCATGTATAGCTGAAAGCACGTTCCGCAAACTTGGTGGCTCCAGGTCTCTTTGGTACTACTACCAGCCTGCAGAGTGCCTCCGATGCAACTGACCGCAGTGTGAGCCGTCTTATAGTTATATTGTCTGGGATAAAGAGGTCGATCAAATGGTGTGGTGCTTTTCTTTGAAGACTTTTGCACACCATCAGAGAGAGTTTGAAATTTATCCCCTCGACAGGAAGCCAATGCAGATGTTTCAGCATTGAGGATGTGATTACTTACAGAGTACCTGGGCGGTCGGTTTCAAGATGGAGCGAGCTATTTTGTGTAGGTACCTAGCGCACTTATTGTATTTTGAATTCGTGTATACATAGATTGCACCGCCTAGGCAAACAATACAGCTCTATTGATATATTTATAACTCGAACACCACTCACATATAAAATACATATTTACTTACTGTAATTGCATAATAATGTCTACAAGTAAAAATATATACCTATATAAATAAATTAATTAATTAAGGAAAATAAAAAATAATCTTAAACAAAACTTTAACCCTTTTTACATTAAACAATTATTCTACACATATTTACACTTGGACTTATGACTCACTCAACTTTCACTAACATTGCACTTGATACTTTGTAGATACATAATTACTACCTTATGAAAATAAATATTACTGACGAATTCAAAAAATATTATAATTGTGTTCTATAACGCCACTCTGGGACAGGCGTAGCCTAGTAGAGTGGCATAATCCACAAATTTAACAACAAAAAAAATGTGTAATTTATCTTATATTTTATTGTTAAATTAGTATTAAGTACCTTTATTTGTAAACAAGGATTTTTTGAAATAAAACTTATCTAATTTTTTTTGTTTGCCTACATACTTATTATATTATTTATTGTGTTTATCTTGCTAATACTCTTTAATTTTTTAATTTATTATGTACTCAGTCGGTAGAGAATGAGACTCTTTACAAATGACATACAGAACTTCCTAGAGTGGACCGGTATTAGAAGTGTGGAGGAGCTATTCGGGGCAGTGCAGGATAGAGAGATCTGATATGGTACACAATGAAGAAGAAGAAGAATTCCTGGTTTGAATTATATTTCTGCCGACCAAAGACTACTAACATTTCGCTCAGCATCAATATCTAATAATAGTACTTTCGCAGTGGCTGGACCAAAGTCTGAGAAAAAAACCGAGACAAGCAAACAGCTTACCACGTTTCAAAACACAACCAAAGACGCACTTATTTAGACAATCATATAAAAACCTATAGAATCAGTCCGTTACAACACTATCTGTTGTTGTCTGTCCACTCCACGAAAACACTTAATTCTTCCTGGCCATCTCAACTATAGATTTAACTGTGAAATCCATTTTTTGCAAATCATCCAGTGTATAAGTTAAAGTAAATAAGTTTTTAGCCAAATTTAGCCCATTTTTTTGTAAAATTATTTTATTGTGTCGCTTTAAACATTACACTTGAGGTGAGAACTCACGAAAACAGCGCCATATAAATTATCAAAATATAATTTTTATTATAAAATGTTCGTTATTTTTTAATACCGTAGTATAGTTGAAAAAAAGATACGAAGCTAGACTGGCGGTACGAAGAAATAAGATATAATGCGGTGAAAGTGCATTGGCTTAGGTCCTTGTATGAAAATCTACATGTGATGGAATGAAAAATGAACAAATTAGGAAAACGTGCTATACTAGCTGTAGCGTAGATAGTCGATAGAAGGAAGCCAATAGGGTCTTTAGATATATAGAAGATATAAGCTAAGAGAGTTGAAAGCAATAGTAACATTCGCGAAAGTCCTGATGAAAGGCATGATCAGATATTCCAAATATTATAGGTAGCCCCGTTAAAAGCTTCAATAACTCCTGTGTGTCGGTGATGTAACGTAGGTCTACCTGTCATACAAAATATGAAATATCAACCTTATTTACGAAAACTAATACGTCAAATTTTTTGTAATCATCGAATAGACATTTTCACACCAAAATTACTAAATTAAACTGTTAGGAATGTACGGATTTTTTAATTAAAAAATATTTATTCATTACTCTCGTATTTTCGGCCAGTGTGTAAGAGAGAGCAGTTTATTGTGCATCGCAGTTAAATCGAGCAAGAAAGAGCACGACAATATCATACATTTCATGTAGGACAGAGATGGCGGTTGCTTGTGTTTCGGCGAAAGAAAAAACAATATAGAAAGAGTACGATAGAGTCGGGTAACACGTGCTAGACAAAGACGGAGTGCATGCGACGGAAGCGAGCAGGCGACCGCGTCGTTGTATTTAGTTGCTATTGAAACGTCGGCGGAAGCGCACGCAAATTCGATTTGCCTTGATTTTATAATAATTTACTAAAATAATGCAAATATGTATATTTACCTTATATAATTATATAAAGGGACCTTTAAAAAGTCTTATCTGTATTGTATATATGTATGTTTTATCACATATTAAAAACTACGCCGAATTTTAATCAGGTAACGCTGTGTTACTCCACCGTCCCCAAAGTTTTTTTTAAGCACAGTCTTTTAAGAGATAACCGAATGAGCGTATTAGATATATGAAAATAGGCAAAAAGTAGTTTGCTAGAATAGAAGATTTTGACATTTTATTGTTTCTGCTTACGCTTGCGTGGACACGGCGAGATGGTAAATTAGTACACTGAGGTGTATTCAAGTAGGCCACCTTAAAGAAAGTACAAGATATATAAAAGCTGCTATATAAAGAGAGATTGCCATATCTTTCTCTCTCTTTTCTTCTATCTAGCGTGCAGTTAGCACAGAGTTTTTTTAGCGTCGATCGACACAAGTTATCTGATAATATATTGGAGAAAACCGCAACCACCTGGCTTTTATTTGGCCTCGGTATCTGTAGTCTGGGATACATAATTTTGTTATCTTGTTTGATGTGAATATTTGGAACATGTTGCATACGTTTTCGTATTTTCTGTCAACAGTTATCGGTTTTAGTGATCAGTGCGCTTGAATAAATTATCTTTTGAACTATAGGTCTTTCCATTTAAGAAAGAGAATTTAATTGGTATGTGTGAGCCGTACGCACGACGCACATTATTCTGTTGTGTTGGTGTTTACGGGTATAAACACCAACACAACGAAACAATGCCCCATACGCACGGCTTACACATACTAATTCAATTGTCTTTCTTAAATGAAAAGAACTCTAACTCGCACCTTGCTATTTGGTAAGACTGGCGTGATTTGATATCACGCATCTGCAACCAAAAATAACGTGACTGAACAATATTAATATGAAAAATAGATCGGTAGGGGGAACTGCGTATTAAATAATAAAACGATGGACAAGGGACATTTATACTTCATCGCCGTTCACCGTGCCAATGTCGATTTCCTCCGATGAATGCTGAACAGGAAATACATTTCATTCATCGAACATTTAAGAATTCAATTCAATAAACGGTGATGAATATTTTTCTCTGCATTCTCCCGCAGGAGATTTTATGGTAATAATGTACTTCTCATCCAAAGAAATAATAAAATAATATTCGCGTCTTCAAAAATATTTTATCCTCATGCGATAAAAAAATGAATTTTTACTACCGTAAATTAGTGAAGTAGAACACATCTCATTTTATTCCTTAATTAAAACGCTCCTGGTCAAGTCGCATCTTAGAATTGCATCCTTTAGATTAATTTCAAAGAATTAAAATGCATTAAGATAAATTATTGAAGTCTCACATAGACGAAGCTATGAATATGAGAAACGTGTGTGGATTTTTTAATACGATGGCCCAGGGCTTACAATCTGTATGAGCTGAATGCTGCTGAAAAAATCTATGTATACTACTAGATAAACGAAAGATTCTCAGATTTGAATATATATAGAACTTTCAAAATTTGATAATGTGTTCTTACGATGGAATTCCTGAACATTACATTATTTAAAGTGATCACTTAAGCCAGCTCATTCGATTTGTAAGCCCTGGGCCTTCATTTAAAAAGGCTTCCACAAACGTTTCTCATATTCATAGATTCGTCTCTGTAAGACTTCTTTGATTAATCTTAATTAATTAATCATCCCTCAGGGGACAAAATTCAGTAACTGTGTTCGTAGAACATACCTATATATAAAAATATTATATTTTATTTGATTTATTATTATTATTTTTTAAATAGAAATGCTAATACAATACGTGTCACATCAATATTATAATTATTTTCAAACTAAGCTAAACGCTTGTGTGTAAAAATAGAACTAATTTACTGGTCTGGGATGAGGTTCGACCTTTGGATCACGTGGCGAGAGACCTAACCATAAGACCAACAAGCTATTCGAATTAAAATGCATATTATTCGGATGACAAAAAAAAAACGCTTCCAGATTTCAAGGATGCCCGTTTTATTAATCAACCAACCAGAATCAAATGTAATAATAAAAGATCATTTGCATAATTAAACGTTTATTTTTAATAATAATATATCGATCATTACATTTTACAAAATTGTTCGGTGAGCACGGATGACTTATTTTATAATTCCAGACACATACTTACGTTATAACATATTGTATAAAAATCGTTTTGTGTACTTCATTTCTATATAAAATCAAAATAGTACATAATGATAATCAATCATATTTTCAACTTTTATTTAGGCAAAGAATTTTAAAATTCACAAAATTAAAAAAATATTGTGTTTAAAATCATCTATCAGTCTCAACACTTTTAATACCATTACTAAATTTGTGCAAAATACAAATTAATTTTCTAAAGAATCGATGACGCAAGTTAATTCTTGAAAATTGATGAAGATATGTCTCCATCGAAAATGCATGGGTAGTGAAGAAACAATAGTTGCATAAAATCAGAAAGCTTTATCCATCATCTTGCCCATGAAATTTCTGACTGATTTCTCAAAAACCAACATCAATAATGTATATTCTCGAATAGAGCGAATTGAATTATAATTCGTATTCAAATCAACAGATTAAGATACAAAATTGTTAATTTAAAATATATTTGAAAATCTGTACTCAAATAAAAACACACTAATTAATACTTTGTGTGAAAAAATTATCAATAGTCTACTGTATCAATACGCAAGCTCTTTTTTTTATTTCACATTTCGAGATAGTTTCATTAAATACTGTTGTAGAAATTCCTGATCCCATTCTGTTATTTTTTAAATATGTGTAGTTGATATTTTATTATTTACGAATACATTCAAGCTTATATTACAATGCAACAAGTCAATAATAATAGGTAGAATCATAGTATATATATAACAAAATATACAAATGTACAAAACTATTCTAATTAATAATAAAAATTGTTAACAACATTCATGTTATAACAACTAAAATAAATGCAATATGGATAACAAGTTTGGCAGTGAGAATTTTGTTCACAATCTAACAATTTTTTTTTTTCGGCATTATAAAAATTCTTTCCTTTGCTTTCATTCAAACGGCTATTATCAAGAAAATTATTGGAGAATATAATGTTTTTGGTTGTAAATGGCGTAATACTGTTGGTTTTGAGGGGTTGGTATGCAGCCGTGAATATTAAAAACTAGCTGCAAACAGTAAAAAATGACGGAACATTGGTTCGCGTCTTTGCTAAGCCCTAGTATATATTTAAAGAATGTTATTGGTGCCCCATGAAGAAGCAGCCGTGGCAACATGCATGAAATGGTCTGTTCGGGTTTGGTGGCCCGGGGTTCAACCCTCATCTCCGGCCGTCTTTTTAGCCATGAACTCTAACAAAATTACGGACGTTATACGAAGTTACGGGGACAGGCAGACGGATGGACAGACAACGAAATTATTACGTTTGATACCTGAAACATATTTGTTTTAGACAAAAATATTTAACTCGATCTAAGACTACTAGTAGTCCATGTAAAGCCGCGAGGAATTTTTCTCCAGTATTGTAATTTATATGGATACATCTCATAAGATGAGTTAAATAATCCCTGTACGCTTCTAAAAAATGAAACAACGTCACACATTATTCTTCAACTAATGATGTTAATCTCTGTATGCCTGAGCAATATTACAGATTTTTATTACCATTATTCGTCCACGATCAATATATTATTACGTATGATATCCATGACCAATAAATGTTATACTCATGTGTTTTTAATATGGTAAGCACGATTATCGTAGTACTGGAATTGCGGATTACCTTATGCGGATGGAGTGTGTATATATTTGAGCATTATTCTCAAAAAATGTGTATACACTTTGAAGGATTCTAAATTAATTTTTTATTGAACTAAATGTAATTTTTATAATTTAAATTATAAATTTATATATAAAATAAATTTCAGATACGTTACTTGGAAATATAAACAGAAAAAATGTCTACACCGGTACACGAACCCGTATCTTTCTCTTGGCGGCAGAGTTTTAGCAATTAGCCACGATATACAGAAGTTTTTATCCGATGGATAGATTTTTCTGTTTGTCTTTCTTAATAATTTACCGAAAATTTGTTTTGATAATCACGTAACCTCAAAAACATAATACGATTTCTTTGAAAATGTTTATATGTTTAGCAAATAAATTATTTAATGTATTTATAGGAAATTGTTTCTCCTATTGTTTAACGATACAATTTAAACACTTATTTATCAGAGTGTTAGCCTGGAGCTGGCAAAAGTGGAAAGTGAAAAGAAAGTAGGTACACTGAATGCGGTGGGGATGAGTTCACTTAGACGAATGTGTGTCAAATCTTTTTATGATAGAGTAAAGCATGAAGGAAATAATGTAAAAATAAGCATAGTTAATAGAATCTCAGAAAGAGAGGACGACCGCGGAAGACGTGGCATGACCAGATTAACCAGATACTAGAGGATGGTCCTGTTAGGAGACTCAACAATAGTCGAGCCTGTGTATGAAATGTATGAATGTGGATGAGGTAGGAAGAGTGTGTCGGGACACACGAATGTGGCGCTCTATTCACTCTGACTACCCCCCCGGGGAAACGACATGATGTTAAGAAAATAGTGTTTGTCAGGGACTAAAAATGTGAGTTTTTCACATCACACATACAACTCAAAACTATATTTTCTTGTATTTAAAGGAATGTTATTATATTTAACATGGAATCCAGAAAACAAAGAGTGCAACGAATCATTCATATTTTTACGACTTTAACTATTTTCCGTGTACCTAGTATATTTATAATATAATAATACAATATAAAGTTACAAACATTAATTCAAAAACCTCAAGCGCTTGAACCCTTTTACAAAGAAATAACGAATGTGATTAGGTGTTATTTAAAAACGTGACTTATTTGAAAAACTTAACACGCAAAGTTAAGTACATACTTCCAGCATGCAGTACACTAGTCAGTCTTTTATACAGATTTAGGTTTAATTCAAACCTTTTTATAAATTCACTAATTCAAACAGTTTTAATATGTAAACAAATATCTTATATAGGCATTTTTCACATTCTAAATGTAAAAGCATGGTTCCGTGAATATTCAACATCAAATCCTTCAGAAGAATTTAAATTATTTTCTTAATTTATATTGTTTTACATTTACAAACCCCCGTATTCTTTTCTAGCGCCGAGTCAAACCGAGTAAATTTTCGCAATTTTCTACAAATTTCTTTATTTTAAATTTTACAGGACTTTAAATTTTACAGGCTCACAGAATATGTAAATTTTACTACATGTATACGTTATAATATTGTCACGGTTATAACTATAATAAATACATCCAAAAGCGGTACGGCTATTAAAATTATGATATTTTACAAAGATATGCTACACATAGTGAATTTTTATAATATTTCGTCTATCAAAGATGATATGATTGAATTAAATTTTATCTGTCGACTTTTAGGGATGATTCTAATGATAACTATTTCATATAATGTACTGAAATGGGTGACACATATTATAAGTAACGTAATACTAATCTTTATAATATCCATACAAAAGTGAAAAGTCTACAATATTGTTGTAAAGCCATTTTCATAATAATAATTATTCTATGGGTTTTAAACGAATCGTATGCTTATTGCATGATTTTTAGTTGGTCTTCAAACATGGACTGGTACAAAGAATTGCAGTCTTTAGACGTTGGTGCGAAAGGCAAAATTATGGTCTAAGTTGGAGTGCATTAAAATTAAATTATATAATAAAAAATTTAATTCGTATATTATTGATTTTTTTATTATTTTGAAGCATTACAAATCGACCATTTCTCTAAGAGTTTATTGCCAACACAGCAGAGTCTTATCCGTTTTCCCTAGTCAAATAATCAAAAATATGAATTTAAAATATTTACCATTCCTGAGGGGTTGTTTTTAAAACATTCTTACCTGTACCCAATGTTGAAAATGAGTTGATTTTGAGGTAAAAATGTTCAATACTTATTTTCAAGACAAGTAATAAATATAATAAAATTAAAATATTTTTGAAGTAAAACTAAAATTAAAATAAAATGAGATCAAATGTGCTTTTAAAATGATAGATCATAATATATACACGCAAGTTACATTGTTTATGGTAACACTTGGATGACACTAATATTCGTCACTCTCGCTTCACGCCCTGTTAGCGTTGATGTACATACTGTTGTCAGAATCACCACTCGACGCCATAGAAAAGTTTGCGGAATCTCTTTCTACATCGCGCAACAAATTATTCTGGATTCGATAGTTCGCGGGCTGTATGAGGTGCACGGGGAAGGAGTGGTGGGCGGAAGTAGCCCTGGGGTTGACTGGCGGCCTCCGGATGGCCTGGACGGCCCCCACGAGCCTCAAGCCCCCCTGGTGGGTCGGCAGGGTGCAGTGGGGTCTCGAAAACGACTGGCAGCTGGACCCGGACGCCATCGCGGGAGGCATCATCACCCCTCGCGCCTCCAGGGCCGAAGGCATCGTGGAGCAGTTCGGCGTCACGGCGTCCAGAGGCTGCGTCGGGTAGTGCGGCAGCGTCGCGGAAGACGCCACGATATTCCTCAGAGATTCTTTGCTATTTGTGAACGTCGTCATTTTCATGTTGGTCGATCTTCCGAACGGTTCCTCGCTGATGACGGGAGGGGTGTTGACGACCTTCGCCTTGGGCTGCATACTTTTTCGCCGAATGATGACAGTGTTGTCGACGCCATTTTCTATGATGGCAGAAGACGCTCCATTGTCGGAGAGATTGCCGTTGATCGGATGTATAGTCGTGTAGTGTATTCCAGAAAAGCCGTACACCGACTGCGAGGAGTCAGCGTTGCCGGAAGTGAAGGTCGGTGGAATAGCGCCTCGCTGTAAAGAGAAGCTCTTTATCCGGGTTTGTTCATCTTTGTGCTGGTGGTCCAGAACGAAGTCATCCAGGCTGTTGGCCCTGGGTCGGTGGTTGGGGAGGCTCGTGGACGAGTGGACTCCGCTGGAGGACTCGCTGGTGCTGGAGCCCGGGGGGTCCGGGGGAGACGAGCCGCTGCTGCCGGACCCCGACCTGTGCGGCTCCTCCCCCGGGACTCCCGAGTCGGCTCGTCTCAGGCAGCGGGGCGTTGTGCCGCTGCTGGACTGGAAATATTTACAATATTTTTAGAGTTTAAATATTTATGACCGGAATTAATGGATTTTGTCCCCAGAGGGATCATCACTAACTCGAGTAAATTATAGGTGTCTCACAGAGACGAAGCTACTTATAAGGGAAAGTATGTATACGGAAGTCTTTTTTGGACGTATACAATAATACCAATACAATAATCCAAATTTGATAAATTTGTGGTCGATCATGGTGAACGTCACGCTGTGTAAAAGTGGTTACTTAAGCCAGCCAGTGACAGGTCGCAAGCCCTGTAAACACCCAAAAAGTTCTTCCATACATACTTTCCCACATGAATAGCTTCGTCTGTGTAAGAAAAATATAATTTATCTTAAGTATAAAAAAATTGATTAAAAATAAAATACTGTGTATTTATTTTATAGGTATATTTAACATTTATTATGTCGTTTAAATTTATGATTTTTTTTCTTCTGAAATATTGATTTGGAATTCATACCTTTAGTTAAAGAGTATTTTTAAACACAAATATCATTTTGAGATAATTGATTAACATTTAATGTGATGTTATTAAATTTCTTAATTATTGTAGAGACTGCGATGGTACTTACATGACTGATTATGTATGCAATTATATAAAAATAATATATCTACTATTAAAATATTACAAAGGAATGCAACATGAATAGAATGTGATTGTTAAAATTTCGTAAATGTGAACGACAAAATTCACTTTTTATTGTTTGGTACATGAAACAAATTCAGCTTTTATAAATTTGTTTTGTACCGAAAAATAACCTACTGCGCTTGTTGCAATATTTGATATACACCTGATAATACAATTAATAAAAATCCGACTCTAATGGAAACAATGCTTCACAGTATTTTACTTATAAAAGTCGGAAACTAATTTAACTCGGGAGCTCAAATTGTTCCGCATTGTAGATACAAAATAATACAACATGGCTTCATCAATTACACCTGAAATTCTCCAAGTTAGTATTTAGTATTTTGTCATTTCATTTTACTTCCCGACTTATGCAGTGATTCAATATAGTGGGCAAAAATACAAAAAATATGAATATAGTGAAAAAATTCAGTGTAACTCTTCCTAAAAGATGGTAATTTTTTCAATTTAATTTATGGTATAATATGTGGGGTGGGGTATAAAGGCAGCAATATCCAAAAAATAAAATTTTGAATGCAGTCACCGAGGATTATTAATTCAAAATGTACTCAATTCTAGATTTTATGTGTCTATCCCTTCTAAAATCATATAATTTTTCTTATAATTTTTGAAAGGGGGCGTGGTTACAATAATGGTGGGATAATTGATCGAGATTCTTCATGTAAATAATTGCGACCTTAGATTGGATAACTTATGAATATTAGAAATCAAGAAATGCCTGAATAATAAAATCAGTATAATTAATAATCAGATAAATTTTATGAATCGTCCGTTACTTGATATATGCTAGAATAAGTAATTATAATAAAATAATAATAAATTTATAACTTCTTCTTCAAATGTAGCAAATTTATTTTGTGGTAACATAATTATAATTAATATAAATTAACTTTGTTTAAACCGCTTATTTATTGAAAAAAATCAACATGTTTCAAAGCCAATGGCTTTGAAACATGTTGATTTTTTTCAATAAATAAGTGGTTTAAATAAAGTTAATTTATATTAATTATAATAAATTTATAGGCTATGTTTGCTATAAAATCTCGAATTCAGTACCTACATTATAAGTGAGTAATCCTCGATGACTGCATTTTTTTTGCATATTGCTGCCTTTGCTTTAATACCCCATACATGATAACATATAAGCACATACAGGATGATTATTTAAATGATATTAAAAAAAACTATAATGAATGATTTAAGAAGTGAATTAGTAATCTAATGGAAACAAGAGGAGACATGCAGAGGTTTTTATGGAGAATCACGTCCTGCGATTTGTATGTACATTAGTATCGTGCTAACCTGGAATTCAGTGTGAACTGTCACAGCCGAGGAGGTCGTGACGGGGGACATTTGCGAGCTGTGCTCCATCGGGGGATCAGGTAAGGCTTCCGGGGTTAGTAGGGGACTAGGGTCCTCGTAGTCGCACGGCGGGACCAGGTCCCGGTTGGTGCACGCGTAGGTCACGCTGTCGTCGCGCACGCAAGCCAAAAGCTGTGCACAACACGAGCACACACAGTGAGTGGTGTTAGTCGGTAGAGCGGAAGCAGTGAGTGTTAGTGGTTCTTGGCAGATCATTTTAAAGGCTTTATCAAGTTAGTTGTTATCATGGCGGAGGCGACCATTATATACAGGGTGTACCAAGCTAGCAGCGCAAACTTGGCAGGTAGATTCCAGACTATGTTATGAGTCTAAAATGTTTGTCAATATCAAAGTTTGCATTTTTTTTCAATATTTCTTACTTATTTTTTTTTGCAAAAAGTTGAATTATTATTACAGTAACTTATGTCGATTATAAAAAATTCATTCGCTTTAATACAAGTCGAATAAAATGATAAAAACCTTGCAAAAATTGAAAATAGTTTATCTTTTACAAGGTTTTTATCATTTTATTTAAGTTGTATTGAAGCAGATGAATTTTTTATAATCGATATAAGTTACTGTAATGATAGTTCAATTTAAAAAAAAAAAAGTTGAACTAAGAAAAAAAAAATTGAAAAAAAATGCTAACTTTGATATTGCATATCTCCATAACTATTGATATTAGGTCATGGTAGCTTGAACATTTTAGACTCAAAACATAGTCAGAATCTACCGGCCAAGTTTCTACTGCTAGATCTGGTACAACCTTTACATAGTATAATATGTTAATAATTTGCTGTTAAAAATATGTCATATGCAAGGTGTCTCGTAGCTAGTAGCAAAAACATCAGGATAGTCTTCTTAATTCAATTTTTGATAGAAAATATAGAAAAAATAGAAAACAGAATGGGTTTAGACTAGTTGACTCATGCAGAAGTAGCGCAAGACAGGGGAACATGGAAGCACTTATCGAGTCTTTGGGTCCCCGACCCCACTAGGATAAGGGAATGAAGATGATGATGATGATGATAGAAAAAATCCTTTAAATTATAGGTGAAATGTTGATAGTTACGGAGATAAGCGACATCAAAGCTTCAATTTTTTCAATATTTCTAGCTTATCTTTGAAAAATGTTAGACCATCATGAAAGTAATATTGAAAATTAAAAATTCTTTTGCTTTTTTTATTTATTTTATTTTATTGTTATTATTATTAATATATAATAATAAAGTCAATTATTAAAACCTTGCAGAAATAAAATAAAAGATTTTTTTGTAAGCTTTTAGTTATTTGACTTGTATCAAAGCGAACGAATTTTTAATTTTAGATATAAATTACCCCTATGATGGTACCATATTAAGCAAAATATAGCTAGAAATACTGAAAAAAAATTCAAAATTTTGATGTCGCTTATCTTCGTTACCGTCAACATTTCATCCAAAGTCGAAATATTTTTTTCTATTCAAAATTGAATGAAGAAGACTCTCCTGAAGTTTTTGCCACTAGCTACAAGACACCGTGTTCTGTATATTTGCTTATCCACGTCATTCTTCGCTAACAATTCTTCCCAGCACAATTTTTCTGGGCCGCAATTTTTACCTAACAATTATTTTCTTGGAAAATTCTTCAACGCGTTAGTAAAAAAAAAGATAGACAAGTAAAATAAATTAAAGATGAATACGTAGTAAGACTGGGAGGTCAGGTTACAGTTTTAAAAACAATGATTTTTTTACAAACAACAACCAAAGCACAAGTCGAAAATAAAAAGCAAACATATATATATATATATATATATATTTATATATATACAGTCAGAGAGGTAAAATAAACTAAATCTAAATTCAAGACCAAGAAGTCAGGTCAGAGTTTGATATACAAGGTCGTGATAGCGTTTGATAAACAATGATTACAACAAAAATGCAAGTTACTATTTTGAATCATTTCACCAATGAAAAGCTCGTATTCTTCTATATTTTTTCTATACAATTTTTCTATCTCCAATAATAATAATTTAAAATATCCTTCCGTAACTTCCTATCCAATAGCTCAACTCATTCCGTTTAAAAATTATTCTTATTTCAAATTGAAAACACTGACTCTACGCTTTTATAATAAAATACTCTGAATTAGATTTTTTATATATTTAGATTTCTTTTTAAATATTAAGTTTAATGAAAATTAAAACTAATGAGTGCATCCATTACTAAATCGCATGTCATTGGAATTAATCATTAATCAAAATATATAATTCTCTATGTAACAATATCTGTCACTAACCGCTACCAGATGGCACAAATAATGATGAGGTGTATAAAATGAGGTACAAAAAGGATAATTCTCTACGTAAGTCACTAACGCTACCAGATGGTTCAAATAATGTTGAGATTTAATATAATAATGAGGTAAAAGAAGCAAAAAAAGAACAATAATAGTTCTCTCTTTAATAATGTCCATCATTAACATTATCAAGATAGATAGTATAATGTATAATAATAATAATAATAATAAAGATAGATAGTATAATGTATAATAATAAATAATAATAATAGTAATAATGTCCATCATTAACATTATCAAGATAGATAGATGTTTTCATAGCCTTAAATGGCGGCCGAAATATTTAATAAAAGTTTGTCATTTTTGACGAGTATTAGCTAATATAAAATACAATACATATATATAGATTTTTTGTTTATGAGTTTCGTGAAATTCGGAATTCGTAGTTATATTTATGTATGACTGGCTGAAATTGACCAGATTGCAGTCAGTTCGTTAAAGGGTTATCCACAATACTCCAATAATAACTAATGAATTGTCACTGATAACTGCTAAGTTATCAACGTACTCTAATCCGATATCTGGCGACCGCGGAAGACGTGGCATGACCAGATTAACCAGATACTGGAAGATCTGGTCCCGTTAGAAGCCTCAACAATTGTCGAGCTTTCATGCTAATATGTATGAATGTGGATGAGGCGAGAGTTGTGTGTCAGGACAGAAGAGTGTGGCGCTCTATCTTCTCTGCCTACCCCCTCGGGAAAACGGCGTGATGGTAAGTAAGAAAGTAAATGCTGTTTTAAAAAAGTCTAGAAAACTGTTTTAAAAATCTTCCTAACGTTTTAAGTGTTGAACGTAGTTATTTTTTAACAGAAATTGAAATTTTGCGATAAGATTTGTGATCGGGAAGAATTGTTGACGAAAAATTGTGGACAAGGATTGTTGCAGACTGCGAAAGAATTATTTATAATAGGTATTCAAGTAATCAATTGCCTTGTAGATTTTGACCAATAGTTAATGCAGGTGTATATAAGGTTTGGTTTGAGTTTTAATAAAGGTAAATAAAATAATTACGTCAAAAGGGAACCACATTTTTTAGATTCACTCGGTATGTAAATATGTAAATATTTTTACTATTATATGTAAAATTGACTAAAGTTATTAAATTAATTAAAATAATAAATATGTATGCATTATATCATCAATGCGTGCCATTGTTTTCAAAATGTTGAACAAAGAAAACTTGTGATTTTATTTTCTTACTTTTTTTACAATATACTAAAATGTTTATTATTCAGTTCGTTTAAGCCTAAATAATGGATGTTTTAATGGAAAGATAATGGATAGACAAAGGAGATCTGCCAAAATATTAGCCGAAGGCGGATGGGACCCGTAATAAATCAAACTTGAAAGGATGCTACATTTTAAAATTCTGATAAATAACGAATCAATTACAATAACAACTGAGGGATATTTTTAGGCAGAAATACTTGATAAAAAAATCTCCAATTATGGTGTTTTTAGGCCGGCCACCTGACCCAGGAGGCGAAAGGGGGTCGGCATATAAGGATGTGCGCGCAAGGGCGCGCCCTCTTCTTCTTTCTACTATGATTGTATAAGGCCACGGTAGATAGTATCGGTCCGCAACACGAAACTATACAATAAAAAGAACAGTATTTGTTACCACCTGTTCTTTCACTAAAAAAAACTCGTATTCCCAAAATGAGAATACACTATATAAATGAAGAATACTTATTTTTCATGTTGAACCCAAAAGTTTCTGTCTTAATGATTCTTGAACTCAGTTAAATGTAAATTATTATTATTTTATTTATTTTTTTATTTAAAAAAAAATAGAGATGCGAACACGGAATACGTGTCACATCAATATTCTTACTATTTTCAAACTAAGCTAAAATGCTTGTGCTATGAAAATAGGACTAACTTGCTAGTCTGGAGTGAGGTTCGAACCCGCGACCTTCGGATCACGAGGCGAGTGTCCTTTTACGGGTTATGATATAAAAATCGTAACATATTAATAAAGAATAATTAAATGGTGTGTATATTAAACGAATTTTCAATAAATTCAATAAATGGTCAGTATGTTCTGATCAATTGTCATTTGTCTATTAGCGTCATAATAAATTAATGATCTGAATATATTGCGTATTTAGTCGATTTACTGAACAGTCATTCAATAAAATAACCATTTTATTAGTACTCTTTTAATTAATCATATTATAATAATAATAGTATTTTATGCTGATAATCAAATACAAGCCCATATTCATGGCAACACCGACATGTTTACATAGGAGTGAACCTAAAAAAGGTGGTTTTATTATGAAGAAAAAAAAAGAATGAAAATTTTTTAAAACATACTCAAATGGTCGAGTGGTGCAATGATTAAACTTTTTGCTATGGTGCGCGCTGGGGAAAATTAAATATGATGTTTTTTTCTCAAGAACTTTCTTGAAAAACTATAACTCTGTATCGGAAAGATTTTTTTGCACTGTAACGAAAAGTTTAAGCAATTTTAAAGAATTTGTGATCATAAATGGTTATAGTTTTAATAAATGAAACGAAATCATAAATAATGCAGTGTCGGAATTCTATAATTACCAAGTTAGGTTTGTTAGTAAGCAAGATTTGGTTTGAAGCATTTTGCAGGTGGTATTGACATGGATTAGTACCTTTCCTTCTTCCGATGTGTCATCCCCCGGGTCGCCCACCCCGCCCACCCCCACGGGGAGCTCCCTTAAGGTGGCGTAGTCCCCGTCATCTCCCTCACCGATACGTAGCGAGGTTCCACGTTCCTTATTACTAAAATTCAGAGAGAAGCAAAAATACGTCTTGTTAATTTGTTAGACACAGAACAGGGTTAAAAGTATTTTTAAATAAATGATTTTCTACAAAATGTAAGAACATCAAAGACCAATCAAGGTGAATTATAGATATCTCACTGAGATGAGATTATTTTATATGGAAAAGTAATTACGGAAGTCTTTGGGTGTTAAGTGAAGCTGTAAATAGGAATTTATGTACTTCGTACATAACCATATCGACCATACATACCATATAATATTTCAAAATTGATAGATGTGGTGCCCGATCATGGGTGGAAATCTGTGAACGTTACATTTTGTAGAGTGATCACTTGAGCTAGCCAATGACAGGCCGTAAGTCCCGTCACCCAAATACTTCCATAATTAAGTTCTCATATACTCGTAAAATAGCGTCTATATGTCTTAATTGATGTAGTAACTCCCGGGTAACAAAAATCTATTAAATGGATTCTTGAAAAAGATTAAAATTACTCAATAAAAATATTGAAGACTTTAAACAGAGAATATTTAACTCAAATGTATACTTATTAAATACGAGTTTTCGCGACACTGAAAAACGGTTAATATTTTTAATAAATGGTTCAACATGGATATAGTAATATGCATTTTACAATCTTGAATGAGGGAAATTAAATTAGTATAGTTAATTTTAAAGCAGTTTCTAACAGCGTATATTAAGGCGGACTTCAATTTATAGTTTTTTTCGACTATTTGAGATTTGAAATGAAATGAAAATTTTAGAAAAGTTGTATTTATTTATATACGAATATCAACCGGAGGCAAATTATAAAATGAAGGTTATTTAAATTTTTTCATTTAAGAATGTAGGAAAATTTCAAGATAAATTATAGCGCGGTTCAAATAAATGATTAAAGTATCTATTAAAAAAGTTATTTTGAATTGTTTATATAATTTTCAAATAAGATATATTTAAATTTGAGTTAAAAATCGCAAAATATTCACATTTAAAAAATCACAAAATATTTATCAAATCTCACACATCTTTAAGGTTTTAATATTGGAAACGAAATTATTTAGACAAACTAACAAATAAAATGTACTATATACAAAATCATGCAACACTATTAATCAAAAACTCTTGAAACAATAGAATCAAAAAATTATACGAAAATAAACAGTGACTTAAAAAATATATTATAGGTTTAAAATTTCAAGTGTGCTGAAAATACATGCAAACACAGAAAAAATAAAGAATAAACATCTGTTAAGTTGCTTGAGAGAAAATTAGGAATGTTGTAATTATACATATTATTACTGTAAGGTTTTAAGACTATATTATTTAAAATTTAATTCAGATTTTAACTGCATTATTTATTTAACATAAATATGTATTTGAACTAATTATGTGCATTTTTTCCGTGCGTTAAAGGTTATTTTTTAAATATTATTTTGCACACTTAACTGAATCTCTGTGTTAAATAATTTTCCATTAAATATGCATCGTTATTGTTTCATGAAACTAAATAAAAGGATTGTTGTAGTGTCAGATAAAAGATGTTTATATCATTTTTCAATGGTACAAAGGATATGATCTAAAATATTTATCATAAGACTTTATGAATTGAAGAAGTCTGTGCTATAATTTCACGATAAAAATATTGTAAACGATCAAAATCAATCAAATTCTTTTTTAAATTTTTTAACGAAAATAAATTATTAAACAGAATTCTGTAATTAGTTACGGAGAATAACATTGAAAAATGAATTTGATTCGTTTGATCGAACAGTGACTAACTACAATGACACACATCACATGGCAGGCACAAGACAGGGACAGAAGAGTCACATGTTACACGACAGCCAGTATGAGTGTGACTAGTTACCGTGAGTTGGACGTACAAGGAACATCATTGAAGGTTACTTTCTGCCCGGCCTTCCCCGAGCTGGAGGTCAGCTTCTTGTTGAACCAGGCCAGCTTATCGGTCGAGTCGGACGGGTTCAGAGACACGGTCTTCGGTCTCAACCAGTAAATTTGTTCTTCTCCATCACCGTCTTCGCTTCCGATGCTTCCAGACGCCTTAGACTTCTTCTCCATCGCTGCTTTTTGTATGACAGTCATGATGGCTTTCTTTGGCGAATTCTCGGATATGGTGTAGGTTCTGCCGTTTCCGACAACCAATAGCGGTTGAGAAGTCAGATCGTCTTCTCTATGATTCCCGAGTAGATCGACGTCTGTTACGAGTTTGATGGACCTGGCCGATCTGACGGCGGCTTTTCCGATTGTGACTCGAATTTTGAAGACCCATTTCTGTTTCACGGTTAGGAAGAGCCAGACGAGGACCCACAGGAAGAGGTGGAGGATCGTGGAGACCACGCAAGCGAGGACCGAGGAGTCCAGGCTGCCCCGGTAGACGACGGTGTAGTCGTGGAGCAGGGGAGCGCAGCAGACCGCGATGGCCAGCAGGACACACAGGGCGGCGCAGTGTGTGAAGTAGCCCCAGCCGCTGGCTGCCCGACCTTCCCTTACGACGATTACACGCTTTTCGCGTTCAGTGTTCAAGAACGCGTTGAATCTGGAAAAGAAGCCCACATATTTTCACTAACAACGAGAAATTATTAATTTATAAGAAACAAAATGATAAAATAAGATTTTTTATTTATGTTAAAATATTTGAGGAAAGATACAAATTGTAAAAAAGTAATTTGAAGTAAAGGATCGACATATTTATATATTTAAAAAAACTGTTAGCACTAATATTTTGAAAAAATCTTTTTTTCATTTTATTTTCTGTTCGAATATAAAAAATATTATAATATGTAAAAGTAAAAAATATAAAGACACCTACAAAAATGTTAACACTGTACCTCTCCAAAAAGAGACTCGTGTACTTTTGTGCTTGGAGCAACGCATTATAGAACTATTTTTCTAATGTTAATTTAATTTCTTATTTAGATGTTTAATCTCAGTTATCTTCTTAGTATTTGTAGGGATGCTATTAAAATTTAAAATTCCTAAACATATAATTATGATGATAGTGTTTTATTTTATTTTTAGATATTTTGAATTGTATCAATGTTTGTTAGTACACTTATGTTTATTAATTATATCTAGGTGGGTAATCATTTAAAAAAATATCAGCAAAAGAAATAAGTTCTTAACCGATTATATTAATCATTAAAAGTCGTATCTCAAAGTTATTGGTTAAAATAAACATTTTAATATTTACCGTCCATATCCGTAGAGGTACAGCACCAAGCTAGAAGACAGAACTAGCAGACCAGACAGCACAAACAACGCCAAAGTGACGTGTGGATTGAGAAGGAACGGCGATTCTCCACCAAATAAATTGATTCCAGTCCTATGGCGTAAGAGCGGGAGTGCCTTTTCTACGCCGAAAACTTGGACTTTGTACAAAACAGACATCCCAGCGAACGACATCAGACTTTGCACTCCGTTGACCAGGAGTTGGAAGGAAAATACTAGGCCGAAGCACTTGTTGGTGCTCCAAAATACTGCTGGATAGCGAACAGCGTAGACCAATAAAGCAATGGCGTAGTTTAGGAATTCCAAAGAGACTCCACCCCAACCGCTATGTGACTCTGAAATTATAAAAATAAACAAATTATCAATTTTTTTTCAATCTGTCATTTACATTACGAGATATATATACGAGACATTTATATATACGAGACTCTAGAAACAAGAATAATTACACATAATCGAGGATTTCCCAGTACTCTGGACGTTTTACAGCAAATTAGAAATTACCAGAAGGGCCTAAAATAAACGATGGAAATGCCGATTAAATAATCGCGAAACGTCTGAAAACCCGAAAGTGTACATAAATCGGCCGACGCCATCGCATCAGTTAGTTAGTGCGTTGTTAATAACAAAGAAAAACCTTAAAGAAAATATGCTCCAATGAATAAAGTAATAAGTTTTATTTAAATATACGATTCAATTCGTAAAACAGAAAAAGTTTCCCCTGAACTGTTAGTAAAAAATCTAAAACTTTTGATCTAAAAAGATACGACGTTGTATCGTCAGTCTTCTTAGAAAATAAAATACCATTTATATATGTTAAAATTTATTTAATTTTTTGTATTTTACTTTGTAGAACTCCATGGTTATTATTTTGAAGTTTAAGATTACTAAAATTTTAATAAATGTTATTATAAAGTTCTGCAAGTTTACGCAAACCACGTAAAGTTTTGAGTAAAAAAATATAACGGCTGTTTAAGCCATTTTCAAGCAGTCTATTTGGAATGATTGTTTGAAAATAGCTCAGATAGAATAGCCGTAACAACTGTTACGTTTAAATAACATTTTACGAAAACTCGCAAAACTTTATATTTTTTATTAAATTTAAATAATCTGAAATTTTCTTAAAAATAAAAAATATTATGATTTGGTTGGCTTACAATATTCACCTAACTCAAAAACAACCCTCAATTCTGAAAAAAACTTTATTTCTCTATTCTGAGGGAGACTTGGAAAAAATATGTTGTTTATAAATCGTAGTATTACGGATGGATTTTGAGGTTACAATTTAACAAATATGGCTTTTATAAGAAAGGTCTTTTGATAGTATAGAAGAGATAGATAGATAGAGATTTTAGAATTAAAATGTATTATTTTCTCACCTGACGGATCCCATGGCTCAAAGCCCACAATATCCCGCAAAGTTTTTTCCATATTAAAAGGAAGACTTTTTGGTTGATGTATCGATGAATTTTTGATGTCTTCCGATATAAAACTTCCCACTGTACTAGTACTAGAAGCCACAACAGTCGACGAAGTTTTCGTATATTTAGTTCTTGAATTTTGTATCCTCTTTGGTGGGTTTGTAGCGGAAGGATTTTTCGTCGCTGGCTTTGCGAGCATCATTTCTTTCAAAGAGGGTAAGTTTGTCGTTGGGGGTGGAAATGTTGTGATGGCTTCTGTTATTGGCGGAAACGTGGAAGTTATTACAGGTGATGTCACCATCTGCTTATGATGGGGAGATGGTGACGTAATCATTGGTAAGGGCGTGGGCAGTGTTGACATGTTGTTTGAAGACGTCATGAAACTGAGAACGACCAGACGATCCCTGTTGGCCACCATGAAGTCTAGATCTGTTCTCCATATAGCGTCTGAAAATAAGGAAACAATTTATTAAAGATAAAACTTAATTTTGCTTATTTGAAAATGTATAAACGTTTCGAGTACGATCAAGTAAATTAAAACAGTTGGAACTAAAAATTAAGAGTAGGTTGCATTGTAATTTTATAAAAAAAAAATATGACACATTAATTGTGCTTTTTAAAACTATGGAAAAAAGACAGCTCCAAAAGCAGCTTTTTTAAATTCACCCTGCCGGCAGTCAATGGGTTCAAAATAACCCTGGCGATTGTGCTGGACAGAACATGAAATGGTTCACGTCTTTGCTAAGCCCTAGTATATATAATTATAGTATCTTTTTGCGGTCCGCGGCATCGCTATCGTTGCTGCCTTCAAGCCCCATCTTCGGACGTTTAATTTGGGTTTTTTAGCCGTGAATTGGAACGAAATTACTGACGTTACACGAAGTTACGGACGGACATACAGACAGACGGATGGACAGATAACTAAATTATAATGTTTAATGATTTCGGGGCTCTATGCCCAATGAGATTCGAGTACAATACATATCTGGGTGATTTTCTCAAGCCTGGGCGTTTCTGTGATGAGTTTCGCTAGCCTTGTGGAGGAAACACAAAATTAAATAAAGAAGTCCGTCGAAGTCTGAAGACGTCACAAAGTGATTTTATTGTGTATGCACCATGTGCGAATTTTATTTTTTATTTAACTCAATCCTGCTAAAATTCGACCTCTAAGGTAGTTTAACGAAGAAAAAGGGTCTTTATTTATTTGTTAGTAAAAAATATGGCAATCTTTTCGACAATGTTATGACAAAAAATATGACAGTTCGACAATGTTACTGGCATTGATTGACAACATGAATAAACAAAAAAAAAACATAAAATTATTAAGTGGTAAGAGAATATAAGAAAATAAAAAAATGAAATTCTGGTTATTTATTTCACTAGGTGTTTTTTCTCGCTCCTGTAAAATTTTGTTATTGCATATAGATCCTTTTTATAGACATTCCTTCAACTGTTAAAGCCTACAAGTAATAAATAATTGCGGGCTCAAATCCTGGTTGTAAAAATATTTTTTAGATAAAATGAACTTTTCTACATATATTACAAAAATAATTTCTAATCAAAATCTAATTTTCTTTAAGTACAAATATATGTGTAAATTGTGCTCTGAAAAATTGTTACTTCCCTGACTAAATTAATTTTATTTGAAATTATTTATATTAATAAGTTTATTACCACGTGCTAAGTGTCTTAAGTATAATAAAATGATGATAAGTGGTTTTATTTAATTTATAAATTGAAAGCAACTTCTTCAAAAACAGTAAAATTATTGAATCTCAAAAACGAACGCAATTTTTAATAATAATAAAATCAAACATAATAATTTCATTGTCCGTCTGTCTGTCCATCCATCCGTTCATCTGTCTGTCTGTCCCCGTAACTTTAACGTGTAACGTCCGCAATTTCATTCTAATTCACGGTTAAAAAAACTAAATGAAGCGGCCAGAGATGGGGCTAGAACCCCGGGTCAGCAAACCCTCTACGCATGTTGTAAATATATACTAGGGCTTAGCAAAAATGCGAACATTTCCGTCATTTTTTAAGGCTTGCAGCTAGTCCTTTAAATAAACACAGTAGTAAAAAATGAACCTCAACATTTTTTAGTACTCAATAATAAATTTAAAGATAAATAAAATAAGAATACGGTTTTCTTGAACACAATTAAATGGTATTTCTATTGTAAACAAATCGTCCGCCTTGAGCCAAACCAGACGAAGGACTACGTACGTAAATAAACCGGACCATCTGACAGGCTTTCCGCTCGCTTTCCTGCGTGGGTTCATTAGTTTGTACGGTTGTAAGGCTGTGTGGCTGGAAGGCTGCGCTGCTCGGCGTCCCCCGAACAGTCGGCGGAAGTACGTATACGTGAACGACGTAACCGTGAACTTTGTATTAGGCCGCCGTCTGAACCGCGGCGCTGGTCCTAACGGAAAATCGATGACGTAGATGCTCTACACCGGAAGCGGTGCGCTGCACTAGTGGTAGTTCACAGTTCCAACACGGATGTACCATTATCGGAAATAATTGTTTGGGGCTTGTTTTTAAATTGAAGTCATGCGTCACGATTGTTTAAAAAACTTATTATTAGGTCCTTACATATGAAATTGACGTTTAGTATGGGAGGAACATAAAGCCGATTTTTTTTTATTATAATATATTTATTTAATCAAAGTATGTACCATTGCTATCTATGCACTTTTGCCATCTCATAGGTAGTTCATCGATCCCTTTACTAAAAAAACCATTCGGACGGGAATCAATAAAATCTTTGAAGGCGGTTTGGACTGCCCCATGGGAGTTGAATTTTTTCCTTTGCAAGAAGTTATCCAAATTTCGAAAAAAATGGTAATCTGTTGGGGCAAGGTCCGGAGAGTACGGTGGATGTCTTGGACATTCCAATTGAACCTCCTCTAATTTGGTAGCCGTCTGTTGTGCAGTGTGTGGTCTAGCGTTATCATGAAGCAGCAGTGGCCTAGAGCGATTAACCAGCCTCGGTTGTTTAGCAGCTATCTTTTCCATCATGGTTTGCAGTTGCTGACAATAGACATCTGCCGTAATCGTCTGGCCAGATTTAAGAAAGCTGTAGTGAACGACACCAGCACTAGTCCACCAAACGCTCACAAGTAACTTTTTTGGAGTCAATTTTCGCTTGGGGCATGGGTTGGCTGGTTCAGGCAGGGTTCAGCCATTGCGATGAGCGCTTCTGATTATCGTACAGGATCCACTTTTCATCACAGGTAATGATTCGATTTAAAATCCCTTCATTATTGTGCCGGTTGAGTAATGCAACGCAGCAGTCAACGCGCGTTTGTTGATTTGCTTCACTCAATTCGTGAGGTACCCACCTTTCAAGCTTTTTCACCTTACCAATTTGCTTCAAGTGGATTAAAACAGTTTTATCACTAACACCGCAGCCTGCAGCTAACTCGGATGTGGTTTGCGATGGATCCGCTTCCACAATAGCCTTCAATTCTTCATTATCAACTTTGGTCTCCGGCCGTCCACGGGGCTTGTTCTGCAGGTCGAAATTTCCAGAACGAAAACGTTGGAACCAAAAACGCACTGTGTTTTCTTTTGCGGCACCGTCGCCATACACATCATTAATCCTTCGAGCCGTTTCTGCAGTACTGGTGCCACGGTGGAACTCGTACTCGTAAATAACGCGATATTTCAAGTTTTTCATTTTGTAAACTGAGTGACGCAAAGAAAAAAACAATTGAGGAAAAAACAAATGAATTATAATTTTCAAAACACAAATACATGAGTAAATAGTTGTATAAATTTGGATTTGGAATTCCTAACCAAAGAGAAGATATTTGAGATCAAATTTGCCAGTACGGCAAAACGTCAATTTCATATGTAAGGACCTAATATAATGTCACGGATTAGCAACACGAATCTATCTATCTACAGAAAATGTTTTAAAATATTTAAAAATTGAGTTAAGAACGCAGATTAATTCAGGAAAAAAGTAACCCATAAAAACCTAGTTTTTAAATACTCCCTTTCTCATTTTTGTGTCTACCATATGCGTCGGAATCTCCATACAACTTACTGAATTGTATGAAAAAAATTTGAAAAATCCAAAATTATACTATAATTATTTTTTTTAACGAAAATTTAATAGATCTTCTTGATCGTCGCCACGAGTCTACTTGCAAAGTTTCAGCTCGATTGCACCACGGGAAAAGGGTTAAACATCGATCCAAAGTTTTTTCGTCAGACAAACAGAAGCCACGAGTTAAAAGAGAGGAAGTAAAGACATAAAGATCCGTAACATAAAGATTTTTTTCCAAATATCAATAACGTATATTCGGGAAATTATTTTTGGTAGTCTCTGGTTTTTGGGCTATCCATATATCTGTGGACACGTAGTTCTCTTCTTCTTATATCTTACCCGTTCAACGACGTTGTCTATCATAGAATGTTCTTAGGTTTTCACGGCCACTCAGAATCTTCTGGTTTGGGTCTTCTAGGGGTATTATGCCGTGTTATTCCGACCTCTCACATCAGCCCTGATGATGGACCCTGCAATGGGATCCGAAACATCGGCCAGAAAGGTCGGAATAACACGGCTTAATACCCCAGAAGACCCAAACCAGAAGTTGGCTATCATGTTGGGTATGAGAACTTTATTACTATATAACTTTATTAAACTAATTTACTGCGGCCCGGAACAATTCTACAGTAGACTGACCAAACCATTGTCCCACATTTTTCAGCCATGATTTCCTTCTTCTTCAAGGGTCCCGACTTCCGGCAATCTTTTCCTGCATTATGAGATCTAGTATGCATACAAGATCTAGTACTTCTCTGGATATCTCATCTCATGTCTTGGGGTTTTCGGATTTTTATTGTTCTAATTACTTACTTTTGTTTGTATTTTTGTTCTATTTACTCTGTATATCCAGCTTATTTTGATTATTCCTCAGTAGATACACATCTCACATGCCTCAAGTCGCCTTACCAATTCTTAGGTAAGCGTCTATGCTTCCATTCCATAAAATATTATCGAGAGGACGTGGCATCTGACCATTCAGATTCGTAATTCAAGGTTGAGATCATGATCGCAGAATATCTTTTTCATGCGAATAAAGGTTCACAAACTTGTTTCTTGTGGCATTTCTCTGCGTATGTCAAAGTTTGCGCGAAACACAGATTCTATAGTCGCCAAAACTGATGGTTCTAAATTTACACGACAGATACAAATAAGTGTTATAAGAGTGTACAGCTGGCTGGCAGGATAGGGGAAGCGGACTATATCGAAGATACTTATTACAGTGGATCACCAGAAAAAAATGGCAAGTTGTAATATACCACATCTGGCGAACATTTGTGTTCAAACTTCTCAGTAGATAATCCAGAATAAAGTGTGATATGAAGGGATTTTGCCCCGACAAAGTATGTCATGAGTTTGAAGTTAAAAATTAATCCAACGGCATATTAGGTAAGGCATTATACTGTTAAACTTTTTCTATTTTCTTAATTTTTACTATATATATTTTTAATTTGCTATTTTCTTTATTTGTTGCTCTTTTCTTAATTTGTTTAAAAATTTTAACTTTGTACTGAAAATTTCTTTTATGTTGTTTTAGAACTTAAGTGTTTTCGTTTTTTATCTCTTATGTTTATAAAGTGAATAATATTTTGTAATAGTGTAACTTTCAATTGTAAAAATGAACCTACAGACAAACGTATTTTTAGACGTTTTGTGGGACTAGATATTATAAAATGTAAAGAAAATAAACAGAAAAAAAAACTATGTGTAATTTCGTTCAGTACGATGCTAAAATGATGATGAAAAACTATCTCCAAAATATTCCAAGAATACAATAAAATACGTAGATATCTACTTTAGTACAAATTTACCATACAAACAACATATTACTGTCTAATCGATGCGAGGTAGCGTAGTAAAGGCTTCGTGTTAGTGCTACGCCACGCGTCGGTGCTGCGGCGTAGAATGTGAAGGCATTACACAGTTAATTGAGGGAGATACGGAAGTATACCCGGATATATTGAGAAACGTGACGTATCTACGTTAATGTATTTTCAAGTACATACTTTCGGATGGCTGGATTAACAATATCAAAATACTTTAACGCGGTGGATATCTTACTAGATTTGTTAAATACGACTCTACGGTCATACGATAAGTAATTGGAAATTGTACTACATGTATGTATACAGAGATAGGTCAGTGAAATCATAAAAATATTATTTACACTGGGTAAAATATCAACAGTTACGGAGAGATGAATACGGCGTACGCCATACGGAACGACACATAAATATTCTTACTATTTTCAAAGTAAACTAAGCGCTTGTGTTATGAAAATAGGACTAACTTGCTGGTGTCCTGGAATGGGGCTTAAACCATAGACCACAGGCGAGTGGTCTGTGGTCTGCCTACCACACCAGCAGGCTATTTCTGGCTTATCTTTTCTAAAACGTTAGTCTATCATGAAAGTAATTTATAACGTATATTAAAAATTCGTTCGATTTAATGAAGTCACATAAAATTACCTTGCAGAAAATTTATATTTTTTGATAAAGTTTTTGTCATTTTATTTGACTAAATCTAGGCGAATGATTTTTTAATACTCCAAATAAGATGCTATTTTTATAGTTAAGACCAATAAGTTATAAGAAATATTGAAAAAAAAACACTTTGATGTCCCTTATCTCCGTAACCGTCGACATTTTATCCACAGTGTAAAGAACATTTTCTATTCAAAACTGAATGAAGAAGACCTCCATAAAGCTTTCTAGCTACGAGACATTTGTAAAACTTCATCCAAACTGAAAACAAATATTAAAAAACTTCTTAAATCTAAAAACAGATGCCGCCTCGATACCGCAATAATATTTGAAAGAGTTATGATTTCAAAGAATAAAACGTCATGTTTTTTTTATGATGTGAATAAAGTGAGTCGCGCTGTAATAATATATTGTTTATTTTTCTAAATTAAACTATTTACATGGCAATATCGTGGTATAGTATTGAATTCATATATGTATAAGTATATATAAGTAATAATCGAGGCTTTAGAAAATCGCATAACTATGTATTATGTCAAGTCTTGTTGTATTTAATGCGTTTATCTATACTAATATACAAAGAGGTAAAGTTTGTAAGTTGGGATGTAGGAAGTAAACTCTGAAACCACTCATCCGATTTCAAAAATTGTTTCAGCAATATTTAGAATGGACTTAGGCTATATATAGACATAGGTTATATATTATCCCGATAAAATAAAAAGGCTTTTCGTGGTGATCTATGTTACAATTAAAGTCGACGAAAAAATGGTCGAGACATGCGAACGCTGCCTTAACGGTACGAGATATTTAATTTGTATAAAATTGTATAATAATAGCCAGGCTTTAGAATATCGCATATCGGTATATTTTTTGTCATGTCTTGTCATGTCATGTCAAGTCTTGTTGTATTTAATGCAGTTTTTGCTGGGAAACTATGTGTATCATGCGTATATGTATCAAATATCTACTTTATTTTATTTTTATTTTTATTTTATTAGGTCAAGTAGACACAATTGCTTGGTAAGATGAAATACAAAAAAAAGTTTAATGTCTCCCACAATTAAAGGATAACACAAATATGACATAACAATAGATAAGTCTGTGATGGTCGACATAGAGATAGATTTAATAAATTTAGAAAATCTTAAAATAATAATATTCAAAAAGCCAAGTATGGACATCAAAAATATATTTCTTCTGGTTTGAATCGTTTAAAAGTAAAAGCCTGATATATTTCTCAAGATTCTATGTATTACAAGAGGCTAACAAAATATTGAATATTCAGCTATACAAGTAATATTTTCTTAGATCTTTATTATACCATAGATATAATTCTGTGTTAAATTAATATTGTTTGCCAATCCTAATAGACTCGATCTTGTGAGTAGGTGCGAACGAGCCTTTATTATTTATGAATAGGAACAGCAAGTCTCGCGTGTAGCGAGTGCTTTACCATTATCTTAACGAAACGGACCAATCACAGGCGCGCTTTGCCTTCGACGGGTTGAGCCGGAGGCGACCGTCCTGATGGCTGAATCCGGCCAATGGCGAGCGCCGGCGGTGAGGTCATCGGGCATAGGATGAGTCACTGCACTAGCGTGGATTTCAGAGGTATGGTGAAATCGTTACTATAAAAGGAGCGAACATGATGTACTCAAGCCCCTTCAGTTCGAGACCAGACTTGCTAGCGGGAGCGCTGCCCGACAGACTACCGACGGAGCCCTGAGTTCCAGAACATCATTTGCGGACGGAGTTGCTGCCCGGACGTATGGAGGAATCTACCATTCATCAGTAGCAGAGAGGATCATACCGCCACTGTGTAACAGCTAAGGAACACATTTATATTATCTATCGATTAATTATTTTCACTATTGAAATGTATTTATTTTGGGAAGATTTAAAATCGGAGCAATAATGTATAATTAATATCACGATTTCTTGTGTGATCTTGGCTCAATTCGTACGGGAATATCTCCCAAACGAATATATTTTGATGCATGGGGATTTTCATACCATTTGTATTAACAATTGATTTTACGGAGCTCTATAAGCAGTGCTTAATAGATTCATAATATTGTCGACGCGTTATGTATTGCATAACCAGATATCAATCCAAATCGTACGAGAAATTCTTCCGAACGAATATATTTTAAAGTATGGGGATTTTCAAACTATTTTTACTAATAATTGAATACACGTAATTCTGTAAGAAATGCTTAGTAGCCTTATAATAATTGTGTTGCATAAGTATTGCGCAATCCGGTCTTCAGCCAAGTCTTTATGATTTGAGTACCTCGGTACATCTAGCTTAATAAGTGGCTTCAGAATGACGAGTAAAGGACAGAATGGGGAGATCTAACTAAAGATTGGGGATATCTGGTTTGTGTTAGCCTAGCTGGCTGAGGGGTGGATGATTGCCGGCACTTGGGCGTGGAACCCGCACAAGCCCCTGCAGGGCCCCTTAAAGGCGGGGTCCTCCTTGTTGCTCGGGGTCGTCAATAAACCGACCACCTAACCTCATCTGGCGCAAACTACTTAAACCAACAAAAAGGTTCCCTATGTCTTTGGAAGGATTTCCATGCTTGAATGCTGTAAAACCTTGATAGAAAACGTTAACTTCTATTTCGTCCTCTGTAAGAAAGACAGGGCCAGAATAAATATAAAAATCATTCACTCATATGGAATAGCTGGGATATTATAAATATGTTACTAACACTCTAACATTTGTCCAAAGTAAATGTTGCAAGATGCAGAATCGTGGGACGCCGCTCTGAAAAGGCATAATGAGATTGCACAATAATTTGTAACATCGCTGACTATGCCCGCAAAGGAGGCTAATGTCGTCATCAATTCGTACCAAAAGAGTACATGATTCTTCAAACACCGGCCTAAAAGAAAGGCGCCTCAAGACAACACACATCATCAGAAACTCGTACCAAAAGAGTACGTACATCTCAATCATAAGCCTAAAAGAGAGGCGTCACGGGATCACATCTCGTAAAGAAGAGATAGAGTCTCGGGATGCAGTAAGTTCCGGAGGAACAAGGGGGGCCGTTTAGTCACTTAGGAAGTCGGCCACCGGGTTTAGGCGGGCGCGGGGCCTCTACCCCTCTCAGCAGAGATGCTGAGGGTTTAAAAAAACAAAATTTAGCATTCAAAGAAACTATTATTTCATATAAACTCACGGGCTGTTGTAGAATCCTTTCGAACAAACCATCCCCGAGATCTTATCTATTTATTCATAAAGAAGTTTCACTTCAAAAATGTGGTATTTCGTAGATAGCAAATATATGTATTATTTTCCCACGGAATTAATATGAACAGGTTCATGCACGTCTAAGACGGAACCATTCAAGGTAAGAATATGCTAATACAAAGTGTTTATAATTATTAATTTCAGTGTTATTTAATATGTGTGAATTTTTCCCTTTGCGCCGTTCGAACGATTTTACTGGTTTGTCTCAAATCGAAAATGTTTTATTTCTAATACATGAATTCTTTCTAGTGTACGTATTTTATTGTAACATAAATGTATAGATTATTAGGTTCGTTAGATGTTTTATTACGTAATATTATGCAATTGTTTCCACACTGCTCCTATAAAAGAATTTGAAGTTATTACGATACACAACGGGGTCCTTCATCCATTAGACGAATCATGTGCCAATTCAACGACGTATTACGAATAGTATATATTGTATTTATCGAGATTTAGTCGCATTTATTATTCCTAGTGAGGTTTTTAGTATTGGTTCCAGGCGCCATTATGAGGCGGAAATAGTTCATATTCATAGCCCGACTGCAATAGGTATTTTTGTCGCGTAAGAGGTAGCACTTTTAGGAATATAACTGTGTTTTATGTTTCGTCCCTGACGGACAGGATGGTATAGCTGTGGCTATTTAGGTAATATACTTAGTAAATGCAAAGGGCATTAGGTATTATCGATTTCGTCTGCGAACCCAAGATGTTAGAAATATTTTTAGTTAATATTTTTAGTTAATATTGCATTCAAAAGCGCAATTTTCACAGAATAATTATTTCCAGTTAATAATATATATTTTAGTTAAATGTATAGTTAGCACAGGCAGAGTATTAATATTGTATAGAATACATTATTTAATATTTCATAGAAGAGAATATTTTATTCAGCGTTCATTATATAGTTACAACGCAATTCGCAGTCGTGCCCCTCTTGCGCCATGCAGAGCGTCGCGCGCTCACATATAAGAAAAATGTTTTATTTAATATTGAGATTTATATTATATTATTCTTCGCCTTATACGTTTGGACCACCCCCTCATACATCACTCTGGTGCCGGACCAAGAGATAGATTGGATTTCTACATTTAACAAAACCACACCTTTTGACGAGGAGCTATACTAAATTATTATTAAATGTTTCAAGACCCGGTGCCCTACTAACTACCTGGATCATCACAGTGCTTACCGTGACCAGGAGAACGATTTATATTGAAATACAATAAAATGCTTTATAATATTAATTGAACATCATTTCGACATTAAATACAGTCTGCTCGATTTGATTAGGGCCTACTATCTAACAGGATCATCACAGTGGTGCCGGTGACCAGACAGGAGCGTATTCGTTGGACTCATTTGCATAGTAATAAAATCATTTTGGTTTAGTTAATATTATAAATGAAAGAAAATATTTGATTATAAAAGCGGTTTTATTTAAACAATCGCGGACCACGGTCCGTGACATCAAAGAAAAAAGATTGAGCATTTATGTGAACCACGTACTGAGATTTGTAGACAAACGTGATACTAGGTATTAGAAATTTCTTTAGGTTGTTTGTCATATAGACAGTTGGCATTTTTATTATTTAATATTTTGTGAACGAAAATTATTGTAGTAATTTTGGTCCTTGTGATATATTAGTTCGATTTTGGAATGCCTGTTTCTTTGTAAAAGTATTGCTCCATTTTATAGAATATGTGATTTATTTCATATCTCATTCATTTTATGTGGTTTGAATTCAAACGATTCACATTTGAAAAATATTTTTAATAATTGTATGAAGAGAATATATTTGAATGCGATCTCACAAGTATGCCACCGTCACAATCTAAAAAAGACCATCGGGATTTGCGGATCGCAGTATAACAAATATGTAGTTAAGATTCAAACGATTCACGTTTGAAAGGTTTTAATTATTGCATTTGTTTTCTCGCAAGTATGCCACTGTCACGGCCTAGGCCGTCGGGATTTGCGAATCGCAGTATAACAAATATGTAGTTGAGATTCAAACGAATCACATTTGAAAGGTTTTAATTATTGCGTTTGTGTTTGTGTTTCGCAAATATACCACCGAACACGGCCAAAGCCGCCGGGTTTGCGAGCGCTGCGTGATGGAAAGACCGGCGACGGTTTCCCTATATAACGCGAGCGGACACGTTTCGGCACAAGCGTGGAAGATGCGGCAGAGACCCGAGACGTTTGAGGGTTTAAGGTTTAACAAGTTCGACCTTCGCGCTCGGGCTAGTACGAAAAGACAGTTAGCTACGCCGAACGGATTCGCACGGCGCCCGAAATGCAAAAATATACACCTGTATTAAGGGCAGATCACCGCGACAGATTTCAGCGCGCGCCACGGAGGGTTTATGATAGCTTAAAATTCGGTTTTAATTTAATTTCTTATATTAATATAAACTAATAATTAACCCACGCTAGATAAAATCTGTTCAGTGGCAAATATTTTCGCTTACGAGTTATGCAATAGTAATTAATAATAATAGCGGAAAAATATAAAAGTAAAAATAAATATAAAAACCGGATAACAATTTAGTAGAAAATATAAACACGAGAATATATGAATCTAAAAGAAAAGAAGATATAAAAACGAAAACTTTTATGATATTAAAAAGGGTTTCTATATTTGAAAAAAAAAGATCTTTAAATTCAGCTAAATTTTTACAGATAATAATTACACAAAAATTAATTGATTATAGTATCCGTACAAATCTACTTATATTATTTGATAACTTTCACGTGCATGTTTCGGAGATACCTTTTTATCGTCAAGGTGTTATATTAAAAATTGTCCTAAAAAAATAAAATGTCAATCTACAATGTTGCTGAATTAATTGAAAAAAAATAATAATTTCCTTCATTGATTTATTATGGTTCTTAATTATTCTAATTATCTAAATGTGTTCTTAATTGTTATACACAGTTATATACGGTTCTGGTTATTCAAACTAATTATAATTTCTTTGTTGTATGCAGGATTGATAGACTTGTTCGTAATATAAACACAGACGCGTATTGTTGCACGAAATAATTATTTGAGTTTCTTGTTTTGATCTAAAATTATTTTGATTTGAATTACAAGAATAAAATTACTTCCATTTTTATTTACAAGACGGCCTGGCATATGAATTAAAATGGTCATACTACCGCCATCTAGCGGAAATCAGAGAAAGTTTTGAGCCTTCGCTAGTATTAGTCTATAGGAAGCGGTAATAGAGAGCGCAATATATGTATACTCTTAGTAACGAATAATTAAAAATTGGACTTGTTTTTTTTATATATATTCCTTTGTTTCGCTTCATTGCAACGTTAATTGAAATTGTTTTATCTTCATTAATAAATATTATATTACAATATACGTTGATATAGCTTATTTATAGGCAGAGTAGAAATAAACATCTCACTACTTCAAATTTCGTACGTATCTATATAAGGGTTGTTTTAGTTTTAGGCGCAATCTTCTTGGAAATAATACAAAAGTAAATCCGGAATTAACGATATGTGAGTTTCTTCAAGTTTTGAGAAATCGTAACGCTATGATTGATAAAGCATTTATTGTTTTTACTATACATTGGGTGTATGTAGAAATCCTTTTGAATAGTGATTAAATAAAATAAAAAAGAAATTTTTCAGGAGAGCTTGTGATGGTCGACATAGAGATAGATTTAATAAATTTAGAAAATCTTAAAATAATAATATTCAAAAAAGTCAAGTATGGACATCAAAAATATATTTCTTCTGTTTGGAATCGTTTAAAAGTAAAAGCCTGATATATTTCTTCTTAAGATTCTATGTGTTACAAGAGGCTAACAAAATATTGAATATTCAGCTATACAAGTAATATTTCTTAGATCTTTATTATACCATAGATATAATTCTGTGTTAAATTAATATCGTTTGCCAATCCTAATAGACTCGACCTTGTGAGTAGGTGCGAACGAGCCTTTATTATTTATGAATCAGAACAGTAAGTCTCGCGTGTAGCGGGTGCTTAACTATTATTTTAACGAAACGGACCAATCACAGGCGCGCTTTGCCTTCGACGGGTTGAGCCGGAGGCGACCGTCCTGATGCTGAATCCGGCCAATGGCGAGCGCCGGCGGTGAGGTCATCGGGCATAGGATGAGTCACTGCACTAGCGTGGATTTCAGAGGTATGGTGAAATCGTTACTATAAAAGGAGCGAACGCGATGTACTCAGCCCCTTCAGTTCGAGACCAGACTTGCGAGCGGGAGCGCTGCCCAACAGACTACCGACGGAGCCCTGAGTTCCAGAACAGCATTTGCGGACGGAGTTGCTGCCCGGACTTATGGAGGAATCTACCATTCATCAGTACCAGAGAGGATCATACCGCCACTGTGTAACAGCTAAGGAACACATTTATATTATCTATCGATTAATTATTTTCACTATTGAAATGTATTTATTTTGGGAAGATTTAAAATCGGAGCAATAATGTATAATTAATATCACGATTTCTTGTGTGATCTTGGCTCAATTCGTACGGGAATATCTCCCAAACGAATATATTTTGATGCTTGGGGATTTTCATACCATTTGTATTAACAATTGATTTTACGGAGCTCTATAAGCAGTGCGTAATAGATTCATAATATTGTCGACGCGTTATGTATTGCATAACCAGATATCAATCCAAATCGTACGAGAAATTCTTCCGAACGAATATATTTTAAAGTATGGTGATTTTCAAACTATTTTTACTAATAATTGAATACACGTAATTCTATAAGAAATGCTTAGTAGCCTTATAATAATTGTGTTGCATAAGTATTGCGCAATCCGGTCTTCAGCCAAGTCTTTATGATTTGAGTACCTCGGTACATCTGGCTTAACAAGTAGCTTCAGAATGACGAGTAAAGGACAGAATGGGGAGATCTAACTAAAGATTGGGGATATCTGGTTTGTGTTAGCCTAGCTGGCTGAGGGGTGGATGATTGCCGGCACTTGGGCGTGGAACCCGCACAAGCCCCTGCAGGGCCCCTTAAAGGCGGGGTCCTCCTTGTTGCTCGGGGTCGTCAATAAACCGACCACCTAACCTCATCTGGCGCAAACTACTTAAACCAACAAAAAGGTTCCCTTTGTCTTTGGAAGGATTTCCATGCTTGAATGCTGTAAAACCTTGATAGAAAACGTTAACTTCTATTTCGTCCTCTGTAAGAAAGACAGGGCCAGAATAAATATAAAAATCATTCACTCATATGGAATAGCTGGGATATTATAAATATGTTACTAACACTCTAACATTTGTCCAAAGTAAATGTTGCAAGATGCAGAATCGTGGGACGCCATTCTGAAAAGGCATAATGAGATTGCACAATAATTTGTAACATCGCTGACTATGCCCGCAAAGGAGGCTAATGTCGTCATCAATTCGTACCAAAAGAGTACATGATTCTTCAAACACCGGCCTAAAAGAAAGGCGCCTCAAGACAACACACATCATCAGAAACTCGTACCAAAAGAGTACGGCCTTCTCAATTATAAGCCTAAAAGAGGGGCGTCACGGGATCACATCTCGTAAAGAAGAGATAGAGTCTCGGGATGCAGTAAGTTCCGGAGGAACAAGGGGGGCCGTTTAGTCACTTAGGAAGTCGGCCACCGGGTTTAGGCGGGCGCGGGGCCTCTACCCCTCTCAGCAGAGATGCTGAGGGTTTAAAAAACCAAAATTTAGCATTCAAAGAAACTATTATTTCATATAAACTCACGGGCTGTTGTAGAATCCTTTCGAACAAACCATCCCCGAGACCTTATCTACTTATTTATAAAGAAGTTTCGCTTCAAAAATGTCGTATTTCGTAAATAGCAAATATATGTATTATTTTCTCACGCAATTAATATGAACAGGTTCATGCACGTCTAAGACGGAACCATTCAAGGTAAGAATATGCTAATACAAAGTGTTTATAATTATTAATTTCAGTGTTATTTAATATGTGTGAATTTTTCCCTTTGCGCCGTTCGAACGATTTTACTGGTTTGTCTCAAATCGAAAATGTTTTATTTCTAATACACGAATTCTTCTGGTGAACGTATTTTATTGTAACATAAATGTATAGATTATTAGGTTCGTTAGATGTTTTTATTACGTAATATTATGCAATTGTTTCCACACTGCTCCTATAAAAGAATTTGAAGTTATTACGATACACAACGGGGTCCTTCATCCATTAGACGATTCATGTGCCACTTCAACGACGTATTACGAATAGTATATATTGTATTTATCGAGATTTAGTCGCATTTATTATTTCTAGTGAGGTTTTTAGTATTGGTTCCAGGCTCCATTATGAGGCGGAAATAGTTCATATTCATAGCCCGACTGCAATAGGTATTTTTGTCGCGTAAGAGGTAGCACTTTTAGAAATATAACTATGTTTTATGTTTAGTCCCTGACGGACAGGATGGTATAGCTGTGGCTATTTAGGTAATATACTTAGTAAATGCAAAGGGCATTAGGTATTTTCAATATAGTATGCGAACCCAAGATGTTAGAAATATTTTAGTTAATATTGCATTCAAAAGCGCAATTTTCACAGAATAATTATTTCCAGTTAATAATATATATTTTAGTTAAATGTATAGTTAGCACAGGCAGAGTATTAATATTGTATAGAATACATTATTTATAATATTTCAAGAAGGTATAATATTTTATTCCGCGATCCTTTTATAGTTACAGCGTATCTGTCGACCTCAGCCGTTGCCACCCGCGCCATACAACTATTTTCGCTAACATCATACGGCAAATGACTTTATTCATTGCAATGAAATTTATATTATTTAATATTATTTTAAGTTAATACGTATTTTTAGTTAATTTATCGTTTAGAGTAATTTCTGATAGTATAGAACATTATTTCATATGAAAAGTTGAATTTTAGTAGTAGTAATATTTCTGTATTGAATATTTAATTTTTAACAACTGTATCGCTACATCATATGGTTGAAGTCGACCGGTTGCATCCTGTCGCTCGATCGCGCGCGTTCACATATAAGATCGGAATGAAAAATATAATAATAAATACTACTCGCGTCAATTATTTTACGAATGTATAATATTTTTCATATAATAGAAAGCATCTCTAGAAAATACCGTCATTTGACGAGGACCCACTATCTACCTGGATCATTACAGTGGTGCCGGTGACCAGACAGGAGCGTATTCGTTGGACTCATTTGCATAGTAATAAAATCATTTTGGTTTAGTTAATATTATAAATGAAAGAAAATATTTGATTATAAAAGCGGTTTTATTTAAACAATCGCGGACCACGGTCCGTGACATCAAAGAAAAAAGATTGAGCATTTACGTGAACTGAGATTTGTAGACAAACGTGATACTAGGTATTAGAAATTTCTTTAGGTTGTTTGTCATATAGATAGTTGGCATTTTTATTATTTAATATTTTGTGAACGAAAATTATTGTAGTAATTTTGGTCCTTGTGATATATTAGTTCGATTTTGGAATTCCTGTTTCTTTGTAAAAGTATTGCTCCATTTTATAGAATATGTGATTTATTTCATATCTCATTCATTTTATGTGGTTTGAATTCAAACGATTCAAATTTGAAAAATATTTTTAATAATTGTATGAAGAGAATATATTTGAATGCGATCTCACAAGTATGCCACCGTCACAATCTAAAAAAGACCATCGGGATTTGCGGATCGCAGTATAACAAAAATGTAGTTAAGATTCAAACGATTCACGTTTGAAAGGTTTTAATTATTGCATTTGTTTTCTCGCAAGTATGCCACTGTCACGGCCTAGGCCGTCGGGATTTGCGAATCGCAGTATAACAAATATGTAGTTAGGATTCAAACGATTCACGTTTGAAAGGTTTTAATTATTGCATTTGTGTTTGTGTTTCGCAAATATACCACCGAACACGGCCAAAGCCGCCGGGTTTGCGAGCGCTGTGTAATGGGAGAGCACGCGCGACACGGTTCCCCATCCAGTACCGTCCCGGGTCATGTTCCGCCCGACTGCGAGCGTTCACGAAATAGACCGGAGACGTTTGAGGGTTTAAGGTTTAACAAGTTCGACCTTCGCGCTCGGGCTAGTACGAAGGGACAGTTAGCTGCTCCACTGAAACGGATTCGCACGGCGCCCGAAATGCAAAAATACACACCTGTATTACGGGCAGATCACCGCGACAGATTTCAGCGCGCGCCACGGAGGGTTTATGATAGCTTAAAATTCGGTTTTAATTTAATTTCTTATATTAATATAAACTAATAATTAACCAACGCTAGATAAAATCTGTTCAGTGGCAAATATTTTCGCTTACGAGTTATGCAATAGTAATTAATAATAATAGCAGAAAAATATAAAAGTAAAAATAAATATAAAAACCGGATAACAATTTAGTAGAAAATATAAACACGAGAATATATTAATCTAAAAGAAAAGAAGATATAAAACCGAAAACTTTTAGTATACGGGGTACACAAGAATCATATTAAACGGATTTTGCCATGTGAACATTTGATATATATTTTATTTTATAAAAAAAATTATAAATCCGATGTTTTATAATATTTACTTTTCTCTTTCGGTTATGTACTTTTATGATACAAATGCGAAAAATATTTTAATAACTATCCGTCTGGTTTCATAATTAAAAATTAATATAAATTAATTTTAATAAAATTAAGGTTAATGTAAATTAAATAAATCCACACTTGTTATATATTTGTCTTATGGATATTAAAAAGGGTTTCTATATTTGAAAAAAAAAAAAGATCTTTAAATTCAGCTAAATTTTTACAGATAATAATTACACAAAAAAATTAATTGATTATAGTATTCTTACAAATCTACTTATATTATTTGATAACTTTCACGTGCATGTTTCGGAGATACCTTTTTATCGTCAAGGTGTTATATACAAATTGTCCTAAAAAAATAAAAATGTCAATCTACAATGTTGCTGAATTAATTGAAAAAAAAAAAATTTTCCTTCATTGATTTATTATGGTCCTTAATTATTTTAATTATCTAAATGTGTTCTAAATTGTTATACACAGTTATATACGGTTCTGGTTATTCAAACTAATTATAATTTCTTTGTTGTATGCAGGATTGATAGACTTGTTCGTAATATAAACACAGACGCGTATTGTTGCACGAAAGTTTCTTGTTTTGATCTAAAATTATTTTGATTTGAATTACAAGAATAAAATTGCTTCCATTTTTATTTACAAGACGGCCTGGCATATGAATTAAAATGGTCATACTACCGCCATCTAGCGGAAATCAGAGAAAGTTTTGAGCCTTCGCTAGTATTAGTCTATAGGAAGCGGTAATAGAGAGCGCAATATATATATACTCTTAGTAACGAATAATTAAAAATTGGACTTGTTTTTTTTTATATATATTCCTTTGTTTCGCTTCATTGCAACGTTAATTGAAATTGTTTTATCTTATTAATAAATATTATATTACAATATACGTTGATATAGCTTATTTATAGGCAGAGTAGAAATAAACATCTCACTACTTCAAATTTCGTACGTATCTATATAAGGATTGTTTTAGTTTTAGGCGCAATCTTCTTGGAAATAATACAAAAGTAAATCCGGAATTAACGATATGTGAGTTTCTTCAAGTTTTGAGAAATCGTAACGCTATGATTGATAAAGCATTTATTGTTTTTACTATACATTGGGTGTATGTAGAAATCCTTTTGAATAGTGATAAAATAAAATAAAAAAGAAATTTTTCAGGAGAGCTTTTGAATTCTTCTGGAACATTTTGAAAAAAAAAATTTTTGAAAATAGATTTTTAGTAGATTAAATAGTAGTAGCATAACGAAATCATTAGCTTCATCCACCTTCATGCGTCGTCGTGGCATTAATTTTAGATTGAGGTAGAAAGGTTGGACGTTTGGATCTTGAATAGATTCCAGTCGTATAGCAAACCGAATTATACGTTAGGAATTCTTGATTCAGTTACACACATACATCTTCTGTGGGTATCAGTGTTGGTGATGACTACTACAGCTAGTACAGATATTAGGGTTCACCTCTTCTGATTTGTAACAGTGTACTTCGTTAAACATGTTCGCGTTGTTAAAGGAACACTTAAAAATTTTATAATGTTATGTTACATATAAGTATGGGGATGATGAATACGGAACATATTAATAAAGTTGTTTTAGGTTTTCAATAAGTTTTGGGAGGAACGATATTACAGTTATACGGAGGAGTCGCGCCTGATTATTTGACAAACGCTTAACAATTTGGGGGAAGACAGGTTAGTAAGGAATAGTTATGGGAAACTTTTCTTGACATCTGGATGCACTTCTTCTACAAACATGCGTCGTCTTTAGATATCACTCTTGAGGGTTGGCTGGAAAGTTAGTTGAGACGGATAATAGTTATATATACTTTTAAGTTCTACAATTATCGAAAAGGTTGTTCCTACCCTTTTCTTCCTCTTCTTCTTCTTCGTCTTTTTCTTATTCGTATATGCTAACGGTCATATATATATTTTCTTTCCCCCTTTTATTTATACTGACTTCAACAGCGTCTTCTTCTTCTTCGGTACGAAGGTTTTTTTTTATTGATTATGTTCACTCTAGTCTTCTTCTTCTTTGAATACATACCGGTTATGCTTTACTTTTCAAACGCCTTCTCTTCTATAAATAGCAATTATTACAATACGTTGCAACTACTTTTTCGTCTTATGGTATATCTTTCGATTGCTTCTCTACTTTCTTCTTCTTCTTCTTTTTCTATAACTACATTCATTTCGTCTTCTTCCATTTATCTTATACTTTTCGACTGTTTTCTACGTCTTTACGTCTTCTCTTCTTCTTTACCTTTTCTTCTTCTTCTTCTTTTCTTCTTCTTTCTTCTCTCTTCTTTCTTCTTCTTCTTTTTCCTATTCTCTTATTTCTTCTTTACTATTCGCTTCTCCACTTTCTACTTCTTCTTTTTTCCTATAACTACATTCATTTCGTCTTCTTCCGTTTATCTTATACTTATCAACTGTTTTACTTCGTCTTCTCTTCATCTTCTTCTTCTTCTTTTCCTATAACTACATTCATGACTTCTTCTTCCGTTTATCTTATAATTTTCGAATGTTTTTCTACGTCTTTTCTTCGTCTTCTTTTGTTCTTTACTTACTGCTACATTCGCGTCTTCTTCTTATTTTTCTTTCAACTTCTTCTTCTTCGTCTTTATCTACTACTACACTCGGTTGTGACTTTTCTTCTTTATCTTATGCCTTTCGGTGGATTCATTTTCTTCTTCTTCTGTCGTCATCCACTACTTTTGCGGCTTCTTCTTCCTCTTCTTCATCATATTACACCAACAATAAATTATGGCAGTCATTACAGTATACGTGGAATATTGAGGACAATTGGCTGTTTCTACATAAGAGGACATGTATTGCGCATATGAATAGAGTTCATAGCTCAGATGGGGTACAAGAGTTAATTTTGTCGCGGTTTGCAATCATAGTAGGAATATGCGGTTGACTATTCACTCGGTTAAAACAGGACGAAACGAGTTAGAAATAGAAGAGTGTGTATAGTTTGGGGGAAGGGTTTGCTCTTTATATTAGGAAGCTGGTTGTTAAGTTCATATGAATAGGTTGTACATTAATTCGTAGGTTAACATAATTCTGGAACTTCAGATTTATCGTAGTTCGCATTTCATAGGAGAAATATACAGTTAATATTTACTCGGTTGAGTTGGTTTGTATAGCTTGAAGGGGATGTGGGGAGTGTTAGTGGGAGTATATTCTGGGGGAAGGGAGGTATATGCTGGGGAAAGTAGTATAGAGTTGCGAGGTGGTGAACACTAGGAGTGTACCATTGTAAGGGAAGCAAGGAGGATAACAAAGTGGGGGAAGGGGCATTCCTTTTAAGTGTTGATAACAGGATGGAGCTTGAGTGGTTAGCAGACACAATGATGAGATTACTGTGGCATTCAATCGATTATGAGGAATCGAACCTTTTCAGTCAATTGAATAAATTAGATACAGTCCCTTTTGCTTTCAAATCTTATATTTATATTAGTTGTACACTTTTCATTTGAATGACAGGCAGATGGTTTACAGTAGCTTTAAATACACAAAAGGGATTCCATTGAAAAGGAATTCTACCCTAATAGAAATATAGTACTCGGAGAAAGGAAAGAACAACGATTAATTTTAAAAGAAAATTTTAGAAACTCTTGATAAGTATCACGAAATATACTATCCTATTGAGTTATTTAGCAGATAGGCTTGGTCTGATAGATCATTCCTCTCTCTAAATAAGGGGGAAGCTGTGATGGTCGACATAGAGATAGATTTAATAAATTTAGAAAATCTTAAAATAATAATATTCAAAAAAGTCAAGTATGGACATCAAAAATATATTTCTTCTGTTTGGAATCGTTTAAAAGTAAAAGCCTGATATATTTCTTCTTAAGATTCTATGTATTACAAGAGGCTAACAAAATATTGAATATTCAGCTATACAAGTAATATTTCTTAGATCTTTATTATACCATAGATATAATTCTGTGTTAAATTAATATCGTTTGCCAATCCTAATAGACTCGACCTTGTGAGTAGGTGCGAACGAGCCTTTATTATTTATGAATCAGAACAGTAAGTCTCGCGTGTAGCGGGTGCTTAACTATTATTTTAACGAAACGGACCAATCACAGGCGCGCTTTGCCTTCGACGGGTTGAGCCGGAGGCGACCGTCCTGTTGACTGAATCCGGCCAATGGCGAGCGCCGGCGGTGAGGTCATCGGCATAGGATGAGTCACTGCACTAGCGTGGATTTCAGAGGTATGGTGAAATCGTTACTATAAAAGGAGCGAACACGATGTACTCAGCCCCTTCAGTTCGAGACCAGACTTGCGAGCGGGAGCGCTGCCCAACAGACTACCGACGGAGCCCTGAGTTCCAGAACAGCATTTGCGGACGGAGTTGCTGCCCTGACTTATGGAGGAATCTACCATTCATCAGTAGC
Source organism: Agrypnia vestita (assembly GCA_016648135.1). Lineage (NCBI taxonomy): Eukaryota > Metazoa > Arthropoda > Insecta > Trichoptera > Phryganeidae > Agrypnia > Agrypnia vestita. The sequence goes on along the minus strand of JADDOH010024556.1, from coordinate 495,730 downwards.
AGAGAGGATCATACCGCCACTGTGTAACAGCTAAGGAACACATTTATATTATCTATCGATTAATTATTTTCACTATTGAAATGTATTTATTTTGGGAAGATTTAAAATCGGAGCAATAATGTATAATTAATATCACGATTTCTTGTGTGATCTTGGCTCAATTCGTACGGGAATATCTCCCAAACGAATATATTTTGATGCTTGGGGATTTTCATACCATTTGTATTAACAATTGATTTTACGGAGCTCTATAAGCAGTGCGTAATAGATTCATAATATTGTCGACGCGTTATGTATTGCATAACCAGATATCAATCCAAATCGTACGAGAAATTCTTCCGAACGAATATATTTTAAAGTATGGGGATTTTCAAACTATTTTTACTAATAATTGAATACACGTAATTCTATAAGAAATGCTTAGTAGCCTTATAATAATTGTGTTGCATAAGTATTGCGCAATCCGGTCTTCAGCCAAGTCTTTATGATTTGAGTACCTCGGTACATCTGGCTTAACAAGTAGCTTCAGAATGACGAGTAAAGGACAGAATGGGGAGATCTAACTAAAGATTGGGGATATCTGGTTTGTGTTAGCCTAGCTGGCTGAGGGGTGGATGATTGCCGGCACTTGGGCGTGGAACCCGCACAAGCCCCTGCAGGGCCCCTTAAAGGCGGGGTCCTCCTTGTTGCTCGGGGTCGTCAATAAACCGACCACCTAACCTCATCTGGCGCAAACTACTTAAACCAACAAAAAGGTTCCCTATGTCTTTGGAAGGATTTCCATGCTTGAATGCTGTAAAACCTTGATAGAAAACGTTAACTTCTATTTCGTCCTCTGTAAGAAAGACAGGGCCAGAATAAATATAAAAATCATTCACTCATATGGAATAGCTGGGATATTATAAATATGTTACTAACACTCTAACATTTGTCCAAAGTAAATGTTGCAAGATGCAGAATCGTGGGACGCCGCTCTGAAAAGGCATAATGAGATTGCACAATAATTTGTAACATCGCTGACTATGCCCGCAAAGGAGGCTACTGTCGTCATCAATTCGTACCAAAAGAGTACATGATTCTTCAAACACCGGCCTAAAAGAAAGGCGCCTCAAGACAACACACATCATCAGAAACTCGTACCAAAAGAGTACGGCCTTCTCAATTATAAGCCTAAAAGAGGGCGTCACAGGATCACATCTCGTAAAGAAGAGATAGAGTCTCGGGATGCAGTAAGTTCCGGAGGAACAAGGGGGGCCGTTTAGTCACTTAGGAAGTCGGCCACCGGGTTTAGGCGGGCGCGGAGCCTCTACCCCTCTCAGCAGAGATGCTGAGGGTTTAAAAAACCCAAAATTAGCATTCAAAGAAACTATTATTTCATATAAACTCACGGGCTGTTGTAGAATCCTTTCGAACAAACCATCCCCGAGACCTTATCTATTTATTCATAAAGAAGTTTCACTTCAAAAATGTGGTATTTCGTAGATAGCAAATATATGTATTATTTTCCCACGGAATTAATATGAACAGGTTCATGCACGTCTAGACGAAACCATTCAAGGTAAGAATTTGCTAATACAAAGTGTTTATAATTATTAATTTCAGTGTTATTTAATATGTGTGAATTTTTCCCTTTGCGCCGTTCGAACGATTTTACTGGTTTGTCTCAAATCGAAAATGTTTTATTTCTAATACACGAATTCTTTCTAGTGTATGTATTTTATTGTAACATAAATGTATAGATTATTAGGTTCGTTAGATGTTTTTATTACGTAATATTATGCAATTGTTTCCACACTGCTCCTATAAAAGAATTTGAAGTTATTACGATACACAACGGGGTCCTTCATCCATTAGACGAATCATGTGCCAATTCAACGACGTATTACGAATAGTATATATTGTATTTATCGAGATTTAGTCGCATTTATTATTTCTAGTGAGGTTTTTAGTATTGGTTCCAGGCGCCATTATGAGGCGGAAATAGTTCATATTCATAGCCCGACTGCAATAGGTATTTTTGTCGCGTAAGAGGTAGCACTTTTAGAAATATAACTGTGTTTTATGTTTCGTCCCTGACGGACAGGATGGTATAGCTGTGGCTATTTAGGTAATATACTTAGTAAATGCAAAGGGCATTAGGTATTTTCAATTTCGTCTGCGAACCCAAGATGTTAGAAATATTTTAGTTTATAATTTTATTGCAGAATAATATTTGATGAGAGAAGTAGTTAATATTCTATTCAAAGCAAAAGTTTTAGTCAATATCTTTATATTATTCAACAGCAAACTAGAAATACTTTCAGTTAATACGTATTTTTAGTTAATTTATCGTATAGAGTATTTTCGTATAGTAAGAAAATTATTTCATATGAAAAGTTGAATTTTAGTAGTAGTAATATTTCTGTATAGAATATTTAATTTTTAACAACTGTATCGTTACATCATATGGTTGAAGTCGACCGGTTGCATCCTGCCGCTCGATCGCGCGCGCTCACATATAAGAATAATGAAATATTTAATAATCCAATATATTGTATTTTGAACGTGACGTTTTGCTACTTACTAACCTTCATTATTTAGTAGGACCCACATTAGGGTCATCTTACATCGTTAGCCGTGACTAGAATATGGTTCATCACAGTTGCAATGGTGACCATTTGTATTATAGATTTGCTTCGCCTTATATATCAACACAATCATTTTGGAATCAACTATTATAAAATAAGAAAATATTTGATTATATAGATTTATTACCTGGGTCGCACACCACGGTCCGTGACATCAAAGAAAAAAGATTGAGCATTTACGTGAACCACGTACTGAGATTTGTAGACAAACGTGATACTAGGTATTAGAAATTTCTTTAGGTTGTTTGTCATATAGACAGTTGGCATTTTTATTATTTAATATTTTGTGAACGAAAATTATTGTAGTAATTTTGGTCCTTGTGATATATTAGTTCGATTTTGGAATGCCTGTTTCTTTGTAAAAGTATTGCTCCATTTTATAGAATATGTGATTTATTTCATATCTCATTCATTTTATGTGGTTTGAATTCAAACGATTCACATTTGAAAAATATTTTTAATAATTGTATGAAGAGAATATATTTGAATGCGATCTCACAAGTATGCCACCGTCACAATCTAAAAAAGACCATCGGGATTTGCGGATCGCAGTATAACAAATATGTAGTTAAGATTCAAACGATTCACGTTTGAAAGGTTTTAATTATTGCATTTGTTTTCTCGCAAGTATGCCACTGTCACGGCCTAGGCCGTCGGGATTTGCGAATCGCAGTATAACAAATATGTAGTTAGGATTCAAACGATTCACGTTTGAAAGGTTTTAATTATTGCATTTGTGTTTGTGTTTCGCAAATATACCACCGAACACGGCCAAAGCCGCCGGGTTTGCGAGCGCTGTGTAATGGGAGAGCACGCGCGACACGGTTCCCCATACAGTACCGTCCCGGGTCATGTTCCGCCCGACTGCGAGCGTTCACGAAATAGACCGGAGACGTTTGAGGGTTTAAGGTTTAACAAGTTCGACCTTCGCGCTCGGGCTAGTACGAAGGGACAGTTAGCTGCTCCACTGAAACGGATTCGCACGGCGCCCGAAATGCAAAAATACACACCTGTATTACGGGCAGATCACCGCGACAGATTTCAGCGCGCGCCACGGAGGGTTTATGATAGCTTAAAATTCGGTTTTAATTTAATTTCTTATATTAATATAAACTAATAATTAACCCACGCTAGATAAAATCTGTTCAGTGGCAAATATTTTCGCTTACGAGTTATGCAATAGTAATTAATAATAATAGCAGAAAATATAAAAGTAAAAATAAATATAAAAACCGGATAACAATTTAGTAGAAAATATAAACACGAGAATATATGAATCTAAAAGAAAAGAACATTTGATATATATTTTATTTTATAAAAAAAATTATAAATCCGATGTTTTATAATATTTACTTTTCTCTTTCGGTTATGTACTTTTATGATACAAATGCAAAAAATATTTTAATAACTATCCGTCTGGTTTCATAATTAAAAATTAATATAAATTAATTTTAATAAAATTAAGGTTAATGTAAATTAAATAAATCCACACTTGTTATATATTTGTCTTATGGATATTAAAAAGGGTTTCTATATTTGAAAAAAAAAAAGATCTTTAAATTCAGCTAAATTTTTACAGATAATAATTACACAAAAAATTTATTGATTATAGTATTCTTACAAATCTACTTATATTATTTGATAACTTTCACGTGCATGTTTCGGAGATACCTTTTTATCGTCAAGGTGTTATATTAAAAATTGTCCTAAAAAAATAAAATGTCAATCTACAATGTTGCTGAATTAATTGAAAAAAAATAATAATTTCCTTCATTGATTTATTATGGTTCTTAATTATTCTAATTATCTAAATGTGTTCTTAATTGTTATACACAGTTATATACGGTTCTGGTTATTCAAACTAATTATAATTTCTTTGTTGTATGCAGGATTGATAGACTTGTTCGTAATATAAACACAGACGCGTATTGTTGCACGAAATAATTATTTGAGTTTCTTGTTTTGATCTAAAAATTATTTTGATTTGAATTACAAGAATAAAATTGCTTCCATTTTTATTTACAAGACGGCCTGGCATATGAATTAAAATGGTCATACTACCGCCATCTAGCGGAAATCAGAGAAAGTTTTGAGCCTTCGCTAGTATTAGTCTATAGGAAGCGGTAATAGAGAGCGCAATATATATATACTCTTAGTAACGAATAATTAAAAATTGGACTTGTTTTTTTTTTATATATATTCCTTTGTTTCGCTTCATTGCAACGTTAATTGAAATTGTTTTATCTTCATTAATAAATATTATATTACAATATACGTTGATATAGCTTATTTATAGGCAGAGTAGAAATAAACATCTCACTACTTCAAATTTCGTACGTATCTATATAAGGATTGTTTTAGTTTTAGGCGCAATCTTCTTGGAAATAATACAAAAGTAAATCCGGAATTAACGATATGTGAGTTTCTTCAAGTTTTGAGAAATCGTAACGCTATGATTGATAAAGCATTTATTGTTTTTACTATACATTGGGTGTATGTAGAAATCCTTTTGAATAGTGATAAAATAAAATAAAAAAGAAATTTTTCAGGAGAGCTTTTGAATTCTTCTGGAACATTTTGAAAAAAAAAAAATTTTGAAAATAGATTTTTAGTAGATTAAATAGTAGTAGCATAACGAAATCATTAGCTTCATTCACCTTCATGCGTCGTCGTGACCATTACTTTTAGATTAGGGTAGGAAGATTAGTCGTTTGGATCTTGAATAGATTCCAGTCGTATAGCAAACCGAATTATACGTTAGGAATTCTTGATTCAGTTACACACATACATCTTCTGTGGATATCAGTGTTGGTGATGACTACTACAGCTAGTACAGATATTAGGGTTTACCTCTTCTGATTTGTAACAGTGTACTTCGTTAAACATGTTCGCGTTGTTAAAGGAAAACTTTAAAATTTTATAATGTTATGTTACATATAAGTATGGGGATGATGAATACGGAACATATTAATAAAGTTGTTTTAGGTTTTCAATAAGTTTTGGGAGGAACGATATTACAGTTATACGGAGGATTCGCGCCTGATTATTTGACAAACGCTTAAGAATCTGGGGGAAGACAGGTTAGGAAGGAATAGTTATGGGAAACTTTTCTAGACATCTGGATCCACTTCTTCTACAAACATGCGTCGTCTTTAGATATCACTCTTGAGGGTTGGCAGGAAAGTTATTTGAGACGGATAATAGTTATATATACTTTTACGTTCTACAATTATCGAAGAGGTTGTTCCTACTCTTTTCTTCCTCTTCTTCTTCTTCGTCTCCTTCTTATTCGTATATGCTATCGGTTATATATATTTTTTTTCTTTCCCCCTTTTAGTTATATTGACTTCAACAGAGTCTTCTTCTTCTTCGGTACGAAGGTTTTTTTTATTGATTACGTTCACTCTAGTCTTCTTCTTCTTTGAATACATACCGTTTATGCTTTACTTTTCAAACGCCTTCTCTTCTATAAATAGCAATTATTACAATACGTTGCAACTACTTCTTCGTCTTATGGTATGTCTTTCGACTGCTTCTCCACTTTCTTCTTCTTCTTCTTTTTCTATTACTACATTCATTTCGTCTCCTTCCATTTATCTTAAACTTTTCGACTGTTTTTCTACGTCTTTTCTTCGTCTTCTTTTGTTCTTTACTTACTGCTACATTCGCGTCTTCTTCTTATTTTTCTTTCAACTTCTTCTTCTTCGTCGTTATCTACTACTACACTCGGTTGTGACTTTTTTTCTTTATCTTATGCCTTTCGGTGGATTCATTTTCTTCTTCTTCTGTCGTCATCCACTACTTTTGCGGCTTCTTCTTCCTCTCCTTCATCATATTACACCAACAATAAATTATGGCAGTCATTACAGTATACGTAGAATATTGAGGACAATTGGCTGTTTCTACATAGGAGGACATGTATTGCGCATATGAATAGAGTTCATAGCTCAGATGGGGTACAAGAGTTAATTTTGTCGCGGTTTGCAATCATAGTAGGAATATGCGGTTGACTATTCACTCGGTTAAAACAGGACGAAACGAGTTAGAAATAGAAGAGTGTGTATAGTTTGGGGGAAGGGTTTGCTCTTTATATTAGGAAGCTGGTTGTTAAGTTTATATGAATAGATTGTACATTAATTCGTAGGTTAACATAATTCTGGAACTTCAGATTTATCGTAGCTCGCATTTCATAGGAGAAATATACAGTTAATATTTACTCGGTTGAGTTGGTTTGTATAGCTTGAAGGGGATGTGGGGAGTGTTAGTGGGAGTATATTCTGGGGGAAGGGAAGTATATGCTGGGGAAAGTAGTATAGAGTTGCGAGGTGGTGAACACTAGGAGTGTACCATTGTAAGGGAAGCAAGGAGGATAACAAAGTGGGGGAAGGGCGTTCCTTTTAAGTGTTGATAACAGGATGGAGCTTGAGTGGTTAGCAGACACAATGATGAGATTACTGAGGCATTCAATCGATTATGAAGAATCGAACCTTTTCAGTCAATTGAATAAATTAGATACAGTCCCTTTTGCTTTCAAATCTTATATTTATATTAGTTGTACACTTTTCATTTGAATGACAGGCAGATGGTTTACAGTAGCTTTAAATACGCAAAAAGGATTCCATTGAAAAGGAATTCTACCCTAATAGAAATATAGTACGCGGGGAAAGGAAAGAACAACGATTTATTTTAAAAGGAATTTTAGAAACTCTTGATAAGTATCACGAAATATACTATCCTATTGGGTTATTTAGCAGATAGGCTTGGTCTGATAGATCATTCCTCTCTCTAAATAAGGGGGAAGCTGTGATGGTCGACATAGAGATAGATTTAATAAATTTAGAAAATCTTAAAATAATAATATTCAAAAAAGTCAAGTATGGACATCAAAAATATATTTCTTCTGTTTGGAATCGTTTAAAAGTAAAAGCCTGATATATTTCTTCTTAAGATTCTATGTATTACAAGAGGCTAACAAAATATTGAATATTCAGCTATACAAGTAATATTTCTTAGATCTTTATTATACCATAGATATAATTCTGTGTTAAATTAATATCGTTTGCCAATCCTAATAGACTCGACCTTGTGAGTAGGTGCGAACGAGCCTTTATTATTTATGAATCGGAACAGCAAGTCTCGCGTGTAGCGAGTGCTTTACTATTATTTTAACGAAACGGACCAATCACAGGCGCGCTTTGCCTTCGACGGGTTGAGCCGGAGGCGACCGTCCTGTTGACTGAATCCGGCCAATGGCGAGCGCCGGCGGTGAGGTCATCGCTCATAGGATGAGTCACTGCACTAGCGTGGATTTCGAAGATATGGTGCAATCGAGAGTATAAAAGGAGCGAACACGATATACTCAGCCCCTTCAGTTCGAGACCAGACTTGCGAGCGGGAGCGCTGCCCAACAGACTACCGACGGAGCCCTGAGTTCCAGAACAGCATTTGCGGACGGAGTTGCTGCCCGGACTTATGGAGGAATCTACCATTCATCAGTAGCAGAGAGGATCATACCGCCACTGTGTAACAGCTAAGGAACACATTTATATTATCTATCGATTAATTATTTTCACTATTGAAATGTATTTATTTTGGGAAGATTTAAAATCGGAGCAATAATGTATAATTAATATCACGATTTCTTGTGTGATCTTGGCTCAATTCGTACGGGAATATCTCCCAAACGAATATATTTTGATGCTTGGGGATTTTCATACCATTTGTATTAACAATTGATTTTACGGAGCTCTATAAGCAGTGCGTAATAGATTCATAATATTGTCGACGCGTTATGTATTGCATAACCAGATATCAATCCAAATCGTACGAGAAATTCTTCCGAACGAATATATTTTAAAGTATGGGGATTTTCAAACTATTTTTACTAATAATTGAATACACGTAATTCTATAAGAAATGCTTAGTAGCCTTATAATAATTGTGTTGCATAAGTATTGCGCAATCCGGTCTTCAGCCAAGTCTTTATGATTTGAGTACCTCGGTACATCTAGCTTAACAAGTAGCTTCAGAATGACGAGTAAAGGACAGAATGGGGAGATCTAACTAAAGATTGGGGATATCTGGTTTGTGTTAGCCTAGCTGGCTGAGGGGTGGATGATTGCCGGCACTTGGGCGTGGAACCCGCACAAGCCCCTGCAGGGCCCCTTAAAGGCGGGGTCCTCCTTGTTGCTCGGGGTCGTCAATAAACCGACCACCTAACCTCATCTGGCGCAAACTACTTAAACCAACAAAAAGGTTCCCTATGTCTTTGGAAGGATTTCCATGCTTGAATGCTGTAAAACCTTGATAGAAAACGTTAACTTCTATTTCGTCCTCTGTAAGAAAGACAGGGCCAGAATAAATATAAAAATCATTCACTCATATGGAATAGCTGGGATATTATAAATATGTTACTAACACTCTAACATTTGTCCAAAGTAAATGTTGCAAGATGCAGAATCGTGGGACGCCGCTCTGAAAAGGCATAATGAGATTGCACAATAATTTGTAACATCGCTGACTATGCCCGCAAAGGAGGCTAATGTCGTCATCAATTCGTACCAAAAGAGTACATGATTCTTCAAACACCGGCCTAAAAGAAAGGCGCCTCAAGACAACACACATCATCAGAAACTCGTACCAAAAGAGTACGGCCTTCTCAATTATAAGCCTAAAAGAGGGGCGTCACGGGATCACATCTCGTAAAGAAGAGATAGAGTCTCGGGATGCAGTAAGTTCCGGAGGAACAAGGGGGGCCGTTTAGTCACTTAGGAAGTCGGCCACCGGGTTTAGGCGGGCGCGGAGCCTCAACCCCTCTCAGCAGAGATGCTGAGGGTTTAAAAAAACCAAAATTTAGCATTCAAAGAAACTATTATTTCATATAAACTCACGGGCTGTTGTAGAATCCTTTCGAACAAACCATCCCCGAGACCTTATCTACTTATTTATAAAGAAGTTTCGCTTCAAAAATGTCGTATTTCGTAAATAGCAAATATATGTATTATTTTCTCACGCAATTAATATGAACAGGTTCATGCACGTCTAAGACGGAACCATTCAAGGTAAGAATATGCTAATACAAAGTGGTTATAATTATTAATTTCAGTGTTATTTAATATGTGTGAATTTTTCCTTTTGCGCCGTTCGAACGATTTTACTGGGTTGTCTCCAATCGAAAATGTTTTATTTCTAATACACGAATTCTTTCTAGTGTATGTATTTTATTGTAACATAAATGTATCGATTATTAGGTTCGTTAGATGTTTTTATTACGTAATATTATGCAATTGTTTCCACACTGCTCCTATAAAAGAATTTGAAGTTATTACGATACACAACGGGGTCCTTCATCCATTAGACGAATCATGTGCCAATTCAACGACGTATTACGAATAGTATATATTGTATTTATCGAGATTTAGTCGCATTTATTATTCCTAGTGAGGTTTTTAGTATTGGTTCCAGGCGCCATTATGAGGCGGAAATAGTTCATATTCATAGCCCGACTGCAATAGGTATTTTTGTCGCGTAAGAGGTAGCACTTTTAGAAATATAACTATGTTTTATGTTTAGTCCCTGACGGACAGGATGGTATAGCTGTGGCTATTTAGGTAATATACTTAGTAAATGCAAAGGGCATTAGGTATTTTCAATATAGTATGCGAACCCAAGATGTTAGAAATATTTTAGTTAATATTGCATTCAAAAGCGCAATTTTCACAGAATAATTATTTCCAGTTAATAATATATATTTTAGTTAAATGTATAGTTAGCACAGGCAGAGTATTAATATTGTATAGAATACATTATTTATAATATTTCAAGAAGGTATAATATTTTATTCCGCGATCCTTTTATAGTTACAGCGTATCTGTCGACCTCAGCCGTTGCCACCCGCGCCATACAACTATTTTCGCTAACATCATACGGCAAATGACTTTATTCATTGCAATGAAATTTATATTATTTAATATTATTTTCCATGACGTATTTTTGACGGGTCACCCCATAGGATTCATCACATTGTTAGCCGCGGCCAGGAGTTGGCAGATTAATTGAATGTAATAGCTAAAATTTAAAATTCAACTCGCGTCAACTATTTTACGACTGTATAATATTTTTCATATAACAGAAAACATCTCTAGAAAATACCGTCATTTGACGAGGACCCACTATCTACCTGGACCATTACAAACTTTGATATTGCATATCTCCAAAACTATGGTCATGGTTGCTTAAAAATTTTAGACTCATAACATAGGCAGTAATCTACTGGCAAATTTTCTGCTGCTAGCTCCGGTACACCCTGTAAAAGGTAGAAATAATAAAGGAACATATCTGGAGAAAATCATTTGTCATGTTTATTATACCTGTAAATGTTTACAAAGGTTAGAAGGGTGAGCCAAAGATTGAAATCTTTGCCGACACGAAATTGAAAACATCAGTCACGGACCGACTGTTCGTCAGGGAGTAACATCGCAGCGCTGTGGCGCCGCGCCGTAGCCGCGTAGAGGCGTTGAAGGGGCGTAGACCGCACGTAGCATCCTATCGCACATGGTACGTGACGTCATCAAGTGCGCATGTTCAGCACGTGGGCAAGTCATGTAGCTTTTAATGTTAAACGGATTGAAAAATGATACGGTTCAAATATATGTTACAAGGTAATTTTACAGATGTTATTTATCGAACATAAACATATTCGAGTAACATTTTGAAGTAATGGGGCAACAAAATACGCTTGATCGCTTACCAATTATAAATATCGTAAAATATGCTTCAAAATTGCAAAGTAATGGAAAATTGTAACGTATAAAATATACAAAAAAAGATATTTTTTTATAAATCAAGATTATACAAATGAATGTATTTTACATCTTTCCATTATTATTTCATTTATGCGATATAATTTTAGTAACAATAAAGATATAAAGGGAAATAAATTAACAAAAAATTAGCAAAATATACATTTGCTTCTCTTCTATAAAAGTCGAGGACCCGTGAATAGCGGTATACACATGTAGCGTACATGAGTAGATAGTGGAGATATCGTCGTAACAATATTAAAAAAATAAAATAAAAACTAATGTAAAAAAGAAAAGTCAATGCTAAAATGTAAATAATAAATATACTCCTAGATTGTAAACTAGAAAGTAGACACAAAATTATGAAAACTTATTGAAAAAATAATAATTATGAATGCAGTTAAAACAAAGACAATGGTAATTTTAGACAATTTTAATATAATTGGATGGAAATGGCTGTACGTATGACGGTTTAGACGATGAGTAACATTCGTCTCGCAAATGTATGAAATTATTATTTTTATTTATTTATAAATGTCTTTGTGGTGTAAATAAATAATTAAACTTCAAATTAATTAATTTAAAACATAACATGGACATGACAAAACTGTTAAATGTTATTACATTTAATTAATATACATTAAAAAGAATTCTTGTTAAAGATGTAGGAGAATCCTGCTTCGGGAAATATTCTCAGAGGTTATGAATTGTTTTATTTAAAGAAAACTTAAAAAACTATAAAACTTAGCTTCCCAAAAATCTGTAGTTAAATATAAGATTTCAAATATACAAAATTGGAAAATATCGTTTTGTTTTGTGAAAATAAATTTTATTAATAAATAATTACAAATATAATAAATATTTATCAATTAACATTTTTATACCTCATTAATAAGGAAACAACTAAGCATATAGTGTTGTAAAGTAAAAATTTAAAATTTCTCAAGACGGAAACTCGTAGCAAAGTAAGTAAATCGATAAACCACGAAACATTAAATGAATTTTCACTTTCATTGGTACATTTTATGGAATGAAAAATGATTCATTTTATGAATAGAAAACGTAAACTTATATTATAAAATTTTATTTTACCTGCTGTTTTTGCATACTTATCAAGCGTATCATCATAGATATGTATATCTGTAAGATATAAGTTTAGTCCGTTCATGAACGCTTAAGAATATGCAATGTTCGCATAAATAGATTGGGCGTTCATCCACCGTACACACAGTGACTTGCTCCCCCTATTATTCTTGAACTAGAGGGGCTGGCTGTCTACCTAGATTAAACTGTTACTGAAACTAACCAACTTTTTCTATTCCCGTAAACCGTATTTCTCGAGACAGTGGGCTAACGTGAGACTAAGTGTTTATTTTATAGTACCACTGATTATTTTTACTGTATTTATTGAAAAAAATATTATGTGATATTATATTTTCATGTGTATGGTGAAGGATAATTTATTTTTATTTATGTAAAGAATAAATAAAGAATAAAGTACATTTTTATTGGTTGGTTGTTCTAAAATTATCATATGGATTTCTATTCTATCAAAATCACTCTTAAGATTATTGTGCATTATCGAAACGCAATTCAAAAACAACATGACCGGCAGATCCTTCTTTGGATTACATAAATATAGGCTATCTTTGATTTTAGCAGTAAACATCAAAAAGTCGTGGGACAGAACAAGTCACACTGCTACTACCGCGTTTTTTTAAAAATTGGGAAATTCGTTGAAAGATATTATTAAAATTAAAGGCAATAATTAATTTTAAAGAAAAAAATATAAATTATTAATTAATTAATTTTTTTTTTTTTTTTAAAGAAATAGAGATGTGAACACGGAAATACGTGTCACATCAATATTCTTACTATTTTCAAACTAAGCTAAGCGCTTGTACTATGAAAATAGGACTAACTTGCTAGTCTGGAGTGAGGATCGAACCCGCAACCTTTGGATCACGAGGCCAGTGTCCTAACCACAAGACCAACAAGCTGTAGTTGAACAAGCAAGTATTATTCATAATGAATTTTTTTTTCGTACTCAAACGACCTTTATCTCGAGTATTACAAGAACTTATTTGAGCAGCCAATGTATATTAAAAAATGATAATATTCTTTTAATCAGTAAAAATGAGAGCTATAAAACAGCATCCATAATAAAAATGATACATAAAATTTTTCAAATTTGTCTCAAGTACAGTTTTATCTGTACCTTAACGATCAAAAATTATATTACTAATATTTATGTCGCTATTGAATAATTTTTAACTAAGGTTTTTATATACATAAAAAAATAACCGTAAATTGACTAACCCTGCTGTACGCACCCCATCTTCCTCACAAGATACCGGATAAAAGAAGATGGCGGTATATAAAATTGTTATTTAAAAAAAATGACAAACAATCGGTAAAAAATATGTAATTATTGAAGAAAGAGTACATTTTAAACATTTAAAAAATATTTTATTGCGTTCGTAGACATGTCTATATAATTAGCTACAAAGTAACACGAGGGTGGAATTGCGTAGCATTATTAGAATTTAAGGGAACTAATCTCAAACACATGTGCCATGATTTCCTTCAAAGCCAGTACAGGCTTTGCACCCTCATCCAGTATTAAGTATATATTATAAGCTCATTGCTGTATCAATGGCTCAATGGTTTTTCGGATACAAGGCGTAAAATAAATTTATCGCTCTGAGTTATGTGTATATCCATTTAATTTATGACGTCTATTAAGATTTGTTGGCAATCCTGACTGATTTTATTTTCTATTTGCGGATTTTTTAAATAATATTACAAACTGTTTCTAGAATTTACACGCAGGTTTTTATTATTGTTTTCTATGAGGTACGAGTATTTTTAATAGTAAAATTGGTAATAGTTTGTAAGTGAATAAGATTTTTGACAGGATTTATTTATTATATTTGCAAGAAATCTTGGTAAATTGTCTTTCTCTAACGATGACATACATGTTTTATAACTTCGAATAAAAAAAGCTTAAGGGCAACCTGTTCTGTAACTCACAGGATCTAAGGGAAAAGTTAATTATAAGGGCCGGGATGTTATTACCTACAAGACGAGGGGATCAACACGATACAAAAAAGGAACAAAAAAGCGTAGAGGGGCATTTATGAAGTTGTGGATAACTTGATTTCTTGTGTACATCAAATGTGATTATGAAAAGTAAAAATACAAATTATTAAAACATAGTAAAATATTGAAATTTTCAAAATTGTTTATCGGGAAGAGAATGTACAAGTATACCGTAATGAAAGTTCGAAAATGTAAGATTTGTGGTTAGATGAATTATAAAACGTAATACCTACCCACTTTCGACTCATTTGAAACATATCATTTCCGTCCCCCTCTTTTAAGGAGAGACCAACGACTCAACAAGACTCTTCTGTTTTATCTAATCTCGCACTGCATCGGAACTAGTTAACCAATTAAAGCCCAGTCTGACATTATATTATTTTTTCTTGCCCAAACTTATATTCTCTTCTCAGTTACCAAGAAGATACATCCTAGTAATGACTATTTTAGAAAATGACATTAGAATTATTTATTTATCTTAATTATTTAGTTCCACACATAATGTTATGTAGGCTAATACGTGATTTTACTTAAACATATTGCATTCAATCTAGTCATTTAAAAGTTTTTACAATAAAACTTTTGCACTCCTGTTTAAACCTCCTTATATTCACCGTGTTTTGAGTTTCCTTTGGCAGGCTATCGAAGATTTTTAGAAATTTATACATCATAAAATTGGGGTGTTCTTTTTCCTTTGGTATCTTATGTTGTCGCTTCCTCTTGTATTGTAAGAATGAAAATGCTCCACATATAAAATATAATCAAATATATTTCTTTATATCTCAACACGACAAATATCTTTTACCTTTCATTTATAAATTATGATAAAGTGTTTTTGTAATGTTTTTAGCAGATTTAAAGATTTACACATAAATAAACCTGGTAATACATGCCTACACGTGAACCCATTTTGAAGCTTCCAGGAGCAGCCCCTCTTACTTCCTGCTCTTCTCGAAACTATATAAGTGACAAAAAAGATTAGCATATAGGTAATTATCATAAAGCTATTTTTTTAAGTTAAGTGGAAATTAAAATATTCATGGTTCACCACAGCGTGCCTGCAATATGAATTAAAAATATTACCCTTAAAAATTATTTAAAAAATTTATTGACTCAAATTTTCCATAATTTTACAGTATTTGAATGATGTTTAATTAAATATTTGAACGTACTCCAAAAATATCCCGATGTGTAAACTGGTCTAAAAAAGAGTAAAAATTTAAATAATTTTATGTTTTATTTTAGTGAGGGCATACGTTAATAATTTGGATGAATGTCATATAAAGGTAAACATAAAAATAATATTGCTCGACACAGGTCAAAAAATATAGAAGTTTCATTGCCAGTGACCACATCAATCATACACTATACTGTTTCACGAGAATGACAAATTTCAACCACAGATGGTGATAGCGTCGTTGTACCCAATAAGTAAATACCATTCATACAACTTTCCAAATTTGACTTATGTGCGGTCGATTATGGGAATCGCTGAACGTTACACCGTGTAAAGTGATCACTTTAATCAGCCAACGACAGGCCATAAACCCGGGAAACGCCCAAAAAAGATTTACAAACTTTCCCATATAGTTAAGTCTCTGTAAGGCTACTACAACTTATTTTAATTACATATTTTCATTCACCTTTTTCTAATTTACGGGATGATTGTGATTTGGAGAAGTACAGTTATAGCATTTCCAACCTCCCTCCTAGATCTCCAACCTTCGCGCGCCACTTTTTGACCGTCACGTGCGCAGGCCGGTCTGTTTTATCGCACGGGCGGGTATCTCGGACTGGGAAATCCCCCGAGATGTCGGATCGGTCACGTTCTCCCAAAGTAAACTACTGCGCTAGTACCGCCCCCCCGCACCCCCGCCCGCCGCCCCGTAGGTAAATAGGCGTGAGCGGGCGAGCGCCTCATCCGAACAACAAAGAGAGCGGGATGCGTCGATAGCACGAACTGAAGACAAAAAATGTACAGAAATTCGTAAAATATTTTATATGCAACCATTCCGGGAAATTCGCGCCGTAGTCCGCAAACGTGAACCGGAATGAAATGTATATTTCGTACATTCCATCGTTCACATCTGTATTTGTTGTGGGCAGTACAAATATGCACCCGCGATAACGCAAAATTAATTAATATCGACATTGAAGCGAAGCCTCTGGGACTACCAGAATAGGAAAGAAAGTTGACCAGTAAAACGAGATCACTTAAGGGTGTAAATGGCATACCCATTCATGATTGCGTAAAGAATTTACAAATATGAAAATAATCTAGAGCTGATATTTGTATGGTGAATAAATTCAAAAAAGTGGAAAAAATGAATGAGGAGATTGTTAAAATCACTAGAAACAAAGGCTCGACAATCGACGAGCCTTTTGTTTCTAGAATTATTTTATTTATTTGTTTATTCATTGATAAAACTATTTCTTTTTTTAATAGAGAAGCAAACACGGAATACGTGTCACATAAATATTCTTACTATTTTCAAATTAAACTAAACGCTTGTGCTATGAAAATAGGACTCGCTTACTAGTCTGGAGTGAGATGAGAACCCGCGACCTTTGGATCACGAGGCGAGTGTTCTAACAACAAGACCAATACTTTTTTACAGAAAACTAACAGTAAACGTAAAAATCGGGCTTCACACGACCAATAAATAGTACAAATACCATTTTACAAGTTTCAACAGAATTAAATTTAAATTAAACGATGTGGACGATGCGAGAGTTATGTATCAGGATGGAAGAGTATGGCAATCTATCCTCACTGTCTATCCCCTAGGGGAAGATAAGTAATATATAAATTACTTGACTAACATCTATATACATATATATATAGTAAAGTAAATATACGGATGACTAGAAGTCGAGCAAAACTCATTAGCAGCGTCGCTGGAGAAACCCACTCCTCCACAAACACCTGACGCAGAATTTCTCAAACTTTCCCTTGACGGTGAGCTCCGGACCCAAACGGTTGTACGCTTTTTGGAGAAGCAGCTCGACAAGGCGCCCTGAAGATGAGCAGTGAGATATGTTCGAAACGTCGGCAGACGACTGGTCCTGACGACCAGAATTTGACGCGGGTTACCCCCAAAGTAGTTAGAGTTAGAAAACATATATATATATATTTATAATATATCTATATATATTAATATATATCCTATTACAATATTTATATATATATTATATATATAATATATATATATATAGTATATATGATCTATATATATATATATATATATATTACAATTTTATTTGTAGTAGCACAAATGCTTGAGAACTTATGGTCATTGGCAAAGTGAAAGGCAAGACATGCGCCGGACTGATTCAAACATCTGGAACTTCTGTGTACACAACACTGCGAATGATGCAACATTGTCACGGGTGGTGAAAGCTATCAGTCCCAGTTTGAGGGGGAAGCAATTACGACTTACAACGATTACTGAAAAGAGTACAAATAAATTCTATTTTTCAATTAATAAATGTATTTTTTTTTCTATATAAATTTGGACTTGGAAAAGTGGATTTGGAATTTGGGAAATAAAAAAAAATCGATTAATAAATGTATGGATTAGAAAAAGTTGGCAATATAAATAATGATGACTAATAAATGCATATAACCGATGAATGACATAAAAAACCCTAAATTATGAGTTTATGACCTCAAACCCTGTTCCCACGTTATAAATTGTGAGTCAATAAAAACATTACTATAAATAGGGGTGTGTAAAATAAGAATCAAAACTTCCAACCTTGTTGTCATCTGTAAGCTCATTGGAGCAACTTAAAAAAGTTTTTTTTTTAATAAACAGACCGTCAGAATGTCATTATTGAACCTAGTAGATGGTCCTATAGTGACATTAGAGTACAAAGTATAAATTTTTTATCAACATTTTGAGTGTGATGTTATTACACAAAACCCTTTTATGGTAAATTAATAATAAATAATGTCTTTATGATAAAATAAAATTGTAAATAATATTCAGCACTGTGATTTATTACCACTTTGGGAATAAATCACAGTGGGGTTTTTTCCAATGAAAGAACAGGCGGAATAATTACTATTGTTGTTTTGTTATATAAAATACTGTTAGTGACCGACCCTAGCTACCGTGACCTTATACTATGCGTCGACAGTAAGAATAAAAGACAGAGCGCACCCGTACGCACCCTTTATATGCCGACCCTCCTTCCCCTCCTGGGTCAGGGTGGCTAATCTTAAAACACTTAAAGCACAAAATAAAGACTGTCGCAAACCAATAATATAATTTGGGAATGAGTTCCCACATTATAAGGGGAGATATTACAAGTTTTTACACAGTACACTTTTTATGATAAATTAATAATAAATAATGTCTTAATGATAAAATAAATTGTACACAATATTCAAAATAAAATAATATTATTGTAGCAAATTAGTAAATACATTTTGGGAGTGAGTTTCAGATAAACAAATTTTTGAACAACTTATAAAATGTTATAAAATATTTCACACATGTTATAAAATACCTAGTATGATTTATTAAAAAGATGCTGATTAAAAGTACAAAGGTTTTTATTGACAGATTTAATAAAACAAAGTGTATTCCTTGTTTTGAAGAGAATGTGCTATTCTTACAACAAAGCTCTCTCGAGACAAACTCTTCCCCCTGCTTAAGCCCTCTCTCGTGTTGCATATAAAATGCATCGTAAAACAAAGCAAGTAACTCTTGCATATCCATTATATCTTTATGAAGGACGGTGGCGTTTAATTAGCGCAGGCATTGCACAGTCTATGCAATGCATGCTCTAGACTCTTCCATTGATGGAACCATTGATTATTGAAGTTTCACGGCGTATGGAAGAAGTAGAGTACATTAATGTGGTTGTTTGATCATCCCCCACATCGAGATACTAATAATTTTAACCCCTAATTGATACAAAGCGTTTCATTCTACGTTCTAATAACTATTTAACAGACTTATGCGTAGTGTGCGTACTTCACAACAGAGGGTAACATGCTGAACTGGATGGGCCAGACATACAAAACATTTTGTATTTAGACACCTTTGATTTCCTTGTCCATAAAGTAATATCAAATATGGGGTATAAAATGTTATACATAAAATAATGTCAAATGTGGAATATAAAAGCAAAGGCAGAAATTTCCAAAAAAATTGAAAGGAGTCCTCGAGGATTATTAATTTATAATATACTGAATTCGAGATTATATGTATTTATTCCTTCCAAAGTCATGGTGTTGGAAGGGATAGATACATAAAATCTAGAATTCAGTACACTCTAAATAAATAATCCTCGTTGACTGCATTCAAAACATTTTTTTAAGTTATTGGATATTGTGGCCTTTTCTTTATATCCCACAGATATAGAATAGAACATAATACAAAAATGTTTTTTCACAACATTTATTATTTTAATTTTTTTATATTTATTGATGCAATACAGTATAAACATTTAAAGTTTTTTGGATTACAAACGATTAAATTACAAATTCATGTACCAATAACATGTATCACACAATGTCGAAGAAATAATTCAAATTTAAGATTAATCAAATTTAACCTATACTATTTTATTGAGATAATACTAGAACCAACTCACATTTTAACTCTCTTGTACTCAGACTGCATAGGGTAGATAACACCTATGCGCATATCTCTGATATTTTAAATTCCAGTTTAGCACAATATGAAGATTCGCTACTTAGAGCTCTATACCCTGCCATCCTGAATTCATAATGCAATCAAACAAATTATTATACCTATTTGTTTAACCTTGTATTTATTTCACATCTCCTTTTTCTAAATTTATTATGTCAATTCTGTAATTTTTGCTGTTCTACTTTTTGGATTTCTTATATATATTATTATGTAAAAGGTACTTCTGTGCCGTATATTGATATAAATAAATAAATAATAATCTGCATTTAATCGGTCGTTTGGATAGTGTATCTATATTCAAGGACTTGGAGAATGTTTTTTTTGAAATGTACGATCTTATCTTAAAATATATCCAGGTTATTCACACAATTTTTAAAACTATTTATGGCACGATTTATAGGCAAATTCATAGTGGCATTAGCTTTATAATAGGCATGATGACAGATTTTGAAATAACCTTCTATAATGTAGGTACACATCCACTATTACCGAAAATAACATTATTTTAGTAATAAAGTAAGTTTTTACGCAAATAACTGCGTTTTCGTCTGCCTACTTTTAATTTCGCGCAAAAACGCTGCCTGCTGTCATGGCGTCTACTTGACGTCATGCCTAGTGAACAAACTGTTCTTTTAAACGAACGGTACAAGTGAACTGGTCGTTCACTAGTTTAGTAGATGAAAAATAATTCATTCATTAAATTCTGCTAAAATTTTTAGGTAATATATCAAATTAATATCTTTTTCTTCGATATATACATTTTTTCCGGTTGATATCACCATGATATCAAATTATTCTCAAGACGCGTGCTCCCACTTACGGGCACCGTCAATGATACGGTGTAGTCGGGGCTCCGGGACTTACCGCTATCAAGCATAAATCAGTCACATAGGAAGGAATGGCAGGGGATGTAAATTAGGCGCGGTTGTACATACACAACAAAATCAAAGGATATTTTAAATTTTTGTAATCTTTGCAGTGTCTCGGAAAATTAAATTAATATTATAACTAAATAAAGGGAATACAATCTACCTGTTTACGAAAAATTATTGAAGAAAAATTACTTTAGTTAAAACTAAAAACTATCTAATTAATATTAGAGATAAAGCAAGGGAACACATAAAAGAAACACGATACAATCTACTTAATTAACTGACTTATTCACGAAAATTTACTTTAGCCAAAATTATTAACAATCCCTACTGTAAACTATATATCTTCTTATTTACTGCATCTGTATTTGTATTTACATTTTGTCTCTGTAAAATTCTTATGTGCTGTATACTTAAATGATACTTAAGGATGGGCGTCGATGCTTTGAAGTGACACCGACGTTTCTTCGATTCAGCTACGCCTTGAAGTCCTGGTTCCGAGTTCCGCTCGTCGTCTCGCTGAGTTGTCTGAGTCTCATCTGCTGCATCGGTTGACCTTCAACCTCTTCGGCTATGGTTCACTTTCTGCTGGACTCCACTACCTGTTCACTGACAATGGTCACGCAAATTCCCGACCGGTTCGTCGTTTCTCTTTGGACTCTCCACTCCCGATTTTCGATTCAACTTCCACACCTAGGATCTCACTTCTCCCGCTCACTTCCAATTCTCGATTCAACTCAATTCCCGATCTCGCTTCAATTCCAACTGCTCCATTTCCAATTCAACTCCCCTCCCGACCTCGATTCAACTGCTCCACTTTCGATTCAACTCTTAACTGCCTTGCTTGAAGCGGACTGCCCCTTATAGACTCTGCCCAGGCGGAGCGCGGTCTTTCGTATGTACAAAGCAGTGCCCTCCAAATTCACCATTGGTTTATTCTTTTCGTCCCTTTCGTTATTGTGATTTTTTTTCTTCTTAAAATGATTGCTATAATAAATATATGAATAAGTCATTATTGAATGACGTTAATATAGTTAATATACCTACAAATTGGGTTTCTTCTTTTCTTTTGACTTCTGTTTCTTTATTGTGTGTATTAAATAATGCACAAAATTTGTGTGTATTGTCGTAATTTTATATTAAAATAAAATAAGTAAAGCTTTTTTTTGTCTTATCACGAACTTAAGGCTAAAATTAGTTTGTTTTATCTTTATTTAGTTATTCAAATTTGCATGAGAAGGAAATATATTTTATACGAAATATATTTCGTTCGATCGATATATATATAAGATCAGAATTGGTTGGATTTACGTAATTTTAGAATCGCGGCGTCGTAATTAATCTCGCTCAATACTATTTTTGTGCACATATTACATATAATATATTACCAATATATAATATGTAATATTGGAGATATACAATCAATACATCTCCGCTCGATTACTGATAACTTATTTAGGAACTCAATAATAAAAATTAAAACGCATAGGTAGAATCTTTTTCTCAGATCCCCGCACATCTGCTTGATAGAGGATAGGATATCTTCCCCATTCCCACAAGACGATATCTTAGGAAATATTATCATATTGCCGATGTGAACAATTAGGAACGAACAGTTCAGCCAGCTGAACGAAATTTCCAACTCTAATGACAACCGGTCAGAGCGAATGACGTCACAATGAGACGTAAATAGGAGTATTAAAGCTTGTCGCAGTAATTCAAAGCATTCGATATTATTATGAAAAATATTGATAAGAAATAGTTCATCGGATTATACTACTATTCGGATGTAATTAATTTGAAATCGATAAATTATTTTAAAGTGATCTGTATTTATGTAAAAGCCACATAAAAGTCAAATATGGCATGAAATAGAGGCATTTATGGTGCTTTTTTCGATTGAGATAAATAATAATATAATCATATAGGAGTGAATTTATTTGTTAATAAAAAAAATTTAATTAAAAAATTTGTGAGACATTTTTCATTTTGATTTATTGACATCGGGAGAGTATTTGAGATTTTACGCCTTATTGTTTGAACGACAAAAACATATTGTTTTATGATTTTTAAAATTCCATTAAATTTTATTACCCTTCGATAAAACGTAAAATTCCCTTTCACATATACCAATCGTTGGGGAAAACGGGGCTAACGTTATTATTGGTGGTTGGAATTTCTACTAATAATGTTGTTTATTGGCTATGGCCGGTAATGAAACTCGCGTTCGGCAAATATCCTGTCCGCCAGCCAAAAAAATTAGACCCCCGACGTAAAACTTCAGACGCATCATCAAATCAAGTAAAAATTACCCACAAGTAAAAGTTCTCAATTACCAATAAGGCCTCTATTGATTTTTAGTACGCTGTAGAAGATTTTACTCCTCTCTTGTCTCTCACTACGTAATTAGTCTGTTACTTTAGGGATGGGAGTGATTAGGAATCGGAAGATAACACGAAAATGATCGGCACAGAAAATTGGTCGCCTCTGGCTCCTATTTTTGCCCCAATTTGCCCCCATTTACGCCCCAGCAGCGGAGACTGCGCCCCCTGACTGCTTCCGCAGTAAATATGTAGTCTCGTTCGTTTATAGCCCTCCACTAGCTAATGGCCAGTCTGTAATAACTACCCGATGACTTCGGCCCAAATTTCAATAGTACGTACGTATTTGAGGGATTTATACACAACGGAGGTTTTGATGTCGGAAAATCTATTTGGTGCACGTTTACATAATAATACTTAATCGGGATTCTTTGTTGGTTACCAAAATGGGGCATACATGCAATTTTTGTATTAAATTATGTTTTGGGTATATATTAAGTATACCCAAAATACAGGACGTTTTTAACTGAATAACTTTGTCAGTCAGTTGTGCATTGCTGGTCGTCTGAATTGCACGTCTTTTTGTCGGAAATATTTATTGGAGATAATTCTCCGAATATATTCCACATTCCATATTCTACGTATGATTTTACAAAAAGCGCATTTAAAGGGGAAGACTTTTCTTCAAAAGATATTTTTACGCAATTAAATATTATATGAGTTTTACTGAAAAAAACTGGTAATCACAATGAACAAAAATATTTGTGCTTGTTGAGTTCACATATTGAATATTTAAATCAATCAATTTTAGTACTGAAATCCGTTTTCAAAATGGTATACCTAAAATTCCCATTGAAGGTATCATTACTGCAGAAATTGAGGTATATCCAGAGATGTCATTTCTAAATTTAGCTAGCATCATTCGATCGTTTTTATCATTATGAGATCTTTCTAGGATTAACAAAAGACCATTGCAGGAAAAATAAAAAGAAGAATCCTCTTGGTAACCCCGGAAAAGGAAGATGGCCGGTGGGCCGTCCCAGATAAAGCTAAGAGAAGCAAAAAAAATGTATACGAAAACAGAATATATATGAAAAAAAATGTATATAAAACAAAAAATCTAGACTGGTTGAATCTTGCAGAAGCAGGGCAAGACAGGGGAATATGAAAGCACCTTGTCGTGTCTTTGGGTCCTCGACCCTACTGAGATAAGGAGATAAAGATGATTATGATGAAATTGCAGGAAATAAAAACGTCCCTATAGAGTATTTTGCATCAAAGTAAACGAGAAATCAAAAATTGCTAGAACGAAAGAGGAAAATCACTTTGGAGAGAGGAAAGTCTATGGACGTAGAATAAATTTTAACATAGTGTTATTAAAATAGATTTTTTTAATTTATACTTAATTTAGACAAACGCCTTTTTTGGTACACCTAATATTTACTGAATACACCGTATCATCATTTTAGGCTGTTCTCACATGCATTATTAATAATTAAAACATCTGAATTGTCAAATGCCTACATTTATTAAAAATAATTAAATGTTTATATGTATTTTTCAGGAGTGCTTCTGTAGTACCACTATTTAATATTTTTGTTTCGTGCGGAGAGAAAAAAAAAGACGGTTGTAGGAAATATAAGCATTTCTCGTAAGTCATCTAAATAAGCATCGCAATATTTAATGTTCCACACCCAGATAGTAGCTACCTACAGAAATACTTATCCAGAAATAATGAATGGCTACAACACCGTACACAAAAATTTTATTAAAATCATTTTACGAATAAAAGTAGTTATAAAAATCAACAAAAACTATTGTTATAAAAGTAAATGATGATATCAAAAAGATTTTAAGTAACTTGGACAGCCCCCATAATTCAAAAGGCATAACAATGGCTTGTATACCCGTGGTCAAAGGTTCGATTGCCGCTGAGGTCACAATACAGCAGTGATTTTATCAAACCTGGCTGTTTTGGTGATGTGTTTTTCTCATCGTTTGTTTGAGTGATAAAAATCATTATAAAATATTACGTGAACGTATATTTAGTGGTTTTATAAAACATTTTCACAATAATAATGGTTTAATAATAACACTTGAAATACGGCGATTTTGAATTTATGTACCTACGTAGTTTTCTGCCAGTATAATTGTTATAATATATATGTATGTTTATGTAGGTTTTCGAAATAAAAATATAACATTTTTGACAATTAGGCTTAATGAACTGTAATCGAGTGATAATGGCTTCTAATTAATATAAATAACTAGCTTGTATCACTGAAATAAGTATTTTAGTACTTAAACCGTTTAAAATTCATTATATTCCTTCTTCACATCGTCCATAACCACTTCAGCACTTGTGAAGAAAGTTAAGGCCCTCTTGAAATATATTCTTCTCACACTTTGCCCGCATATGTCTTAACTGAAACCTGTTGGCTTCGAGTCCATCGATTCGAGGGGGCAGGGGTGTTTACACAGGGGCCGCGCGGGGCGGTGCCCGAGGAAACTAGCGGCGCCCATCATTAGTGCACGGCGCGACGGCAGGACCAGGAGAGGGTCAAGTGGTACACGTCCTTACCGAGAGCACCACTAAATTGAGTGACAGGATCAAACTTTTGGGATGGATTGAATCCGGGAATATCCTTAATGGTTTTATCAAGTTTTCGTAGTTTTTCAAAATTTTAGTAGATTTATGCCGTAGAGGATATTTACAGGTGCCTCAAGAAGGTGCTAGTAGAAAAAACTTTACAGGTGGATTCCGGCCTTGATAATGAGTCGAAAATGTTCAGGCAACTATGACCCAATGTCAATGATTATGGAGATATGCAATATCAATATTGGTATATTTTTTTCAATATTTCTGACTAATTTTTCGCAAAAAAATTGAAATATTATTACAGTAACTTAAATCGATTTTGAAAAATTCATTCGCTTTAATGAAAGTCGAATAAAATGATAAACACCTTTTAAAAAATTTAAAATTAAAATTAATTTTACCTTTTACAATTTTACCTTTGGACCAGCGCCATGTTACGTCAAATATCCGTCGCCGATATTTCATGGTGGAATATTATTTTCCATGTAATATGTGCTTATCAAACACACTTTGCGGACGATCGGTCAATCCGTTCGTTTTGTCGATTTGTCGCGACGGAAGATCGGCGTAGTGTGGCGCTAACCATAGCGTGTGAACAGTGCCATTTGGTAGAGTTAGTTTCGTAACTGTCATTTCGGATTCCAGTTCGGTGATAGAGGACATTGTGATGCAGAGAAAATTTTACCTATTTTGATATTTTAGTATTTACTAGTGTTCTCTACGCGCAGTATGGTATTGTAATATCATCTTTAATTATCCTAATTTTAAATGTATATCATTAATCGCTAAAATTAAACTGGATTTACAAGAACAACACTAATGATGACTAGCTAATGAGGATGAGGCCTGGGCGCCCGAGTATGACACTCCGATCAGCGCGTGGCTCATGTTACAAGCAAGAGTCGTTATTAATTATTATTATGTCCCTTAATTTTTCACGGGTTGAGGTTATACATTAATAGTTAACACATCTGGTTTCACAAAAGGTTAGTGTAGTCATAGAACTGCTGCGATTATACATTATTTAAAGATATTATGTTAAATTCATTTTATAATAATAATAATATTTGGATAATTTATATAGCTCCGTTTTTGCGATACTCACCTCAAGGGCGCTTTACACAGAAACATTATCTTACAAAACAACTTACTGCTAAAAAAGAAAAAACTTATTTACTATTACTTATTCACTAGGTGGCATGCAAGAAATGGAATTAAAATTTAATACTATAATAGTTGGGAGTGCCTGAAAGAATTAGGTGTTTTCGCGGAGTGCACAATATGAGTGGAAAACATTAGCTAATGTTGTTGTTATATCATTGTTAATAAAAAGCACATTATAAAGATAAAAACAACATAATTATGAACAAAATTTAATTTTGCTTAGAAAAGGGGATTTATTCGTAGATTTTTTGAAATTAAATATTAAAAAAAGTGTATTGCCGAACTAAAAAGGATATTTTTATGAAAGATTAGATTATATAGAAGTTTCACAAAAAATCACTTCACTTCAAAAACATATTACAAAAATAATCGCCACAGTTCTCGATCATAAACCCGAAAGGTGTACTGCAAAAGTATCTTTACAAAGCGACATAAGTAGAATAATTAAGCTTAAAAGGATTTACATGTAAAAACACCCCGCGTTGCATGTAAATCAATTCTATTAAATGAAGGCTTGAGTTTCACCTCTCACCTTTCGCGAGCGACAGGCATAAAACGCCGGAGTGGAAGGGAGACGTAATAATATAATGAAGGTGTCGTTATGGAGGGACCCTTAAACTGAAGTGAAACAAAGAAAAACTTTTAAAAACGTGAGACAAAGAATTTCGCTCAGAATAAGAAGAAAAGAAGCGGTTAGGCGTCGTGCGACGGCAGAGGCTGATATTTTTAGTCACCAGGCAATTACCATCACACAAATAATAAAAGTGCCTTTGAAATGTTTATTTATTTATTTGTTCACGCCCATTATAGGATTTTACATATTCAATTTTTGTAATGTGCAAATATTTATTTTAAAAAATATATCCAGTATATGCAGTACCTACATACAAGTTAAAAAATATAAAGTCATATCACATATTTTATTAAAAAAAAACATAGAAAAATATTACATAACATTAAAGAAGTGTATAGAGCAATATCAAGTATGAACAGTAACATAAAAGATATAAAAAAAAGATTTTTTCAAGCAAGTTGCCATATCGAAAATATACCAAAAAAATGTAGGAATATTTCAAGCTTATGAAAAATGGAAACCCATTTATAATGCCTAAATTTAAAACAACTCAAATGCAGACCACTATATCTATAAAACCATTAACTACTACAATAATTTACCTATCGAGATACGCTGTATCAGTAACCTCTCAGAGCAATTCAAAAAAATTAAAATCTTACTAAAATCAAACTTAAATTCATAAATAATTTAAACCTATAGCTTTTTTAATATATATTATTTCATTAACAAATTACCTTTATTACCATATTATTAAATGACTCGCATATGTACCTATATATAATTATAAGAACTGAGGCTCCGTCATCAGACTCAAGAGCCTTTCTTCACTGATAAGGTCTACAAAGTATTAAGAAAAATGTCAATTTGATATGTAAATATATAAAAATTGTATTTGTACCATATATTAAATAAATAAAAAAATATTAAGTACATATTAGGTCCTTACATATGAAATTGGCGTTTTGCCTTACTGGCAAATTTGATCTCAAATATCTTCTCTTTGGTTAGGAATTCCAAATCCAAATTTATACAGCTATTTACTCATGTATTTGTGTTTTGAAAATTATAATTCATTTGTTTTTTCCTCAATTGTTTTTTTCTTTGCGTCACTCAGTTTACAAAATGAAAAACTTGAAATACCGCGTTATTTACGAGTACGAGTTCCACCGTGGCACCAGTGCTGCAGAAACGGCTCGAAGAATTAATGATGTGTATGGCGACGGTGCCGCAAAAGAAAACACAGTGCGTTTTTGGTTCCAACGTTTTCGTTCTGGAAATTTCGACCTGCAGAACAAGCCCCGTGGACGGCCGGAGACCAAAGTTGATAATGAAGAATTGAAGGCTATTGTGGAAGCGTATCCATCGCAAACCACATCCGAGTTAGCTGCAGGCTGCGGTGTTAGTGATAAAACTGTTTTAATCCACTTGAAGCAAATTGGTAAGGTGAAATAGCTTGAAAGGTGGGTACCTCACGAATTGAGTGAAGCAAATCAACAAACGCGCGTTGACTGCTGCGTTGCATTACTCAACCGGCACAATAATGAAGGGATTTTAAATCGAATCATTACCTGTGATGAAAAGTGGATCCTGTACGATAATCGGAAGCGCTCATCGCAATGGCTGAACCCTGCCGAACCAGCCAAACCATTCCCCAAGCGAAAATTGACTCCAAAAAGTTACTTGTGAGCGTTTGGTGGACTAGTGCTGGTGTCGTTCACTACAGCTTTCTTAAATCTGGCCAGACGATTACGGCAGATGTCTATTGTCAGCAACTGCAAACCATGATGGAAAAGCTAGCTGCTAAACAACCGAGGCTGGTTAATCGCTCTAGGCCACTGCTGCTTCATGATAACGCTAGACCACATACTGCACAACAGACGGCTACCAAATTAGAGGAGCTTCAATTGGAATGTCTAAGACATCCACCGTACTCTCCGGACCTTGCCCCAACAGATTACCATTTTTTTCGAAATTTGGATAACTTCTTGCAAAGGAAAAAATTCAACTCCGATGGGGCAGTCCAAACCGCCTTCAAAGATTTTATTGATTCCCGTCCGAATGGTTTTTTTAGTAAAGGGATCGATGAACTACCTATGAGATGGCAAAAGTGCATAGATAGCAATGGTACATACTTTGATTTAATAAATATATTATAATAAAAAAAAATCGGCTTTATGTTCCTCCCATACTAAACGCCAATTTCATACGTAAGGACCTAATATTTAAGTATCACTATTCATGTATAATTCTCTACGATTTAAATAAAAATATTGCTAACCAAATCGATATAAATAATTTTAAACAAAATATATACTTAAACATGGAAAACCTAGAACTTGACATACAAAATGAAACTTGGGAATCTATTGTAACTGAGAATGACATTGAATATGCCTCAAAAAAGTTTGAAAAATTACTATTATATTAAAACCTAAATTAAATTAAAACCACGACAAAAAATATCACTTTTAAACTTTGATCTATAAAGCCTTGGAACACTCCGGGACTACTAAAATCAATTAGAATAAAAAATAATCTTTTTCAGCTTATGAAAAGATATCCAGCAAATACTTCCGCAATATTGTTTTTTTAAATTACAAAAAATAAATTAACAAATATTATACGTAATAACAAGAGCAATTTTACTAGAGAAAAATCGCGGAAAACGAATTCAACCCAAAGGCAAAATGGAAAACCATAAATGAAATTATTGGCAATAATAAAAAAAATAAAAACGTAACCTCAGTTTAAAATACCATAACCAATAAATATGCACAAAGACTGAACCTAAACAATGTGCAAACTTATTCAATACTTTCATAAATGTTGGATCAAAACTCGCTAATAAAATATCACAAGAAAATCATAAATATAAATAACACTACAACAACCCCTCTTGTTCACTGCACCATGACAACATTCAATCCAGTAACAGAAAGCGAGATTAAAAATACTATAATTTCATTAAAAGGAGGTTTGGCACGACAAAATAACTGTACACTTCCTGAAACAAATGAAAAATTATATTGCTAAACCAATAATGTACCTAATAAATTTAAGTCTTAAAACAGGAATATTTCCTCCGAATCTTGTTACTCCGATTTTCAAAACTGGTGACCCGGATGAAATGAATAATTATAGACAAATTTCACCTATATCAAATATCGCGAAAATTATTGAAAAAATAGTGAAAAACAAATCAATGCATATTTAGACCAAAATAATATTCTAAGTGAAAACCAATTTGGTTTTAGGGCCAAATTAGGTACACATGATGCGATTGCCAAACTAACTACATTAATCATGTCGTCACTGGACTCAAATAAGAAATGTATCGGGATATTTATAGACTTACGGAAAGCCTTCGATAGTATTTCGCGTAACATACTTCTGGATAAACTCGCACAAATCAGTTTAAATGGAAGTGTACACTCCTGGATGAGGTCATATATATATCTAATATTATTCATTATGTCAATATAAATAATGTGCTTAGTGATCCGGAAATTCTCAAAATACGGTATACCACAAGGAACTGTATTAGGACCAATGCTACTCATAATTTACTTGAATGCGATTTTTCAGGTAAATATCTCTGGAAAACTTTATTCTTATGCCGATGATACTGCTATTGTAATAACTGGTGAATCATGGGAAAAGACAATTAGAAACGCAAATCAAGATGTAAATACGACAAAAAAATGGTTTGACTGTAATTTCTTATCCCCAAATGCCGAAAAAACAGTATACATCCCTTTCACATTAAACCTACCTAATATCCCAAACAATTTAGTTTTAAAAATACATAGTCCTAACTGCCATAGTGGAAATTGTTGCTCTATAATCTATGACAAAGTAAATATGATGAATTCTGTTAAGTACATAGGTTCTTATAGACCAACAATTGAAATGGAAGAATCATATAAACAAGATTGTAAATAGAGTGCGAAAAATGATATATAGATTAGATTAGATTGAATCACTTAGAACATTATATTATGCTTTTGTACAATGTATATTACAATACGGAATAATAGGTTAGGGGGGCTCTTATAAAAGTTATTTACAGACTCTTAAAACAACTCAAAAATTATTTAACAAAGTAATATTAAAAAAACATAGTACCTTCCCTTCAGATTTAATTTTTAAAGAAATTAATGTACCAACATTAGACAGATTATACAAAAATACCTCAATTTTACAAATACATAAAGAAACATTCACTCAACAAAATATAAATACACCACAAACTCATAATACTCATAGTCATAGCCAAAGAGCGCAAATAATAGGATGCTTAAACATTCTTAAATATAACAAAACAGCCACACAACACCATTACACTTATTTAGGTGTCAAATATTTCAATAACTTACCAATGAATAATCGAACTGAAGAACACTATACAAAATTCAAGAAACACATAAAACAAATAGAATACACATAATTAAAACAAAAAATAGTTAGAATTATAAAAAAAACGATACTCTGAATAATTAGTATACTTAGTCACTAATATTTATCTTATGATGTTTGTATTTCTCTACACTGTATTCATGCTCTTATGTATCATACTCCTGTCCCCAAACACAAGTTTTAACTTTTCTAGGGACAGTTAAAAATGTATTAAAAAAATGTTATATTCAATGTAAAATGTAATATTTTTATTTTCAATAAAGAAATTTCAATTTAAAAAAAAAAGTAAAAGATATAAGCAGTAAAAGTATCAGGTATAAGCATTCAAATATGAGTATAGAAATATAAAATATAAAAGTTAGGAAATGTTAAGAAATACTTTTACTTTTATTGCAACTTTACATCGTATCCAGATATTTTTTTAAATTAATGGAATTTCAAAAAAAGCCTCTGTAAATAGTTACGTATATTTTGTATTTTTTCTGAATTTCTGCAATTGGAAAATATGTGAATTAAATTATTAACGTTGTCTATCAATAATCACTTGTTATACCAAACAAACAATTTGATTTCGTTAGAATTAAAGTTTTAAGGTCATTCACATATGTGGGGTATAAAAGCAAGGGCAGCAATATCCAAAAAAATTGAATGCAGTCATCGTAAATTACTCATTTATAATGTATTAAATTCGAGATTTTATAGAAAATTGTTCTCGAAACATGTAGACTGTTTAATCTAATAAAGTGGTGAAAACAAAGTGATTTGTGCTTTATTTAAAAAAATAACTTTTAAATTTAAAGGAAATATGATTTTGGAAGCGATAGATACATAAAATCTAAAACTTTTGGATATTGCTGCCTTTTCTTTTTTACTCCATTACAACCTTAACAATTATTAGATATTCCTGAAGCAGTTTAATGTTTACAACAGTATAAAAATATACATACAATAATAAAAATAAAGTGGTAGATTTTCTTATTTTTCTTCTACCCCTTATCCTAATGGGTCGGGGTTCCTGCACCGCATAAAAGGTTCCAACTTTTCTTGTATTGGGCTTCGCTCTCCGCGTCAGCTTAATTTATTTGCAACCTCGCTTTGCAGCAGTCCTCCAACTGTTTCCGCCAACTCAACGTAGGATGGCTTCTTAGTTTTTTGCCTTCTGGTCTTACTTGGAATATCCGCTTTGGTAATCTATCTGTCGGTATCCGCAAGATATGTCCCAGCCACCGTAACTGTGATTTCTCGATAAACGTCAATAAGGGCTCTACTTTGAGACATTCTCGTATTTTATTATTTATAATTCTGGTATCTCCTAATATTAAGAGGTAGATACAACAACAAAAATAAAAATAAAGATTTGATATGAATATCTTCTTCCTTCTTTTTATATACCTATGTGGTCCATTATCCAGAGGATAGCGCTTCCTGTGGGGTGGATTCCCATCTTTTGGGAGGCCTTCCTCGAGGGCCTTCCTCGAGGTTCCATGAGGCGGACAATGTAGTGCGATATAAGGGAATCTAGTGCTGTCCTTTCTCTGACATGATCCTACCAGTCCCATCCAACTGGCGCAAGCTTTAAAACTCGATTATCGGGTTTCGAAAGAGATTAATTGACATATGATCGAACAGTTTCAACAAAATTTTGTTCTCCGACCCATTTTCTAGTCCATTTTAATTTGAAAGGGCATGTTAATAATCAGAAATGAAAGTTTTGAATCAAAGAGGACCCCAAAATCAAATATTAAATGCCTCTCTATTTTCTAAATGTGACAATTTAGGTGATTGTGTCATCAAAGGAAATTATTCCATATTCAGTAGTCCGTGTTTTTTAAAAACGCACGTGCCAATTTTGATTGTTATTAATTCTGAAGATTATGTCAAGAACAGAGGGATATTTTCCAGCAGCGATTCCCAGGATATGATCAGAGAACTTCTATGCAGTAAGATAGTGCAGCCCAAATTTGACGCTTTGTGACTTAGATTATGGGGTTTTATGGAGGTCAAAAGTCGCATTTACTTGGATAAACCAGTCACAATAATCAAACTATCATCAAATTCAACATCAAATGCTGTTTGTGTCATAGTATTTTGAAACCTAGTAATCTAACGAGTTTCGAGGAACGCGAGTGGCATAATGGTTGACATTTAGACAATATTATTTTTCAAAATTGGATAAACTAGTTGTATCCTTTTAGTGAAATAAACAATTATGATCAGACTACCCGTAGTAACTTTTTATTGAATTTTTCAAAATGCATAAAATAATGCCATGTTTATTTAATGAAATGGTTTTTGTATTCAAAAATAAAATTAATAATTATATAATTTTAAAATTCATTTAAAATCAATTAAATACACATTAATGCATGTGTACCTACACA
Organism: Agrypnia vestita; assembly: GCA_016648135.1. Lineage (NCBI taxonomy): Eukaryota > Metazoa > Arthropoda > Insecta > Trichoptera > Phryganeidae > Agrypnia > Agrypnia vestita. Next base: position 461,204 of record JADDOH010024556.1, on the reverse strand, counting down.
ACGTTATTATCCGTATAGAAGATTACGATCCAAGACATGATGATATTTAAAAGTCTCGGGTGAGTTCCTTATTTTTAGTTCGAAGTGTGAAGTTAACCTTCAAAGGTTTACAAACCCCGTTTTAAAACACATAATTGTCGTGATATGAGCTCTCTCACCTTTACGAAACACTTTGCTCCCTGTAAAATACGCCAGGAGGCTCATAAAGGCGTCGTAACGGCCTTAAGTATTTTGAAAATATTGTTATTAATACTTTTCCTGGCATAACTGTGATAATGGTGAATGAAAAAAAATATTTTAATGCAGTCATAAAAACACTGCGAAAAGGATTTTAGGCAGCGTTTTGTGAAACAATGCTTAATAGTAATCAATTCTAATACGGTTTTTTGCTTTAGATTGAAAATTATGCCATTTAACTAAACAGTACAAAAATGAGTGCTTAATTAAATCAAACTTTTGATATTTTGTTGTTCTTATTTTTTATTATTTTATTAGGTCCTTACCTACAAAATTTCCGTTTTATATAGAAAAATTCAAACATTTCTTTTAATGGAAAGTTTACATTTAATTAATCGAAATATTGGCCAATGTTGTTAATGTACTTTTGTCATTTAATTGATGTTTTTCCTATGCCGACAGGAATCCATGAATTTTTTAAAAACACCACCTCATCGGAGTTAAAATTTTACCCTTGTAAAAAATAATCCAAATTCTTAAAAATTGCAAATCAGTAAGTGCAAGGTTTGGCGAGTAAGACGGATGACGGGGAGTTTCCAGTCGAAGCTCCTGCAATTTTTAGACAGTTCGTTGTGCAGTATGTGGACAAGCGTTGTCGTGGAGAAGTAGTGGACTAGAGCAATTGACAAGTCTCGGTTGTTTCATAGAGAACATGTCCAGGAATAAGTTAAGAATACAACCGAACTTGAATTTTGATGAAAGAAAAATTGTTCCTGGTGTAATAAAGGGTCCTGGTTACATAAATGAAGTCAAATTTTCCCGCTTGCTGGTTTAAAAGCAGTAATTTCAAGTTTAAAAATGATACATTTTGACACTTCGTAGCTTTATTATGATATTAATTTGAATTTGGAATTCTTAGTCGAAAGCAAGATATCAAATTTCAACCGAACCAGTATTAGAAAACGGATATTTTATAGGTAAGGACCTAATACAATATGTATGATAATAACTTTTTTTCATTTATTTAAATTATTTCGAGATATTTTTTTCGAAATAAGCAATCTATTAGAGATAAAGATGTTGGCAATTTGATGACCATCCATGGTGACAATGAAGCTGATTCTATTTTCCACAGTACAGATGTTTGTTTTGGTTATAAATATTAAGCATATGTAAGAATGTTCCGTGAAGTGAATAAATTTATTTTGATTCGGAAAAAATATAAATTTGTATGTATTTTCATTAGACACATTCTTCTACCTAATGCCCAAATCAGATATATTGAGAAGTCTATAGTTTTATTTAAAGTCCCATTCTATTGACATGCACCCCACTTGAAAAAATAGAGATGCGTGTACCGAAACGTGTCACTTAATATTCTTATTATTCACAAAGTAAGCTAAACACGTATACGATTTACTTGCTGGTCTGGAATGAGGCTAGAACCTGCGACTTTTAGAACACTGGGGAAGTGTCTTAACCTACTAGAACAACAAGCACGCCCAAAGCACCCCTAAATTGATATGGACCCTTGAAAGTGATTCACAATTTTGCAGTAGACATTAGAATTGTAGTAGCAATCCTTGTAATTGAATTCATATACATAAAACAAAAGGATATTGTAATTTATTTATCTTAATTATTTAGTTACTCACATAATGTTGTGTGGGCTAATATATGATTTCACTTAGACATATTGCATTCTATCTAATCATTTAAAAATCATAAAAAAAAATTTGCGCTCCAGTTTAAACCTTCTTATATTCTCCGTGTTTTGAACTTGCTTTGGCAGGCTATCGAAGATTTTTATACCTTTTATACATCATACAATTTTGTGAGGTGTTTTTCTTTGTCTTTGGTAGTCTTATGTTGTTATCGCTGCTGTTGTTGAATGTTGTCGTTTCCTGTTGTATTGTAAGAATGAAAATTCTTATTCAGCTTCACCTGTCATCAAAGTATTTGGGTACTAATCCATGTTTAATTTTAAATATTTGCACCATTACGTTATACTTTATTCTTTGACAAGCTGTTTACACCCGGCGTTGCACGGATTAAGGATTAAGTTTAAAATAAATTTGTGAGGGTTAACAAAGTTTCGATGCGAACGTTATAGATTTGCATCGAAAATATATCAGGGGGGGGGGGCTAAAAGAAAAAGTAGTAAATGATAAATAAAAGGCTAAAAGAATAGGTAGTAAATGACAACAATGTTAACCACCGGGTGGTCCTAAAGAATAAGTTTCCAAATATTGAGTCCGATCGGTCGAACGGTTTATATTTGCATTGAAAATATATCAGGGGGAAGCGAAAGGGTAAAATAATTGGGGGAAATGTCGCATATATTACCCGCCGAGACCTAAAGAATAAGTTTCCAAATTTTGAGTCCGATCTCTCAAACAGTAAAGATATGCATCGAAAAAATGTCAGGAGGAGGGGAAGGGGTAAGAGAATAGGAGGGAAATGTTGCTTATGATACCTGCCGAGTCCTAAAAATAAGTTTCAAAATTTTGAGTCCGATCGGTCAAACGGTACAGATTTGCATCGAAAAAATGTCAGGGGGTGAAAGGGTTTGAGAATAGGGGGGAAATGTTGCCTATGTTAGCTGCCTAGTGATAAAAAATAAGTTTCCAAATTTTGAATCCGATCGGTCAATCAGTACAGTTTTGCATCGAAAATATGTCAGGGGGGGAAGGGTATGAGAATAGGGGGGAAATGTTGCTTATGTTACCCACCGAGTCCTAAAAAATAAGTTTCCAAATTTTGAGTCCGATCAGTCCAACGGTACAGATTTTCATCGAAAATATGTCAGGGGGAGAGAAAGGGGTATGAGAATAGGGAGGAAATGTTGCCTATGTTGTCGGGTCCGAAAGCATAAGTATGCAAAATTTGAATCAAATCGGACAAACGGTGTGGATTTGTATAGAGAACAGACAGACAGACAGACAGACATTGAGTTTTATATGCATAGATATACTAGAACAATAATCTATGTGCGGGAGAATCATACTATTATTATGTATATTAATAAACTTGTATTTTTATTTATATATCTTCTTATTCTTCCAAGTAAGGACACTTCCAAGTAAGGAAATACATACAGGACACAATCGCACATAATAAGTAAGTAGCCTTGCGCCTAAGGCTTTCTTTTATAAGTAAATATGAACTGAAACTGCATTAGTACATTGGATCGAATATTTAATCATTGTGTATTACTATGAGAATTGCATAATTTTTTTTTATTATTTGCTGTAAAACACTTAATATAACGACGAATATTGATCTAAGTTGGTTCTTAAGGCATAATATTTATGTATGTATGTGTGCATTATAGTTTCCGCAAATAGAGTGCTTACAAACACATTATCTCAAGTTATTCAGATAAACGAAGAACTTTAGAGTTTCTACTTGAGTAATGAAGACGCGTTAGTAGCCAAGCGCCGGAGGAATACTCCAAAGGGTCGGGATAAAGGATGGTGATAACGCTACAGATATGCGTTTTTTATTATAAATACAAATACCTTTTATATATGCGCTTATTTTGTATGGCAGGTACATAATAAAGTACACTAAATATAACATTTACCATTTGCCCTGATTGCAGTTTAATATATATAATACAATCGAATTTAACATTATGTTTAATGTATTTATGTTGATATAATTATAGTATTTAATTATAATTAATAATAATGTACTTAAGAGCTGCAAAATGACCTAAATAAACAAATAATCAGGCACTCTAGAAGCAGCAGAGGACAACGCACAAATAATAATCAGATTATTACAAATGGTATATTATTAAATATATATGAATCATCATACTTATTAAAAATGATTATATAAAAATTATAACTATCTAGGAAAAATTATAAAATTAATGCTCTTGGAATAAATTACGCAGATATTAAAAAATAATACACAAACAATATTTCACTTTTTATTTTAATTGTCTGGTAAATTTCACATTGAAATGTAAATTTCATATAAGTTTCATTTAATGCATAATTTTAGCGTATGTTATTGCTTTATAACTAACTACATTCATTTAATCATTTAACCAAAAACGGGTATGTTAGGCCATACAAAAAATATCTCAAAACTATTTTATTTACGTGACTCATATATGTAAAAGGATTACGAATTAAGACTGCGCCTTTGAGTTTGAATTTGAACAATGTTTGTAAAATTTTTGGCGTAATGAAGCTCTCCGTACTGTTATTTAAATAACACAGATAAAGTTAAATAAGTATTTCCGTAGATACGGCAGAATCCTCCATACTGCACCGCCGATGACAAAGAAATGTAGCTTTCATATATTTCCATTACATTTATCTTCTGGCGTTTCTTTGAGTACTTTCCTCTGTTCCAAATCATTTCTCGTAAAGAAATGCCTCAGACGACTAAATGTGCATGCGCTTCTGTTTAACGATCGTCTATGCCGTTTCGTTTTAAAGTTTTACTGCGTATCCATTAGATTAGGATATGTCGCGGTCGTAACTTCAAATTGAGATATATATTATATACAAGGATAAGCGATCGGTAATGTACGTCATATACCGCAGCGTGTCCGCAAAATATATGTTTACATATTATTTCAATTACCTGTTAAACATATGCATTAATTTATCGCATTGTTAAATTTCCTGTCATTGAGGCCATTTACGGTACCTATTTCAAAACGATTGTTTGCTGGATAATTTAAATTTAAACCCGAATGTTTTGCGTCACTATTTTGTTTGCGAAGTTATATAAGCGGTTCAATATCAATATTCATATTTATTAGTATACTATATAAACCATTTTTAGTTTCTTCAATTTAATATTATTTTTCGCCTTCCCCGATGGTATCTATACTTGCCAATCAGTTATGCTTGTTCCAATATAAAAATGAATAAAATGGGGTTATATTGGTAATGTTTTTGTTAATTTATTATTATCATTTATTTATGTGTCCTTTTTTATTTATATAACATTATGTTATTTTTTTTAACAAAAAAAAATTTACTGACAAACCGGTCTCAAGGTGGATTATTTTTTTGTAAAATAATTATGATGTGAATGATAATGATAATGAGTGAAATCCAATGAGGCATAATCTTAAGAACATGATTGACGTCTCGGTAACACGCGTCGCATGGCGGCGATTATTTAAAAGCTTGCTTCTCAATATTATTGATAATTCTTGCCTTTCTTCTTCATAACACAATTGGTTTACATTAAGAATAATAATAAAGATATATAGTATTATGACCCGGTTCTTCACATATTTTCCTTCACGCACTTCTTTTGTTTAATCTAGAATCTATAATAACTCTTTTCATCATTATCATATGTAATAATTGCTGGCGCAATAATATGATATTCTTTTATTTTAAAAGTTCTTAGATTTATTTTTGTTTTGATTATTTTACTAATTTAAGATGAGTTTTCTTCAGCCATATTGCTATATTGTTCATATTATCAATGTTAAAGTAAATTCATAATTGTCGCCTTCCGTATAAATTATCTGGAAATAATTTTATTTTACGGGGTTCAAGCATTTTCATTATCAATAAACTGTTATGATATGTGGTACCCTAAATCAAATAAAAAAGATAATTTTATTATTTACAAAAGAAAAAAATAATAAAACCTTAAGTTATATAATATATTTACATTCATTTTTATATTATAAAGAATTAAATAAGTTTACATAATAAAAATAATAATTGAGTAAAACTTGAGTAATTTTTACATTCAATTTTTATTTTGTAACGTTTCTTGGTGATGAGAGGTATACCACACGGCTAGAGAATATCGGTCACGTAATTTGTACAGACAGAAATAGAATCCCTTATACCTTATTGATGGCAGCTTGCTGCATGTTGTCAAGGAGCTTTGAATTATTTATTCAAGTTGATTATAACTTTACCATACGTCAAATCACTCTAGCTCATTTGATTGGGTTTCGCGAGGTAAAAGAGAAAGATATAATATAGAGTAGTTATTAAGTAAATATAATTAAGTCAAGTCAAAAATGACATAATAAATGATATAATAAATAAATATTAAAAATATTTATTTTGTCAATCATATCATCATAGGATGAAAAATGATTTTACAAAGAGACCCATATAAATTCATAACGAAATTTCAATAAAATTCGTAAATGAAAAGATACTTATTTACCTAGGAAATGTAAGATGTCGTCATTCAAATAGGCTACCTACTCGCTGGTTGGTCAATAGCAGCCACTCTAGGAATAATTTATTCTTCTTATGAATGAAGTAAATCACATGTATGTAGTTTGATTTTTATTTATTAAAGCATATACACTTTGAGTACATAATTGTATTCTTTTATATTTTGTTTGCTTAATTATTCAGTGATTTACCTTATTGTTTTTAGTGTTATGTAAAATATATATTAACTCTCTCATTAACTAGACCAAGATGGTTAAGGAGTAAGGTTCGTCCATTTTATCTAATAGTAGAATCTAAACAATAACGATATTCTCTAAAATTAACAAAATAAAAATTAAATTGAAAATATATCGTGATAAAAAATATAAAAGGAAAATTCGTACGAGTGTTAATTTGTTCCCGTGTTTCACTCTCGAAACGGGGCACAGTGTCATGCGTGAAATTTTTTTTCCCTAAAGTGATATCTTTATTAATTTTAAATTATTTATAAATTATTTTAAAGGTCTAATATTAAAGTTCACTATGATTACACTAGGGAGACGTATCATGTTAATTACTGTTTAATATTATAAGAACAAACATATTTGATATCTTATACAATAATGGCACAGATAATTCTCTGCATAAAACAAATTCCTTGGGACGGAAAACAAACCAATAGGAGGATGGAATTGGAAAATGATAAACCCATTCTAAGCTTCCTTGTAAACAATCAACAAAAGGATATAATTACACAACAACGGTAATGTTGTTCAACAACCTCCTTCATCGAAGTCAGAACTGAGTATCTTATAAGAGATACATAGATACATTAAAAATGAACAATGTTTATCCGGATTTGTATATGTTCTAAAAATAAGGGTATCTGAATATTATTGTTGAAATAAATGAAATCATTATTATACAAACATTGAATTTTATATTTTTCGAGGCTTCCCGGATAAAATATATCACTGGTTAGTTCTATTTTAATATGTATAAAGTTTTACTTAATATTTGGGTGTTAATTAAATATTCTATTAATTTAATTTTTTGTGTTTCACTTCTGTGTTTCTCTACACTATTTTTCACATTTTGGTTTGATCATTATTTATTTTATTATTATTTTATTATATATGTGATTTTCTGGAAACCTTTTGTGTAATGCTTAGTAAGTAGTATATACATTATTATACATACATTCTTATGCCGAGGCTTCCCGGATAAAATATAAAATCACTGGTTAGTTCTATTTTAATATGTATAAAGTTTTACTTAATATTTGGGTGTTAATTAAATATTCTATTAATTTAATTTTTTGTGTTTCACTTCTGTGTTTCTCTACACTATTTTTCACATTTTGATTTGATCATTATTTATTCTTCGAAATTTATTATTCGCCATACACATATTATCCTTCGAGCCGTTTCTGCAGCACTGGTGCCACGGTGGAATACTTAAATAACGCGATATTTCAAGTTTTTCATTTTGTAAACTGAGTGACGCAAAGAAAAAAACAATTGAGGAAAAAACAAATGAATTATAATTTTCAAAACACAAATACATGAGTAAATAGCTGTATAAATTTGGATTTGGAATTCCTAACCAAAGAGAAGATATTTGAGATCAAATTTGCCAGTACGGCAAAACATCAATTTCATATGTAAGGACCTAATATATATGAAATATATGCATTGAGCATTTATGTATTATAGAATGGGCGACAACTTTCCTATAAAAATATATTTTTCTGTATGCCGTGTCACCAGATTACGTAAAATATAATTGTATTTTTTAAACGTGTAAGAAAAGTGAATTTTTCATGACACTGATTTGTATACGAGATAGGCGAACCATATAATATGCAGGGGTGGTAGGGTACATGCGTCTGAAACTTGTGAATAAAATTTGACGTGTATATCTAGACTACTATACTAGACCACCGGAGTTAAGAATCGCTTTTATATTAAAAACGCTTTATCTTTCAATAATTATATTCACTTATAAAGGTATTTTAATTATTTGTCTATTATTTTAGCTAAGCTATTTCTTATTGGTTAATTTTTAGTTAAATATTGGTTAGTGTCTTTTTTTTAAGATGTAAAAAAAACAATCACCCAAATTTAGAGTCTATCAATGTCAAATGGCAAAAATTGTTGTCGAAATGATCATAAATATTTTATAATATTAAAGGGAAAAATATTATAATAAAGTATACCTTATGTTTATTATCACGATGCCTTTAAAGCAAATCAATCTTCGAAGTAGCTAGTTGAATGAACAAATGTAGTGGTCACTTACCTGAAACAAAAAAACAGGAAACATTTTAATTTGAAATACAAGGAAAACAGAATGAATGACACGATTTAATTATTCCAAACTTGCGTGGTCATTTCCACTTTCTTGGAATAATTAAAAAAAGGAAATTACATTGGAAGTACAATCTTTTCAGCTGAATCGAAATTCATTCAAAAGATTATATCTTTTTTATAAATTACAACAAAAAAATCTTTTTTATAAAGGTATATAAAACAGAGAGCGTTATTATAACCTGTCTTATTGTATGCATGCATCTAACGGTTACCGTTAATATATTTTTAATATTGTGATAAAAATCTAGGGGAAACATGTAATTTTTTCTTAGATGTTTGATATTTATAATTTATATGGACTACGCCAATAAAACGGAGCTCGTAAAAATATTACACTGAAAAACATTCCTTTAAAAGGTAATACGAAACTTAATTGAAAAAAATGTGATTTGTATTTAATTGGACACACAATTTTTGGACATAACAATAACAATAATTACCAATCTAAGATTTATAATTATTTTTCGTATCTTCTGAGGTCTTTATTCATTTTCTGACTAACGAGATCAGATTCGTCTACCGTACTCTTCCAATCATGTCAAAAAATTTTCCTCTTCATCATTCAGAATTCAAAGGCCGGATCAAACTATACGTAAGCTGAATTGTGTATGCAGCACTTATTGTAAAAAGGGATGGGGGATGTGGAGGATGTGGGGCATCCAGTGTCTGACCCATGTCACCCCGTTGCCTGATACCTTTCTACCAGAGATGCCTTGATGTATATTCTCAATAAAGTCTGCTCAATTTCCCTTGAGACTCAGATCGGGGATATCTTCCTGCAGAAAAAGGGAAAACGCGAAAAATTTATTCAATACTCAAAACGTACATTGTACGATGCCATTATTTACGTGGTTATGATGGTAGCCCAAACCCGATGTCAGTCGATACACAGCATGTTTCACAGACATTTCAAGAAAACTTGTTTAACAGCAAAAACAAACTTAAATATATTATTAAGAGAAAACTAAAATAGCAGTAACAGAAACTCAGAATATTGTCACTATAGAAGAATGAATGAAAATGCTGGAAATTAATTAGTGACTTATTAATTAATGATTAATTAACTATTTAATGTACAATGCCACTTCAAACAAATTAACTTTAATGATATTCTCTAAATTACACTACTTATCACTCGTAAATGAATACTTTATTAGCTGGGTGATACTGGGTACTTAACATTCACCAGAATATTCCATTCAATTCTCGCACGAAGTATTTATCGCATTCATTTATTTCGCCTACTAGGTACTTCGCTCGATAATTGTCGCTTCGCTATTTCACGACTGAGCACAGTTGGTCGTCATCTCGCGCATACTTCGCACTGAATGAACTGTCAAATACGATAGTTGAACTTCGCCGCGGTTATTTTGAATAGAGACAACAGAAAATGATTTCCTTGATAATTAAAATAAATATTTAGCTATATATTGTATTTTATATATTTTTCATTTGTAGTGAGAAACATTGTTTCGAAATCAAGTTTTTTCATTTATATCACAATTCACTGAGTTTTTTTTATCTAGGGATAATGTTAACCTAGAATATATTTTAACCTTTTTACTGTCGATGATATTTGCCAAGAGGGTTGTCACGTGGGGTACCATGGGGGTTGCCACTTAGGCTTTAAGTGTATTGACTTAAAACGTCTAAGGAAAACTGGTAACTGTCGTCCACTAATAGTGGTTTGATTGATGAATGATTTCAATTACACATCATGTTTAATAATTTCTAACCAAGGTCGTAAAAAACGCTGTAATCAGGCTTACGACAAGGTGTGACATCCGTATTTTGGCGTACCTATTCATTAGCTTTTCCGAATTATTTATGCAAAAGGTGAAGAATTAGGGAATGATTTGGTTAGAACTGAATAATAAAATTGTAGAAAATTCTCTTCGGTTTCGTTAATTCAGCATTCAAATGTTTTTCTGATTAAATATAGTAATACCTGATAATATTTTACACTGGATTAATTTAAATAATTATCAAATTTCTATCCATTAAATTATTATCGATAAAAGTTAGGTCTCGTGTATTAAAAAATAATGTAAATCCGCTCGGCGAAAATTCTGATTATGAAAAAGGCTATTTCAAAAAATTTCTCATATTTTTTATTTAAAATTTAGAATATCCAATAGAGCGTTGTAGCAAAGAGCTGGCGGTTGCCTCGTAACAAGATAATATATAATTATGTCGGCCAGTTGGTGGAGCCAAAACGAAAAGCACCTCATTTTATTTTCATTAATTAAACGCGGTAGGTCCAATGAATATGTATTTTTATAATAATAATTAAGATTTGAAAAGCCGAATAGTAATACTTCTTTTACATTTTAGTTTTCAATCACACGGTGTTTGTTTTCCTTTCTTATATAATTGCTGTGTAATAATGGACAGGGACCTTGGAGAAAAAGAAGATACCAAAGCGGAAAAAAAAATTCTAACAGTTACTAGTTAGTGTATCAGTTTGTTGGTGTAGTTATTATGATGTCAGTGGTTCGTGCCCTATTCTAGGATATCATCAGCAAGTCCTATTTTCATAGCACAGGCTTTTGGCTTAGTTTGAGAATAGTAATAATATTCATGAAACACGTATTCCGTGTTTGCATTTCTATTTTTTTTTAAATTTCTAATAGTAATCAATTAATTACCTATAAATAAGACGATATTAAGAAAAAACATTTCGTCATTACTTCGAAGCCTTGGGTTGTTTGGGGACGGAAATAGTCGGAATGAGTTTGATTTCTCGGGGACAAATATGTTCCAAGAGCTCTACAAATATACAATGATGGTCTAAACTAAACTGAAGCATTAAAGAATGGTAGGTATTTTGATGGCCGAAGAAAAACGTCAAAAAAGTAATCGATTTTAGACCATTTTCTAAAATAATTATTATCTTAGATACTCATTAGTCCCCAAAAAAGCTGTTCTATGTGAAAATAATAATTTTAATAATTTTGAAAAAAAGTGACATTCCTATTTTTTTTTGATGTCCATAGCGTTAACTTTGTGGTTGGTCATAATTGTTAAATTTAATTAAAACTCTTTGCATTAACCACTTAACTATAGCTAGACCGCACTCAAAAGAATGTGCGCAAAAAATATGTGTTGTTACGATGCAAAAAATGAACACAAAATAAGTTTTTCTAGTAAGTAAGTAACCTTTTTTAAACTAAAAAATATATATTCATTTGGAATATCATATAGAAGATTGTAATACGGGCTTGCCAGGCAACTTTTCCCCCGCTTTCTTCTTACCGGACAAAGATAAGGAATGGTCTTTTGATTGTGGTCGACCTATAGTAATTCTACGTCTATAAGTTTCGATACTACTGTATCTTCATCAAGATAGACGCAAACTAATTATCCATTACTTATTCTTGCAAGCACATCAATTTTTGAACGGGGGCGTGGCTACAGTTATGGTGGGGGTAATTGAGAAGTGGACTGGGGAATATATCAAGTAATGGGCTATTCATAAAATTTATCTGGTAAAAAAGATAATGGTATAAAAAGAAGCATGACTTTTATTTTTGCATATTTGGGAAAAAAACTAAATTAATTGTTTATCTGGCAGAATATTATGAAATAATATAATAATAATAATAATAATACTAATATGTTCATTATTGTGATTGGAATAATATGACATATATCGGTTTCTTTTCAAAAATGTATGCTTAGGATAAAGTCATGCTTCTTGTTCTTACTGCACGCCCCTGGTATATACATATTAATAAATATTTGCATCGAGCAATATTACAAGAGGTTTGAAAAAAATATGAATAGAAACAAATTAAATGTATGTATACAATTTCGTATACAAATTAAATGCATCTGTATAATTAAATTTAAGTAGGAAATTCTAAACAATTATTAATTGAATACTTTTTAATTCTAATATACTATAAACATATGTCTGATGATGAAAATTAAATACAGAAGTTGAAAATTCACAAGTTTTTTTTTTAAATAACCCAACACTTTCCCCTATAACGTGTTCTATAGGAAGGGGGAAACCTGAGGAAGGAAATAAAATCCTCGGATTCCAAAGTGGAAAGGGAAATTGTGCCTTTCGAGCGTCGTCTCTCATAATAAAATAAATAAGAAGTCAAAACTAAGAGCGAAGTGCGATGAGGCTGGCGGCGACTTCCTGCCCTTTGCTTTCAGCTCACTGTATCTACCGGGACAAACATTTAACCCAAATGGAATTACCAGAATTTTGTTCAAGTACCAACCTTTGAACGAGCATCGATTAAGAAAAATGAAGGAACTTCCTGCAAAACATGCTTCTAAGAAAAAATGTTGAATATTACAAAATACGTTATTTAAGCAATTTTGGAATTTAAAAAATACTATGACATCATTTTGTTAAAGTTTTTTATAAAAATTTGAAAAATTTCTATTGAATTGAATTGAAAATAAAAATGTAACATTTAATAGATGCGTAATTTATTATAATATGTACTTATTATACATTTTTGATAGGTACCTATAAGAATATTACAAAATACGTTATTTAAGCAATTTTGGAATTGAAAAAATACTCTGACATCATTTTGTTAAAGTTTTTTATAAAAATTTGAAAAATCTCTATTGAATTAAATTGAAAATAAAAATGTAACATTTAATAGATGCATAATTTATTATAATATGTACTTATTATATATTTTCGAAAGGTACCTATAAGAATATTACAAAATACGTTATTTAAGCAATTTTGGAATTAAAAAAATACTCTGACATCATTTTGTTAAAGTTTTTTACAAAAATCTGAAAAATCCCTATTGAATTAAATTGAAAATAAAAATGTAACATTTAATAGATGCATAATTTATTATAATATGTACTTATTGTATATTTTCGAAAGGTACCGATAAAACTTTTGAATAAGAAATTATAGAAACTATCCTTTATAAGTGCAAAAATGGTAATAAAATGGTAATAAAATATATCAACATGATTAAAGTTATTATTTTTTCTATTTAAAAAGTAATAAAATTTTAGTTAAGCAAATATTAAAAATATGATTCTTTTAAATACTCATTTCAACTAAATATTTTAAGGCTGGACATTCACTGCAAATTTATATTTCGCCGTTTTTTTACGAAAATGTGTGTTTATTATTTATTTATATCAGAATGTATATTTTAAACTGCAATTTTTTATGGCAATAACTTATAACTTAGATAGAACCTTAGTTCTTATATAAAAGTAATAAACTGAACATTATATAAATAATATAGAAAATATAAGCATTAATCGACAGGCCGCGGACAAAAAAAGCGTTTTTAGTTTTCTAGGCGGCGCAAAGTTTTAATGAATATTTATATGTACGCATGATAACATTTTTATACGTATAAAGTATACTTCATTATCTAGAATTCATACTAAGGAAATTAAGAAATATCAAACATAAATAAAGTTATGTTTTAAATATGCAAGAAATTTTTACGTTCTTTCTTGATTTTAAAATGATTTTTATTTATATAAACAGATGATTTTAAACAGTAAATTCTATTTACTTCTATATTTTGAGGCTTTACACATTAAATAAATGTTAGTTTTTTAAATAAAAATAACTGAATTATTATTTAAGAATAAAAATTCCAAAGTATGAAATGTGCTAATTAATGACGTTATTATAAAACGTGGGTAGCGGATTTTAGATAATGAAGTGTACTTTATACGTATAAAAACATATTATTCGTACATATAAATATTCATTAAAACTTTGCGCCGCCTAGGACACTAAAAACGATTTTTTTGACCGAGGCCTATCAATTAATGCTTATATTTTCTTTATTATTATTAATAATGTTCAGTTTATTATTTTTATATAATAACAAAGGTTCTATCTAGGTTTTTTTCCTAAAAAAAATTCAGTCTAGAATTCTGATATAAATGAATAATAAAAACCCATATTTTCGCAAAAAAAACGCCGAAATATGCATTTGCAGTGAATGTGCCGCCTTAAATGAAAATTATCTAGAACATAGGGTGCGGGAAAGAGGTATCGAGATGAAAGGGTGTAAACAAATTATATAAATAGTGGTATGATGGGCTGTAGGAGTACGTGAGAGAAAAAGGGGAAGGAAGGGGATAGTTAAGTAATATTGGTTATATTTCACGAGCAGCGTCGGTCTATTTATAACAAAAACTAATAAGGAATACGCATATTCCCATTGACGTGTTCAAATATACAGGTAAACATATGTGTATACGCGATGTCCTCATTAAGGGTATCCCTGGGTGACATTCTGCAGATTACGTCACCACCCTCTGGCGTCTGTCTAGGTTTGTTTGGTGAGGGGAATGGGTAGCCGAGGGAGAAAGTTTGCACGCTAACCCTAATTATATTTTGATTACAATTTAAAAAACCGTTTGGGTGTTAAAAACGTCTATTCAATCGTATAATCACATTTTGTTTAGATATTGAATGATTTGAATAGATATTGAAGAATATTGAATGAATGAATTCGCGGTCAGAATATTTTATCTTGACAAAAAAAAACAATAAAAAAGAACAGCATTCAGAAATTTATTTTTTCTAATATAAAGGAAATCACATTTTATTACTAAATTTTTTATTTAAATGTAAGAATCGCATATTTTTTTAGCTTACTCTTGAAATTTGTTACATTTTCTCCACACCTAATATCCTCCGGTAGTTTAAAATACAGCTTCATTTCACTGTGACTGAATTTTGCGATATTCTTATTTTATGTTTTTTTTATGCAGTGCTCGTACTCACGTCAATGTAGTTTTTATTATTATTATTTTCCTAAAAAATTCAACATTTTTTCTTACTGTTTCTTTTTCATTAATAATTATTAAAGTATAGGTTTTTTAATTGTATTTATTAACAACAGTACCAGAAAAAATTCATTAAAAATTATTAAAAAAATAATATTATTAAAAAATTATCGTAGGTGCAACTTTGAGCTGAAGAAGACTCGAGTACCATAACGATGGACGGGGGCGATGTGCCCCTGTGTGTACTGTATATGATAAAGTAATGAAGAAGAAGAAAGGTGAAGTGTTTTTCAACCTTTTAGAATACGCGAGCCCTTTACAGATAAAAAAATTCTGGTGGCCCCCCAGGTCCAAAATTAAATTATTTTAATGTCAGTGACTTAAAAAACTTTAAAAAAAATTCAGTTACTTTCCAGAACTGGATTCTGAATCTGCCAATGGGAAAAAATGTGTATTAAATCCTTTTTTGGTATGTGTCTGTCCAACTGGCCGATGTGTCATCCATGATGATGAAAGAAAATCTAATAGCCGCTGACGGCTTACTTAAAATGAAATTCAATTCCCAAACGATTGAAATCTTTTAGATGAAGGGAAGAGAACAATATTTAGAGCTGGTAGGAGAAGCTTTAAAATTGTTAGTGCCATTCGCCACTTTCTAGCTGTGTGAACTAACTTTCTCTTCTATGGTAAATATAAAAAAGAAGAGAAATAGGCTTCAATTAACAAATGATTTGATTCTTAACTCTCAAAAATACAACAACTTTTTGATAATTGATTAAAAAAATAGACAGGTAAAACCTACAACATTCGCTTTTTAAATTTACATGGCTTGCTACCGCGACCCCCAAGTAACACTTGCGATCCTCCTGAGAGTCGTGATCCACAGGTTGAAAAATACTGGTTTAAATATGTTAACAATATTAAAAAATGTATAAATACAGTGATGTACGCCTAAGTAAAAACAATAGCTTAAAATTTCAGTTACTTAATGTTTGTTAGCAACGTTATTATTTTGTATTCTTTCAATACTATGAGAAAATGCAAAGGGCTAATATATTTTGAGACTTCGGATCATGATATTTTATTTTGTATTCTATTTTAAAGTGTTGTACATGGCCCTTATAAGAGTATTATGTTCCAGGCTTTGGAGAAATCTATATCATACACCGATTCACTTCAATTAATGGGGTTCCCACTCGTTGGGGTTTTGAATTCGAGAAGGTAAAGTGAATTGAAAACAACCAATAAAAGACGACCTTTCAGACGAGCGGATAAAACGAGCCCAATTAAATTCGGATTTAAATCGCAGAGAGCAATTAAGAGCATCTGTATTTTTCTTTTCTTCTCAAGACGTATTTTTAACAGCGGCAGCTATTGCTTTATTTTTAAAGACATTTAAAATGAAACAGCTGCAATAACGAGATGCCAATTAAAATCAGCAATCTGCATCTTTCCGTACAATGCAAAATGTTTTTGTAACTACAGTTCGAATTCTAATGAATTCATATTAATTATGTTCTTCTTTATTTGTGTATAGCAATAATTTGCTAATCATCTCTTTAGCAGACCTAAGATCTTTATTTTTTATTAAATTCATCATGCATATATTTTTTTTTAAAAACCAATTATGCCTTTAAAATGTACGTTGGTGGGTGTATTAAATTCTAGATACAAAAATTTCAAATTCTATCAATAAAACACAAAGTAAAGGAAAATACGAATATTTTTTTAAACAAAATAATAAACAAGATAAACAAAATATCAAAATATTTCATATATAATGCATTTTTATTTACGAGCACCCTGCAGTTAGCTTTCTGACATATAATTATATTTTTGTATGTATGGCCCAACTTCCTAGATAAGGAATAACTTATGTGAAATGTGGGTAAAGAATGATGTTAAGGTATAATTTGCCTCGCCTCCGAGCGAGCGTGAAGCGGGCGCGGGCGGCGAGCTGTTGAGCTGCTCGAGCAGAAGGTGCGTAGTATTTACTATCTCAGGTGAGAGCAGAATCATTCCTGCGGAAATAATTCGCCCTAATTACTGAAAGATTTCGAGTCAAACTTTACTAATAAGCGGGCTCGTTCACCTTTCATAAGCTGAAAGGCGCAAAGTGCCTATCGTAGTGTATGAAGCTTGTTTATTACATTACTGTTTGAGTCTTGAAGTTTTCAGACTCGGGTGATACATGAAGCGGCGTTTTGGCCAAGTATTTCCGCCATCAACTGACTCGCAGGGAATGAGTTATCTGAAGTTTTATGAAGCATTGTATGTTGGTGAAATCTAATTTATTACCTTTTGGACTACAGAACGGCCGTGATTTATGTCTCGGTCTCGTCTTTAGGGATGTTCTTTATTTATTTGTTTAACATTTGGGTAATAAAATAATACGAAGTAAATTTAGTAATGAAAACTTATAAATAAATACATTAATAAGGTGAACAAATTGAATACACTATAAACTAGGATACACAAAAACACCATTGAACCTACCTACGCTTTGGTTAGCGTCTAAATTTGTGTTATTTTGTATTTATTTTTATAAATATAGACCTTAATAGTGTTTACTTCCAAATATACCTACCTTTATTGAATGATTTTACAGTTTTAATATTCTTTCAGAATTATTTATGTAAGTGTGGCTATACTTTATCAAATATATAAATTTTTAACAATTTTAATGAAATCATCTTTCATGTTTCTGCCTTTTGAAATTTAATTATAACCAGGTATTTTGATGCATTTTTTTTCAACGTTGCATAATTGAATTCCATATCCTAGAGTATTTTTTCGTGAAGATTTATCTTTGAAAAAAGCTGTAAACTTTATGTAACCATTTCAAGAATTCAATGAAATTTTTTTTTTCCTATTTATTTATGATGGAGATGGAGAATCGAAAACGAAATATTTAAAGAAGATTTTTTTCTTAAAATTTTTGCAAAATAAAAGCATTTCAGCAAAAGTAATGCAAAACAAGTAACGCGTGACTCGTGTCAAATACTTTGTATAAAAAATTAGTGGTGAAATTATAGTGTGTGTATAAAAAAATAATTTATTTATCCAATTAAATAAACTCTTCTCCAATTCTACTGCTTTGGAAAAAAGACAAAGGAATAACCCTATCATATTTATTTTCTCCTACAACATTTATTTACTATAAACATGCTCGTTATAAATTCACTCCGATAGACTGTCATCGCAGACTGTTTCAGAGGTATAATCGTTTAATTAAGACACATATATATTAAAAAATGTAATATATTCTAAAAATATTGAATGCCCAGAGGACACCGTGTAATGATTATCCTATTAAGAATTTCATATACCAAGTTATCGATGATAATATAATTTAATAACGCAATCTAACTTCCCGGACACGTATAAAAATAACATTTACAACTTTCGCACGCGTAACTTTTGAAAATTCACGCAGAGAATTTCCGACTCGTGTCGCTGTGAAAATTGGAGCTTTGGGACATTCCATTAGCGAGTTGAGAACTTTACAATTGTAACCGGTAAGCGCTGTAGACAGCATCCAACTCGCCGTTAGCGCGGCTTCGATTTCAAACAGTGTTATTTAAAAGTGTTTCAAAATATTTTGCGCCCCAAACCACATTAGAAAAACGGCTATAAACTCCCACCCTCTTCTTTTATAATTGAAAAAACGTCACTTCCAGCATGCCGTCCTGCCGCGCCGCACGAACGAGGGTTTCCTATTTATTTTTCGCCGGTCGGCAAACATAACCAATACAGGGATACGTCACTCGATACAATGACTACCTCAAAATTGTTTTTAAAACACATTTGGCGAACAATGAATGATATCTCTTTTATCGACACCATCCGACGCTCTCTGATACGAGACCGTCAACTACATGAGATTTTCTTATTTTACCTAAAAGAGAAAATAAATATTGTAAACAAATAATATTACATTTGTTAAAAATTCTGCCACAAGACTGTAGAAATAAAAAAAAAAATACACGTGATGGGAGATATTCTAGCAATCTGGATGTTTTAGAATATAATTGAATGGTTTTAAAGTAAGTCGATCAGTTCCGAAAGTTCGTAAAATGATATTCCCTATAGGGATATGATATCCCATAGGGATACGATATCCCCTAAAGGGCGATATAACTGCCAAATGGAAGAGTTTGTTGTGACAGTTTAAGAGTTCCACAAAAACAAGCGGCGATTCAATGCGCTGACGGTACCTTCCGGGGGCTCGAAAGTAAGTGCGATCACAGACGCGCGAATATTCTGGAAAAACTAGTCTAAAAGGGCGGATATTTTAGAAATACGAGTTACACAGATGGGTGATTAGTGCTGAATCAATTCGAATAAAATAATAATGCTTCAATTAAGTTTACGTTGAGTGACTTAAGTAATTTATAAAAAGTTGATTCATTTTAAGCATTTCATTTGTTTCTCACCACCAAGATCCCTTGACATTTGACAATACTTGATAATACTAAAAACTTGCAAAATTGGACTTTCATTTTGTCATTTATTTCTTAATATTTGAATGAATCTACCTGCAGAGAAGTTTACTGTTTGTTCATTTAAATATTGATTATCATATTATTATATGATAATAAGTATTTAAATGAAATTTTACCGGGTAAAAGTTGTTTGCCTTAGTAATTAAAATATTATATTTTGGTAATGTTTAATTTTTATTTCATTACTATAAATTCGTTAAAATAAATCTGTGGATATGCGTAATAAATTTATAAGCTTTGTGGGTCAAAATTTTGTAAATATAATAGTCTGATGACTTTATCAAGCTCTCTTTTTTTCATCTTTAGTAACAGAAAAAACTCATTTTTAGTAACAGAAAATAATATTTATATTCAATTCGAATAGCTTGTTAGTGTAGTGTAAAAATATTGTAAAAATCCTCGATACATTTATGTAAAATTCAATTATTTTTATTTTATCTTACGGTTGATTATTTTTTTATGTACAATTCTAAAGAAGATTTGTCAGTTTGCTGAAATATGATATGAATTGAAGCGAGAGCTTAATTAATAAATTAATTTGTAAAGGAAGAGAACAAAGGAGATCTTTCCGGTCGGTCGAATATTTCGTATGTGGAGTGGTGACGTGTGGATGCCACAATTTCTGGAACGTGTGGCTTAATACTTAATACCAAGTAGGTGACCTCTACAAGTTTTGGCATAAACATCTCCAGGAAATTTTACTTGAGATCCAGAGATGAATAGATTGTGTTTATTTTACTTTTTAGCAATAAAATGGGATAACTGTAATTTAAGTAAGTAATTTGTTTTCAATGTTTAATGCAAAATACATTTTGATTGGGTACCGGGGGTTTCAGGTTTTGCTACTGTCATTGGGCATTGTGGCTTGTAATAGTGGTACAAATTAAAAGAAATGATAAATTATATCAAAAAAGGGTTATTAATTTTTATAAAATTAATAAGTAATTATAATAAATATTTTTTCACCCTGAAGAAGAAAATTTATGTTTCCGAAACCTGTTGGATAAATGCATAAACTAAATTGATTGTATAAACGAACTTCAATATTTATTTTATCATAAATGATTCATGTTTTTTTAAAGAATCATATTGTGTCGAGGTGAGAAACATCTTAAAAATCCAGAAATTTCTGATTATACGGATCAAATCGAAAAAAAGCGAGCAAAAAAGAATTATTTTTTAATGTGCACAATTTTCTGATTATATCGGTTCAAATCTAAATACCACGAATTTAAAAAGGCTTTTTTATTACAAAAATTAATTTTTTTTTTCGAAAAAATACGTTTTACCTTCAAAAATCGAATCGAAATGTCGAATGGGCATACGGGAAAATTTATTTCCGCCGGTACGCTTCCGGTTGTGTGTTCCGTTGTGTTCCTCGCAGCTGTAGTAGCCAACCGGATCGCGGCAATCCGATTTGTCTAACGGAACGATGACAGCTCGTCATGAAAGGCCCTGGAGGCTTTAGCGCTGAAAGCTTTGGAATGTCCGATGGCTTTCAGGTGCCATTTTGATTTTCAGTCGGAAACGTACAGTGCGCAAAATCGATATTTAATTATTGAGAAGATTACAATTATATTGCAAATGACACTGATACAGTCCTAAAGTTATTCATAAAATAGAGAGCGATATGTTTAATAAAAATATATAAATAGGTTATAAAAGTATATTATAAATTTTATATGAATAAGATTTAAATGAAAAAAATATACATTTAATTTATAAGAATGTGGAGAATTTCTCCCAGTTATAAAAAAAAATGTTCAAAAAACTTCAGTGTAAGACGGTCGCAGAAATTAAATTTTTTAAAGACGGACTTTAATTAATATTTTCATGTATACCTAAAATTGCTTTCAAATAAAAAATGTGATGACTGTAAATAGTCAGTGAGTAAGTACATAAGTTCATAAGAGTGGGAGTAAAGTAAAAAGAATGTGAAAACCACAAAGATGACACCTGTCAAACGTATTCTAGTTTAACGGCCCAATAAACCCGAAACACACCTGGAGTTTACGAGTGATGCTTCATAAACCTTATTCCATCCTTGATAAATTATTTTCGCCGACACCCCTTGAAATTTTTGCTGAAGTACCTACACATTTTTAACGCTTAAATGATTAATTTGAACTAATATTTGCGAAAACATCTTAGATTTATATTTATAAGGGATTTTACCTCGTTTACAGTAACAACAATTTCTCAAAAGATTTATGATGCTCCTGGAAAATATTTTGATTAGGGAAATAAATTAAGAAGGAAGAAAAAGTCCATATATTTCTTAATTAAAAGACTTTGATTAGCCCTTGGCCGGGTTAAGTAATGAAACATTAATTACTAAACAGAATATTCACTTGTTTTTTTAAAGCTAAGCTAATTTATTCCGAGATACACGTTAGACAGGATCAACCACTCAATTAAGGGAGTTTTAACATTTTGAAAACTTAACGAATGGTTTAATTATATATATTTCCTAATCAATACTTTTTTCATAACAAATTCAGAGTAAATTTTCATTAAAAAAGATTAGATTTTCGTCGATAATAATGTATGAGGATGCTCGAGAAATTCTTACATCCATATTGGTCAAATTGAGCATTTCAATGCGGGGTTGGCCTTTGCAAAATGAATAAAGCTCCCCGTACTTGTCAAACGGGTGGCGAAATTTCCGAAGCCTCGGCGGCGGAAATCGACGCGTGATTCGATACAAGGCGATCGGGGTGGGGAGGGGCTCGCCGAATCGGCAGTAATACAACGTAGGCGCGCTGGTTGGAGCATGTCACACGCGCCGTGTAACGTGTGTCGCGCGGTGGCACACGTAACATGTGTTATGTGACGGTATTTGTAGCGCACGGTTGTAGTCAAATATTGCAATTTTATAACCTTAACGTGTACACACGAAAAATGTACTGGTCCATGAGACTGCTCCACGTTCTATACGTTTGCGTGATGTTATGGTTTTTATATAATACAAAAAACGTGATATCAAAGGTCTGATGATGGTTTCGTTTGATATTCTCGCAACAATCGATCACTTTCCGAATAAAAATGGAATAATATAAATAAGTGAATTAATAATTCAAAGAGAAACATATAACTATCAAATATTGACGACTTATTAAGTGGCTGGGATAGTGAAATTGGTATCACGTTGTTCGCGTAAGACAAAGGTTCGTGGATCGAATCCAGGTTCCAGCATTTAATTTTTCAGTTTTATTATTTGATATTTGTGTGTTTCTCTTAAGTTCATTTATTTATTTCTTAATATATATATATATATATTAATATATACCGGGATTCGAACCACGGACTTCCTCCTTTTCGGGGCAGGTGCATTATCCAATTACGCTATAGCAGCCCTGTATATTTCCTTGAATATATCGACCTTATCTGTAAGTCTCATTTATTAATTGATTAATATTTATTATCCATTTTTAGAGCAATCCACTTTTTTCTGGTACGATAGGCACAATTTACTTTGTGTTCCTACCGCTAGAGGACGCCAGAATTAACCGTTTAATTCATTTTTATTTTTGGACACATTTGATACAACATACATATATTATATTCAAGAACACATTCTTACTTGAAGTTGCATTTTTTTCAGAAAAAGTTCTGTGAAATTAGAACTATATTAATTAATCCGGGAGATCCATGGTTCGAATCCCGGTAGCAGTCAAATATTTTTTCGTGGATTTGATTGTATGTATGTATGTCTTTCTAATTGATTAATTAATTTGGTTTAAAATTTCACAGAACTTTGTTTTGAAAAAGTTGCAACTTTACAATAAGAATGTGTTTTTGAATATAATAAAATAACTTGTCCAGAATACTTAAACATTTTATTTTTATTTCTGTTTCCTGATATGGGGTTCATAGCAGGTGCGTGCAATCAGGCAATGAAGCTTGTTTTGTATGTTAACATTTTTTGAAAAGAAAAGTGATATAAATATTTATGACAAAATATTATGATATATTGAAATCTGAATAATATGATGAATGGGATGCATATTTAATTATAGCTAAGTAAGAAAAACGCTAATAAAATAAACAAACATTGAAATATATTACGTCGCGGATGATTTAAAAAAGTTCAACACAATAGCGTTGTTAATTTTATTGAATTTAAAGAAATACACGAATATACAAAAAATTTTAATATTTAAATCATGAAGATACACTAGCTATGCAATGCATCGTTTAATTTTTATTTAAATGTTTGTACATATTCAAAAAATACGAACCTACACATCGAATAAAGTAATAGTTTTGTGTGTATTTTCACCCCATCCAACCATAATTTTTTTTTTGTGTTGATACTCACTTCAACGTCTTTGTATATATTTGTGTTCAGAGCCGGTGGCAGACGAAAAGAAATGACGTAATGCGGCAAAACAGGAATGCAATTTAAACTTGATGAAAAATGTTTTCCTTCCACTGAAAAAATTAACAAAAAAGCGTCAGAAGAAGTTTCAAAACACCGTGCAAAGGCGAGTGGCCTGGAAATATCGCGGCAATTATATTTTGAACCAACTTTATTCGAGACATTTTTATTATTTCCGTAAAGTTTTGCACAAAATCTGAAGTTGACACAAAAATGAGAAATGACAATAATGTGCTTGTGTACTACATGAATAAATTGATCTTTGTTTTTTAGTAAAAGTTACTACAGTAAAACTCTATCAGTAGTAAGTTGTAAGAATGAACAATGTAATTAAGAGTGGATATTTATAACTTATAACGACGAAAAATGTGTTAAAAGGAGATGGACAACAGAAATAACGTAAATTGTGACGTAGCTTTAAAGAAATTAACTGCTTATTTTATAATTATATAATATTAGTGATTCCTCTGCCGTCTTCATGTTTGAAATAGTTCAAGATAAGTAAAGAGAAAATAAATGAATGGCTAAATATAATATTTTGAATACGGTAAATATCAAGAATAAATTTGAAGAATCTATTATGAAAATTTTAAAAACATTGTCCATTTAAAACATTAGAGAATTAAGGATAGGATCTTGAAATAACGTTGCGATTTATATTCACTCTATTACTCGTATACCTAAATTCTTATAAACTTTTTGTTTTCTCAGCAAAACATTTCATAATATCGTTTTATTCACGGTATTAAAATGCTCGGTTTAATATAATTAATATCATATGTTTATATGAGATTTTTTCGAAATCGTACGTAGGAAATCCGAGTTATTTTGATCGTATTATGGTAGAAGCCTTCAAAGCGCCGCCAAGGCTGTATTATTATACTATGAGCAACAGGCGGGCTATTTTCATTGCTTATGCAACTAACTGCTTATGGCGGAAAACAAATCTACACTCAGTTCATATAAAGGAACGAATTTTAAACTGTGGGACGTTTAACATATTTACATATATAACTTTGTCTCGTGAATTATGTACCAGAAAAATAATAACTTCATAAAATACTTACTAAGGAGAAAAGTGTAAATACATACTTTTGATTTTAAATAACTCGAATAATATAGAATATAGAATAATATAAAATAGAAAAAATATGACAATTTGTAACCCACGTTTGGTTTAAGCTAAATGGTTACTAATTGATTTTAATATTATTTGTATTATTACTTATTTATTATTATTTATCATGATTTCCCACATATTAAAGCTCTATGTCACTCTGCGATTTCGCGAATCCGCGTCCGCGCCTGGCGTACAGCAACAAAAAAAATATTTCGACACCATTAATACGATTTACGAGAAAAGTATTGACAAGAAATTGTAGAAACGGAAATAATTACACATAATTAAGGATTTTACAGCACTCTGCATATTCTACAGTAAATTATAAATTACTGGAAATGCTTAGATCAAATCTTCGCGAAATGACATTCTCTATTTAAGGGGCGACAGAACCGCTGCGCAAATCAGCTATTTTCTACGTCGAAAACATAGGAAAAGCAAAACAGACAGCAACATGCGGATATTGACCTGCGATAAAGTACCTACCGACGTGTGAGAAGTATTCGATAGTTTTTAAAGCGATACAAATGAGGCGAATCAGAATTTCTAGGTACAAGTAGTACAAGTACAAGATTCTCGAATGAATAGTGTGAGATTTAGTTCGAATTACAGAATAGTACTCCAATTAAACTCGTGTTCAGTGACTTTGGTGATAAATAAAAACCTTAATTAATAATTGTTCGATAGATTTCCCAGAGCCACGATCCAGTAACACTGTTAATTAAAACGAACAAATTTTACCTAGTCTTTATAGAATTTTTTAGAAATGTTATACACGCATATCTAAAATTAAATTTATTTTTATATTTGATTATTAGCAGCGAATAGAATTCGGAACCGGGAATCTAAAAGCGTAGGTATACGTCCGGAAGGCTTCTTCTAGTACTGTTATTGCTTGTAAGTAGGTGCTTCCTCGCCCCAGACTGTTTACAGCGTATAATGTATCCGTTTG
Organism: Agrypnia vestita; assembly: GCA_016648135.1. NCBI lineage: Eukaryota > Metazoa > Arthropoda > Insecta > Trichoptera > Phryganeidae > Agrypnia > Agrypnia vestita. The sequence goes on along the minus strand of JADDOH010024556.1, from coordinate 434,780 downwards.
CTTAAAGTGCTCATGCATACTACATGAATACATCTTTCTTTTTTCTTGCTCGGCTAATTTATGTTGGCAGGGAAATTCGCCTGTTGGGCGCGATGAATGAGAGTTTTCGTTTACTCGCGTGCAAGATGCGAATAAATTAAATATTTCCTTGCATTTAAAGAAATGGTGCTTTGCGATCATTAATTATGAAAAAAGTATAATTTTATAATCAACTAACTACTCTTCCGCAATTTCTATAGCTAGTACAGAAATATTTATAACGTATAGTCTAAGTGTGCGAATTGAATAACAATATTGTTTTGTCTTTAAATAAAATAACTTTTTGTTTAACATCACTTTATTGAGTTTAAACCAACTATTTTCGACTCACAACTGAGTCTTCATCAGGGTTCAGATATTAAATAAATAAAAACAGAATTACGAACAATTAAGAAAGCATTAAGGGAAGAAAGAGACAGAACCTCAACTGTGGTGGGGGTTGGGTGAAAGAGAGTGGGTATGGGTGGGTGTAGTTAATTGGAAGGGGAATATATCTAGAATTGGACTACGCGATAAATCTAGTTGCTTATTAACTAAATATTTTTTATTTGTTTTTAAAGATTTTTTTATTTCTAAAGCTTCTAAATTATTGAGACGAATACCTATGTCATTTCTGTGAAGTACATCTAATATTGTTTTGTCTCGAATATAGGCCCGGGATTATATTCATTCTTTTGAAATTTGACCCGATCAGTATGAAAACTGTATCAAGGCCACTATTTGAGGCCTGATACAGTTTTCAAATTAAAATATTAGTTAATAATTAATCAATCAAAACGAAAATGATCAAGAGCCGATAAGCATTTGAGCATCATTTTTCTGTGAGTCGCAGAAACAGTTACAGAATAATAATAATAAGTTTCATGTATTAATACGGTTAAAATGTTTTATAACGAAGAGATTACATTACAGATGGCAATAAAAAGGGATATTGTTTGTTATACTATACTTTATTCCGCTTATTTTCAGTATTTCAGTTTTCAGTATTCATATATTTGTGAACTTTGTTCAAATTCGGCGTATATTTTCGAGGAAATGCGGTAGATAATTATGTGTAAAATGCGGTAGATATGCTTAGTTATTTTTTTATCGGGGCACACTTATATCCTTTCAAAAGCCAAAAATTATACATATATTTTTTAAATTTTATTTAAAATTAATTTAAGAGGTCTCTACGATTGATCAAATTTTCGAAAATATATACCATTTAGAGCAATGAGTGCAACGCTTCAGACCAAATATGTCACTGCATGCAACACAATAAGCCGTGGATAGGTTGAGCACACCCCTATTTCGACCCACTTAGTATTTTGAACAATGGAAAGTGTATTTAAATGTGTATTGCAACTAGGGTTTTAGAAAAATACCGTACCTTTTGTTAAATTACGATCGTGCCACATAATGGAGTTTATAAGTGATGTGAAATGGAGAAATGTCATATTTGGTTTCTGTCTGAGGCGCTTGTTTCTTTTGCATATTTTGATGATGAAGTTTCCTTAGAAACTAATCGGAAGATGGTCAATATTCTCTAAAATTAAGGATTGGAAGGTTCTTCAAAGCAAGCAACCTTCAAAAATGCTCTCATTATGGTTAAATACGGTTTGTAAAATAAATAAAAATAAGGTTTTGTTACAAAGTATACACTGAATTTTTTCAATGCAATCGCTGTTTCGTGTGATTTCTTGATGAATGTAAGTGCATGGAAGGATGATGATGACTACAATATTTTTTTTTACATCCAAGCATGTTATAATTGACATAGTAGAGAAAGAGAGGAGCAGTGCCTATGGAAAAGTCGTCGGCAATCGTCTTCCCTCTACCGGTGAAGATCAGAAGCGATATTTACTTACAAGATTGTTGACGAAAATTTCCTGACTCAAAAAAATTCACGTGGACATTTAAAATAATAACTATTTCTTTTTATTATATTTATTATTAAAATGTTTCATGTAATTATTTCATTTATTTTAAATATAAATTTTCGTAAAAAAATGCTCGAAATAATTTTTACAGCTTGAATACCAACTTACATTTTTTTATTTTAGCGACCCCCAAAATATCCTTTAAAAATCGGAAAAAAGTACTGTGTAAATTTTTATAGACATGAAAACATAAGAAAGGGTGCCCCATAAAAAAATAATTTAAAAATTTAATTTTGAAGCACCCTAGCTTAGATACTACGAGTATAATTAATGAAGAAAATCCTGAAGTACTTTTCTAATACCTTATAAAATATTATAAACTTCTTTTCAGATTTTTTGACAAAATATTATCCTTAAAAAATTATTATGATTAGAAAATTATAAGACCAGGATGGAAATTTGGGAAAATGCATTTTTTTGTTTGGCTCAAATTACACTCCAAGAGTTATAGAAATTAGGTTATTCGTGTTTTAAAGAAAGAAAAGTAAAATTTTTTTTCAAGTCTATTTTATTTTTCTGGTCTCTCTCGTCTAGATTTTTTTTAATTAAAAGAAATGGTATTTGTTTTAGTACTCGTAACATATATAATATAATATAACTTGAAATTTACTTTTTTTTTTGAAAATTTGACTAGCTTTAAAATGATGCTATCTATAGCATCACGAGATTTTACGATAACTTGAAATTTTTTATAATTTTTTTTCCATAATCTATGAAAAAATATCACGTCCATCTAAATAAAAAACGATATTTCTATTTCGTTTTAATTTAAGGAGTAATTGCTCCGGCTACTGGATTTTTAGATTTTTTAAATATTTCGATTGAGAAGAGTTTGTTTGATGAGCTCTAGTACCATTATCTTTAGAAATAAAAATTTAATTGCCTAATTTATATTTCTCTTAAATGTATATACCTACAATTAAGAATTTAGATGGATTTTGTAATAAATTTATTATAATTTCCACGTTTTTGCCTCTAAAATAGCCTCTAAAATAAAATAAAATAAAATGTAGTCATTTAAATGAATTAATTCCACACTGTATCAAGATGAATTATATTGAAAACGTTGGTATTTGTTTATCAAATATTTTTTTTGATTTGAGTTTTCTGAAAAATGTTGACGGATGATAGTGCAGGGCGTATCAACAGTGAGATATTCGAGAATATTTTTAGAAATATTTTAATTGCAAGGTAAACAAATGTTATTGACATATTGTAGTATCATGGAATATTTATTAAAATTTAATTATTTTGTGCTTAACACATTTATACAATAATATAATTTCAGAAATATGAGGAAAATGTGTGAGTTGTAAATTTAAATACACTTCAACAACACAAATAGGAGGATATTGAAAAATGTTATTCATTGAATTCCAACGATAAAAAGAGCACTAAATTTAGCGAGAAAAAATTGAAGAAATTTATCTTTTCAGATATCGTAGATACGATAATATGATTTACGCTAGCCGATCTGACGGGCAGCGAACGGAAGCATCGCAGACGCTAAATGTGTTTTTAGCAAATGATTTATGTTAGGGGTGGCGGCTCGACCACTTGTTGGCGGCCCGACCCCGGACTCCCCCCGGGCTCGCGTGCACTCAGCTATGAACTCCACTATTCAGCCGCTGCTGCGCTACCCTGCGAGGGTTACGGATACCAGGGCCACTTCCTTACTTGCTTCTGGAGTGCTATCTTTTGCTCATTCATGCGGCAGGAATATTTTTAATATCCCATATATTTTTTCTACCTTCAGGTATATTATATTAAATAGTACTTCTGGAAACGCCTCATTTCGGAAATAAAATAATTCATAACAAACTATAAGAAATTATTCTTTAACAAATTATCAAAAAAATGCAATTTTTATTAGCAACTTGAGATATTTATAGTTTGTTTACAAGGATTATAGTACTTGGGATTTTATAAGATATTGATGTTGAATTAAGTTTGATGAGTTGCGCAATTAAAATAAACTGTTAACTGCGCAACTGTTTTTTTAAATTTTTTATTTGCAGTAACAGATTTTAATCGTGAAGTTACAATTAAAGAATGAGATTTTATAATATTTCTTGAGTCTGGCCCCACGTCATGGCCTATTGTAAGTTTCAAAAATTTATTTTAAAAAACTTAATTATGAATACAAATTATCATTGTTCCCCAGCAAGATTCGTATCCCGGTGACAACTAATGATATTGTTTTGTCTACGTGTTTTTCTAACTGATTCATGTATTTTGTTTAAAAAAAGAGTTACGTAGTAGTTTAAAATTATTTTAATATTCGAACTCTCCAAATTTGTTTTAATTACATTTTATTTTAAATAATCTGAAAATATTTTGTTTTCGATAACGGCGCAAAACTACACTATTTTTCAAATACACTAAAATAAATTCAATTTGGTATCTTCACACATTACTCATAAAAGCGAACGAGAATAAAATATCATCTATAATTTAAAACCGAGACAGTGTATCAAAACCAATTTTGAGTGGGTAAATATTTCAATACGAAAACGCCCTTGTTCTGAGCGCCGCGACGTCCCGCTAGAGCGAGGCTCTTACGGCCGCCGGCGCCTATGCTATGCTTTGGTGGTTGTGAATATCGTCGTGAAAGGACACTTTGCTTCGGCGGTTGTGGATATTGTCGTGAAACTCAGTGGATCGGGCATGACGCCAAACCGCCGCGCGTCGCCGCGATAGCAAGACAAATGGCCCCGACGTTGTATAAAACGTACGTTTATTAGACACTTTAAAAAAAGTGTGCGCTCTACGTGAGCTAAGTGAACAATTTAATGAACACTGCACTATGCCACGTCTGTAATGAATTGGGATTGCCAAGGGCGTGCAATTTAGAATATGACAAAGATTTGTAGACATAATGAAGCGCAGCTGTGAAAGTACGGATATTTTGCATTTGGTAGAATGACGATTATGCGAAAAGTAAGAAAAAGAGACGAATTTTTAAAATTCTCCAACATTATCTGAATTAGGATTTCAAAATAATGAGCGTGTTCGAGAAGATTATGCAAATATATGAAGCCGATCAGAAAAAATCGATCTTCTGCGTATATCTTCTCTGCCTATCCCCGAGAGAATATATATACTATTACATTATATTACTATAGAGAATCGTTCTAGTACAACTGTACTAATAATTTAATTTATATAATTTATTTAAATAATCTTTTATTTACTTTTCGGAAAGTTTTCAGTACGTGCGATATGTAAACAAATAAGGTTGTAAAAAATATGGTATAATATATTATACTACTAGCTGTCACCCTTCAAAAATGACGAAATGTTGGTTTATTGCTTTATATTTATAGTAGGTATCTTTTTGGCGTATATATATTTATAGTTTCTATTACAGCATTTTTTAAAATATTTTTTTAAAAGCGTAAACGACAGTGCCTCTGTGTCAGATAATTATATGCCGAATTTCGAGGTTTCAAATCTAATAAATATATCAAATGTCCATATTAATCAAGGTGAGATTTTAACTCTAAACAACTGGATCACAACAAAAGCGCTGGACCAGACAGGATACCAACAATATTCCTGATTAATTGTGTTGATCATCTCTCCTATCCGTTATATCTCTTATTCATGTTATCTTTGGGTACAAGCTGCTATCCTGATGTCTAGAAAAGTAGCTTTCTGATGCCAATTTTCGAAAAGGGTGTTAAAAGTGATATCAAAAACTATAGACCTATTTCTATTCAATCATCAATACCTAAACTCTTTGAAAAACTCTTACTGAATAAGATAATGTACCAAATGAAATCCGTAATAACCTTTCCAACATGGTTTTTTCTCAGGTAGGTCAACAGCTACTAACTTATTACTGTATGAAAATTACATATCCAATGAACTGGGAAAGGGAAACCAGTTAGACTCAATCTATATAGATTTCTCTAAAGCATTTGACAATCTTATATTGATGGGTAAACTCCAGAGATTGGGCATTCATGGAAAATTATTAAAATCTATGCAATAGAAGCCTTTCGGTAAAAATTAACTCTTAATTATCACAAGAATTCATTGCTTTGAGTAGAGTTTCGTAGGATTCATATCTTGGACCAATCCTGTTCATCCTTTTTATAAATGACATTGCTGACATTTTTGATGATGTACAATTTTTGATTTTTACCGATGGTTTGAAAATATGTAGATCAGTGAAAAGTATGTCTGATTGTACGATACTACAAACTTATTTGGATTCCTTGTTCAAATGCTGTACCAACTATCAACTTAATCTAAATATCTCCAATTGCCAATTTATTAGTTTTACAAAAAAAAAGTATCCTATTTAATTCACCTACAAAATTAATGATGTAAACTTTGTATCAATTAGGGAGACAAGTAATTTTTGACACTAAATTATCATTCATTCGCCAAATTGACTTGACAAATAATAAAGGTCTCAAAATGTTGGGGTTTGTTTTAATAACTGCGCAAAACTTTACAGACCTTACAAAGTTCTTTACACTTCTCTTGTCAGACCTCAGGTTGAATATAACTCGATCATTTGGTCGCCTTACTATGTTAATCATTCAACGACAGTCGAACGAATCCAAAAAAAGTTCTTAAGATTTATTAATTACAAATTAAATATATGCTTGGAAGATATCAATTAAGAATATCTTCTTATTTGCATTTGCGCTATTTGCAACTATTAAATTTGTCTGTGAGACATACCATGACAGACCTAATATTTCTGTATAGGATCATAAATAACATGATTGATTGCCCCAAGATTGTTAATCTGATCGACTTATATGCACCATCGAGATCATCAAGACAGAGAACATTATTTTATTGTAGTGAAAATGTCAGAACTAATGCATTAGAAAACTCTGTAATCCTCAGACTACACTCATTAGGGAATAAACATGCGTAGGCGGTCGATATTTTTGCTGATAATATAACTGTGTACAGGAAAAAATTGATACAATTCTTTACATCTCAACGAAATGGAAATGGATAACAAATTTTTCTTTTTCTTCGTACTGCTTCAACTTCTCTTTTTAATTTACACAAATCTATGTACTTGAGTCTTTTTAACTGCAATCTAAATTTACACAAATCTATTATATGTACCTACTTGAATCTTTTAACTGTGTATCAATCAGTCTTATGTTATTTATTTTATTTTATATATTTTTTAGAAGCCCATAAGGGCGTTAAATAAATAAATAAATAATTATTAGTAGTATCTTTTTAGTGGTGAGAGGCAGCGGTCGCGACATCGTTCAAGCACCATCTCCGGCCGTTTAATTTGTTTTTTTATAGTTGTGTATTCGAACGAAATTACGGACGTTACACGAAGTAACGGGAACAGACGGACGGACGGACTGATGGATAGTACGGAATAATTATATTTAGATTTTTATCTGTGAATACCTATCTGCTGCTTATGTATACATATAATAATGTACCTATTAACCAATCTTCTAAAATAATTCCTTTTTAGAAAAAAAGGTTTCAATACAGTTCAAATAAACATGGCATTAACCATACAACAATATAAAATCAATAATGCTTGAAAATTAATACCACAAACCATTTGTGGAATTTTATTTAAAAGGGAAATCATTAGGAGAGCCATTTATTACCCAGCGCGCGACCTCCGATAGCGAGTATTCTACAAGTATCCCTCCATAACGTTTGTTGAAATATGTTTGCGTTTCAAATATCCGGCTCCACCCCTGATATTGCATAAAGGAAATTGCCGCGCTGTAAAAAAGGAAGCTGCGACTGACTTTAAAGTGGTTTCCGGGAAAGTAACGTCTTCTGCAGTGATTTGTAAACATTTCAGCGCTCCGTACAAGCTGTTCTGCTAGTCCTGGGCACTTGTGGACGGAAACGCTGGATTTAGAGGTTGATTCACGTAAAAGACCAACAAACAAAGGAATTCCGCGAATTTTCAAAATGTTATGTTTTAACTGTCTCAAAAATCCGTGAGGCGTACATTTTTAATTTTTAAATTTTATTTTAACATTAAGTCATTGTTTATTATTAATTTATCATAAAAAGTGTATTGCGTATTGTATAAAAACATGTTAATCTGAAACTCACCCCTCAACTGAGTATATTGACTTGTAAGTCTATATTACGTTCTGAATATTATTTACAATTTATTTTATCATTATTTATTATAAATTAATCAAAAAAAGTGTATTGTGTGATTATATCACATTCAAAATGTTCATAAAATATTTGAACTTTGTACTCTGTTGTCATTCTACGACCATCTATTAGGGTCAATAATGACCTGTTGTCTAATGGTCTGTTTATAAAAAAAAGCTACCTGTCACATTCATAATCATCATCTACATTGAACTCAAAATATAGATTTTGTATCCCAAAATATATAAAAAAAACTACCGTACGTACGTTCGTACCGGGCTTTGCGTAGGTTAAGGATAAGCTTAAAAATAAATTTGTGGGGCGAAAAAAGTTCCATTGTTTTGCAAAGCCTCTAATTAAAACAATGTTTCCATTTAATCAAGGCTGGTATGGATAGGGTGTCTGGGAAAGAAATGTGACATATGCGAAATTTGGGTCCAATCGGTCAAGCGGTGTAGATTTGTACAGAATACATATCTGGGGGAGGGAATGAGTTAGAAGGTAAAGGGGAAATGTCGCCTATATTACCCGACTCGTCCTAAAGAATAAGTATACAAAAATCGGTCAAACGGTACAGATTTGCATGGAAAATATATCAGAGGTGAGCGGGTGAGGTAAAAGGTGAGGGGGAAATGTCACATATGTTACCCACCGGGTCCCTAAGAATACGCGTCAAAATATGAGACAGATCGGTCAAACGGTGTAGAGAAAATATATCTGGTGGAGGGGGTGGGGTTGAGTGGGAAAGGGAAATGTCGCTTATATAAATACGCCTAGTCCTAATAAGTTAACGAATTTTGATTGAAACAACATTTGCATTGAAAATATATCAGCGGGAGGGAAAGGGGTAAAAAGGGAGGAGTAAAATGTAACTTACGTTACCCGCCAGGTCCTAAAGAATAAATTTCCAATTTTTGAGTCCGATCGGTCGAACCGTAGAGATTTGCGTTGAAAATATATCAGAAGGATGAGAAGGGGTAAAAGAGGAGGGGGGAAATGGTCGCCTTTGTTACCCGCCGGGTCCTAAAGCACAAGTATGCAAAATTTGAGTCGGTGTAGATTTGTATAAACAACAAACAGACATACAGACAAACTGACAGATGACAGACAGACAGACAGACGACAGACAGACAGACATTGAGTTTTATAGGTATACATATCAAGAAACTAAATCATTTTCAAATTGGAATGAAAAATTGGGCAAGAAGCTCTGATTAAGAAAGCATCATTCATAACCCTTATCCAGAGTTAAAGTAGATCGTGCGCGTAAGCAGCTAATATCGAACCACAATCTACGCTACGTCGTGTGCCCTCTCTTCTGCTCCTCACCTACAATAATATTATTATAAACTGTATCAGTGAGATATAAATCTGCTGAGTGATTAAAAGTACCTTAAGCATAAATAATTTTATCTATCTGCTAAATTTCTCTTCAACTTTTAAGTGTTGGTACGAGTAGGTATGTGACTAAAAACTTTACACATCCATGTTTTGAGTGTATGCATGGCCAGTAATAAATAAAATAAAATAAAATAAAATAAATAAAAAAATATAAAAAATAATAATTAAAAAAATGAATAAGTAAAATAAAATGAAATAAAGTAAAAAAAATAAAGTAAAACAAACAAACCAATGTCTTTAGTAATAAGTAAATAAATTAATCACTAAATATTGAAATATTTCCCATGATTATTTTAGAATTGTGGAAAGATCACTCCAAACTGCTTGTTCTATTACTCTTAGCACAGCTCAGCGAAGAAATACCCTCCGAGCAACAAGTACTATTGCGAAGGCCCCTCGTCCTACTTGGCAGAGAATATTCCGGGACTCGTGCATACGAAATGCGAAGCTTTTGCAATCATCGCCGCTGCGGCCAGAGCTAAAATAATTAAGCTGTCACATTAAGAAAACGGCTTTTCCGCTATTACTTAAATACTTACTTGTTATTCAGGCAGGATTTTCACTTCGCGAAATTTAAATACGCTATGAATTAATTTAATTTCTATCTGCAAAGTTTTTATCTTGATTCATTGAATTTTGATTAAATATTAACCAAAAAAAATACTAGACGTCATAGTTTTTTGCGATAATGCATTACGTAACTTAATTGAGTAAATATTATGTCGAAGCAAATTTGTCCACTCATCTGGTTTCTAGCAATTTAGATAATGTGGTTGCGGTATCTAGTTTGTAGTTTGGTATGTGTTGCCTGAGATCAAAGAGTAGCAATTATAACTAAAATTCATTGATGTGTTGTTACTTATTACGGTAACTAAGAGAGGAACATAGAGATATGTGTGTCGGTGATATATGTATTTTAAAAAGAGAATTTGAAATTATTTGAAGATAATAATTAGGCCTCCTGTTAATCGAAAGTTATATAATAATATTTATGATGTTATAATTTTGGGGTTTGGTTCTTATTTTGGACGAAAATCATAAAAAAACATTAATTATCATTTGCGATTAACCTTGAGTTTTGGGGGCTTAAAAAGTGGATAAAGCGATTCCAGTAAGTCTCAGTCTAGGTAGTCAAAGCCCAATCCTTACTCTTAAAATTATTTTTGATATTTCAATTTTGGGACAATCGGTTGTCTTCCCTCGGAGTTACCAAGAATATCCGTATCGGTAGCCGCCTCTCTGGAAAATGCAAGACGCGTTCAACTGTCTTTATTCAGATGAGATACTTCTGTGTCTAGAAGTAGCGGCTCCTTCGCTAGGGTCCCGCGTAACATGTCTTTGATCTCAACCTAAAAATAATTATACCTGTGCTATGAAAAAATTAATTAGCTCCAATTTTACGACAGCAAAGAGATCCCAATTAGCTTAAATGCACACAACGATCCATGGAGAGATACTTGCTTGGCGTAAGCCTAAGAGATAGAATTAGAAATGATGAAATTAGGCGTACTAGAGTAGTGGATATCGTAGATCGTGTAGTAAAGCTAAAATGGCAATGGGCAGGACATGGTTCGAGGCAAGATTCTACAAGATGGACTCCCAGAATTTTGAAACGGGTACCTTGGGAAAATAAAAGAGGCGTAAGAAGACCTCAAAAGAGATGGGCCGACGATAAAGCCGAGGGACGAAATGGCTACAACTAGCAAATAACAAGATAGCAAAAATATTTGGATTTCAACCGTGATAAGTTACATACCTGCGAATTTCACATACGTGTTAATCTTGACAAGATTAACACGCATGTGAACAATAGTGGTGATAGTTTGACAATACTATGGTTGGGGTGTATAGGGTTGTGAATGTAGTAGTGTAGTGTTGGTGACGAAGAGACGGGTACGTCTCGAAACCGGTAGACCGTAAATCTGGTAGTGGTTTTTAATACGTTTACTAACATTTTGTTATTATGTCTAACCACAAAGTAAATATTAATACTACTAAATTGAATTGTTTACAATGAAAAAATAAAAATTTGAATGTTCAATGGAAAGACCAAAACACTGCATATGAATTATTCCTTTAATCAAGCATAGTACCTTAAAATATCAGTTTAGAAATAAGGCAAGTCTTTAAAATATTGCAACATACGTAACGCCTCGGGTTGTGCGACTCCGTACCGCCAGGTACTTACTACAGCGGTGCGCTCGTGTCGCACAGCTTAACGGAAAAGCCTTATTCCATTAGGAAAATTAATGTTTTGAATTACCCAAGAGTGGTTCCGAGAGGGAGGCTCTTATGCAACCTTCGAAAGTAAAGAGAGATAGATGTCAACGCTTTCACCAACCGTGCTCGTAATGAAGACGAGAGGGTAGCAAACACAAGAAAGGCGATATTGAGAAACTAGCCAATCTATAAACTTTCGCCCCTCGCCCGGGTATTCTTTGGTCAGCTTTTACTTTGCCTCTTTGGCTCTTTCATTATACACTCGGCCTTAATTATCCCTTATTTTCCTTAATACTTCTTGATACTTTAGCTGATTAGTTAAATTAAATGAGAAGGCACAATGGATAAATTTTCTTCACTGAATGAGCCTTTCACTCTTCCAAAAGTCTCTTTGTTGAAAAATTTTAAGCAGTCGTTTTCATCAGTAGCTGTAAAAATTCTACAAAGATTAATGAATACTTACAAAATTTAGTAATATTTAGTTAATGAACAATACTTAATCTAATATAAGTAAAAATAATAAATTGAAATTATATAATATTTGATGGTTGATATCCACTGTACAGCCCCGCCACTGCGATGTTGACCACCACCCCACCCGACAGTTAATTATTTTATACCAGTCCATCCTGAAGAAAATACAGTGAAATCAAAACCGGTCGACGTTAAAAATAATTAATGTTTTTTAAACAAATTGTTTTTTTTTTTAAATGAACATTGAAAAGTATAAACTCATTCAGATTTTAAATCTGTTACTCGTTTTGTTTTCATTATTTTTTATTCTTTGAAAAAAAAAAAAGTTTCTAAATCTTAATATCTAAGAGATTATCAACACTTATTAACGTTTATACGACAAAACACATTTTTATTACATCCCCTTTATTTAAGGAAATAAATCCCCTTTACTTTACTCTACGCATTTCTGGGAGTTGTGCCAGGTAAGCGTTTAATAAAAGTTAGCATGCAGGTTCTTAAAGACGCAGAGCCGAACAAATCCCTGCTCGGATATCCAGGTATCCTGTGACCGTTTCGGGCCCACCTCGGTCATAGGTCTTATCTAGAAAAATCAAGCTTTTTTCCGAGTCACCAAACTATTTATAAAAAAGGTAAATAATATTCAATACCATATTTATTATAAATTCTACAAGCATGGGTTTTTTTTTTAAATATTGAAAAAGAAGTAGATGGATTCAAAAGATTTTTTTTTAATATTCGTACACAATCAAATGTATGTACGTGAAAAACTTGTTTTTTGATTCTAATCCATTAATTTACTTAATAAAACACATTTTGACTTATAAGGGCGCTATCAATCAAATAATTTAACTTGACAGCTTGTATTATATTAATGTAAAAATATAAATTAATTTTAATAATTAAATGAATTTTGTACATAAAATAACCAAAGGCAATATTATATATTTGACATCTAAGGGTTTGTATAAATTTCTCACAATTAAAAGAGATTCTTAGTATTATAGGATTTTGTTTAAATCTAATGATACTCTATTTTTTGTTCAAGACAATATTACCATAATTTAACATTAATTTAAATACAGGTTTTTGAGTTAAATTCTAATATTAATGCAGTTAAATTAATCGAGTACAATCTAAAACAAGTTATTTTTTGGTATTTGGCGTAATTTTTTTAAACATAAAAGAAAAGTGTTTATTATAGACATAAAAAGTAATTTTTATTGCAAAGGTATCGATGACTCTTTTTCTAAAGTGTCAAGAATTTCTACAGGTAACTTGAAACATCTGGACTTGACTGGTTCTTACAGAACCTCCATTTGAGACCTTTATTTCGCGTGTTACAGCTTCGTTATTCGCCTTTTGAGAGTAAAAGAAACGGACTTAGAACTTAATTCGGGTATTGCAAAAGAGGCACATCGAGGCGGAACCTCGGCAAAAGGCGAAAAATCGAATTTCAGTCATAAAATTTTAGAATAAAAACGTTTTTTTTCTTTTCATTCAGAGTCTAATTTTGACTGAAAACTTACCCAGTCTCTCCGGTCTGGTCTTAAATGTCAAGGGAGGCCTCCCTCAATGAAGGAGAAAACTGCGGAATAAGCTCACCGAAATATATGGGAAAATAAAAAAAATCTCCAGGCTCAATTGAACTTTTTCGTTTACGGGATTTTTGTTTGCTCTTTCATCGAGAAGTTTGCAAGAGCGGATATGAAGGAGGTATAAGAAAAAAACAATCATACTCTGAAGCAAGTATAGAATTTATACAAACATTAGAAAGTAAAATTTAACTACGTACCATATTATCAAATTTATATAATAATGATTTTAAGAAATTGGTGTCAATTTTATTAACTCAAAAAATGTCGATGAATGAGACAGGCAATAGCGGTAAAACAAATAAGGCAATCCTAGAAATTTCCGCTTGAGTTATATATCCCCTACAAGAATCAAAGTAGGTATGATATTTTAGCTATTGGCGTATTAGGAGTGTGTGAAAAAATTAAAACTACGTGAGATATACTTAGGGAATAAAAGTTGGTTTCTGGGAATTAGATATTTCTAATATAACTAAATATAAAAATAAACACAAAAGAAGTTTTTCTAGTAAGCAAGTAACCTTTTTCAAACGATTTTTTTTAAATTTATTTGGAATATTATACTAGGGCTTGTAATAGGGCTTGCCGGGCAACTTTCCCCCACTTTCTTCTTACCAGTCAAAGCTAGGGAATGGACTTTTGGTCGACCTATAATACATAATATTGTTAAAATATTAGTTATACATTGTTTAATATAGATAAACGTTCATTTAAAAAATTAAAACCATTTTCAAACACCTCTTAAATTTTTTTACATGCATTATAATTAACATATTATCCACCGAGTAGACAGGAGGATGGAACGCTTCACTCTTCTGTCTTGAGAGACAACTTTTGACTTATCCACATTCATACAACTTATCATGCAGGCTTGTCGATTGATGTCGCTTGTAAAAAGACCATTTTGCAATTTATGTATTATAAACGCATTAGAAAATTACTAATGTAATCCTCCATTCCCCAAAAAGGATAAAACGCTTTGTGTAATTTTAATCTCTTACTTGATACCGCTGTGCTTAATCAAATTAAGCAATTAATTTTCAAGATTTGCTATGACAACGTCCGATATTATTCAAAATCACTTAACAAATTTAAATGGTGGATATATTACTTATTCAAAATGATACAAACTTAATTACAGGTAAAGACCAGTGTTACAGTTTAACTACGCAAGGCGAGTTTGCGCTAAGTTGTAGATAGAGCCTTAGGCTAGATTGCCCGGTAAGGTCGTAATATCAAATCTTCTCCAGAGCTTTGCGGTATTAACTTCTTGGCGTAAGACTAAAAATATCAAGGTAATGCAAAGTAAGCGTCCCATACATACCAGCCAAGGGGATATTTAGGCAGCGAGGCTTGGGCCGCTTCATCCAAATTGATGGCTAAATTAACTTTTATAGATGTAATGACAATTTTTAAAGAAAATGAGACTTTTCGTTTGCTGGAGTTTTTAATATTACCATATTAAGCTAGCAAAAAGATTTCCAAATAAGCGTCCCATTGCTTTAGAGAATTTTTATTCAGATATTAAAATTATATTGTTATTAAAAAAAATAATATGAAATGTAGTGAAAAATAATACATGAATTTTTCTCTTTTTGATAGTACAATTATTTTGACTAACGTTAAATTATTATTTTACTATTCTAGAAGTTTTGAGAACGGTATTCTAGGAAATGTAGAAAAAATCATTGTTAGGACGTACATACAAAAAAAAGAGTTTGAATTTGCAGGGAATGTAATATATGTCGAATATAAGGATCTTAAACTTCTAATAGGTAATTAAAGTAAAAATATTTACATATTTCGTTTATGCCATGGAAAATTAATTAGCAAAAAATATTTTAAACAGTATATTATTATCTATTCTATTTTGTCAGTGGAATATTAATATGTGAAAATATCTGTCTTTTATGGATAGTTTGTGTTTTATATAATATGTTGCTGTCAGATTAATTTACATACAAAATGGTATCGGCTAGAGAAGTATCGATCTGCGACTGAAAATGAAAGTCCACCGATTTTACACATAATAGCAGTATATAAAACACATTACTGGAAGAGACGCCCGATAAGAAGGTTTGGAATGAAGAGAGAACAAGAGAACCAGAATGTTTCAATACATATGATGGATCATTAAGCTGGCCTTGACTAGATGTAGTACTCAAAAGGCCAAAGCATAAGCAAGAAACTAGAAGAGACCGTTGCTCACCGGTTCATAAGAAATAAGCATCACCGGTAAATAACATAACCCACTTAATAAAACTGCCTATATTGTGCCAAAACTAAAATATACAAGAGCTTTAATGTAAGCGTGAAAAAATTTAATCGTAGTCTAACACACTATTTAGAAAAAATGATATTGTGGCTGCTTAAAAAGAAAAGAAATTTTGCTCAAAATCTTAAAAAGATAAAACATGAAGTAAGGCATGCAAAAATTTGTTACTTAACATTAAACGAAGTAAATAAGATATTATTTAATTGTTACTTAATTACATAATTCTACTCTCATGGCCATTGCTTGTGTCACTAGACACACATGTATGAGTACACATGCTCGATAAAGAAATCTAGATTTCCATTTGATGGTAAAAGATGCGAGAGTAAAAAAAAAATTAAAAATGAAGTTAAAAGTAAGAAGACTTAAGACCAATTCACAATTAAAGGCTTTAGGTCATCGAAAGGTTTTTATCAAGTAAGTATTTTTTTTAAATTTCTGTATAAATACAAGAACAAGCTACAAGGAAAAATTACACAAATATGTAGGTGTTACGTATGATTTTTAATAATACTTTGGTCGCGAACACGATTGAATTATTTTAATTTTTGTCGTTATATTTATTTAAAATGCGAATATTAATTCATTTAATTTATCCTGTAATGATTATGAAGAAACAATTGAATTATTTAAACCAAATTCCTGGATTTATTTATTTCATATGGGTACATTTATTAAAAATACTACGTGCAATCAATTTAGGAAAAATATTTGATAGGGTGTTGGGGTATTTTTATGCAGTTGCGAAGATAAAACGGACGTGAAAGGGTTGAGGCACAAAGGAAGGTACTAATAATAACCGTAACCATTTGGTTTCTTTCTCCAAATCCATTTACGCCAGGCAATAATCCTATCACCGCCCGGCGGTTAAGATCCCGGCCGCACGCCGTACGGGGGCGAATCATGTGAATGTTTAACGCGATCCGGGCCTGTTCCTCGGTCTTCATCACTTATGCATTAACCTGGGCCGCCTGGTAAAGTGATCCCGTGGGTCCTGCTTAACCCCCACCCCGCCGGCCCCCTCCCGTGCCACTCCTCCTGGCCGAGGGCAGGAGAGGAGCGAGGACATATCACGTCTCCAAATAACGATCAGTTATGCTTGACGTAATCGCCAGGGTATAATGAACCGTATTAACAATGGCCTTAAAAGCAATTTTGTATGTAATCTTATATCTATAGTTCATATTTAATTTTGCCTCTCAATTTTGATAAATATTTAGACAATACATGAAGACACAATGATTGAGACCATCCCTATCCTCTAAAATTGTCACATATCTCATTGATTTTGATCTAAATTACAAATACAACTGAAATTTGTTCAGTAAATTTTTGTGACCTTGCAATTCTTGCAGTTGAGGTCCATAACACAGAGAGCTGATATGGGAAATATGGGTCGGAAGATGTTTAATCGGTGTATTTAAGGAGGGTATTTAAGTATAGAGCATTTTATGGTGACATTATTCATATTTATTCAATTATTTATTTTATTGTTTACTTTACATTTTTTTAAATATAAGTTACTAATAACTGCCACACTACGTAGAACCTGTTATGTGGCTCAATTCAATATAATTCATAAGTTTATTTTTATTAATTATATGAAAAATATTTTATTTATCCGGTGATTCTATCGATAGTTATGAACCATTTAACTAGAATCATTTATTTAGATAATTTATTTCACAAATAAATATCTGAACTAAACGTTTGTTTATTAGCCTTATTTAAATAAAAATCTATTATCTTCTAAAATAAGATCACTTTTTTAAACTGCTGTGAAGAAACTGTTCATTAATATTTTTACTGTTACAATTTGTGTCTCTTATAATTTAAAAATATACAAATAAAAGGTGTAAAATGTTCTTCTTAGCACAAAGTCCGGTAAATATGAAGGAAATAGCCCTGGTGGCATCCATATTGGCATGTCATCTGTATTATCTAGAAAGAGTAATAAATGATAACTAATTACTTTCTGCTAGTATACAATATTTAAATATTTTTTTAATTTGTGAATACGTGTTTTATATTGAATGTTTAAGGAATAAAATTTCTTTCATATTTTCATTTCAAAGATTAAGATAATATTGATAAAGATTTAAATAATAATAATATAGAAAATACATATTAAATGCGTATTTCGTATTCTTAATATAAAATATATATGTTTTTATGATGCATGCAGAAGCGTTTGATAAATAAGACTTCATCTTTATTTAAAGTCAAAGAATTTTGCTATTTGTTTAGCTTGGTATTTATATATGCAATATTAACTTATTTTGCAATCCGCGGACATAATCGAAGCTCCTTTAAGTAAAAATAAAAAAACTTCATTTGACAACCATAAACTTTCTATGAAAGAAATGTTTGGATAGCCTAGTTTCAAACCAAGACCTTCTTCTCACCCACTGCCTAATACTCAAAAGTAATGATTGTATCCTCGTATACCAGCGAAACAACAAAATATTTCCATTAAACTTGTGTACGTAATAATGAATGATGTTGCAACGACGTACGTAAGAATGAGTGTTGCAAAAAGGGAATATATGACATAGATGACAGTTTATTCGATATTAAATTGATTGATAATAGAACTGGAAGAAAAATTCTCCATATTGAAATGTAATTTAAGTTCTGCTACCATTTTGGGAATGGTAAATACAAAATTATCGTACAAGATAGATGCACAATATTAATTACCGCTTTCGTCGCCGAACAAAGGCGCACACCTAAACCGAATTTGTATCCGACACAAAGCGTGTGGAATTACAACTGTGTGCCGTAGAAAAACCCTAGGGATCCATTAAGCCAATTATACAAGCGGTATAACCCTTGCCCCTTCAGGCAGGCGGGTTCAGCGCTACATGCAACACAACTATTGGCCCATCTCAGCGCTGAAAACTTGCCTCGTACTGCGATAAATTAGTTCTCGCCAACTTTTAAACTGGCCTCTAGACAATAAATGCACACGAAACTCTACAAATTAAGGAACAGCGGCGTAAACGACCAATCAAATTTATCAAATAAAATATTTTTGTTTATGTAACGACATTCTTCAGAGTAAGTCTTATTCTTAGTTTTTGAAATTAATAATTGCGTCGAATGCAAAGTTGAAACAGATTTTTCTATCAGAAAAAATCTTTGCTCAATCAAAACATGACCGTATGTCGATGAGTTAGTGTAAATAAATAATATTATTCCACGCAGTTAGTCCACATATTCCACATTTGCACGTGATCTTTCGGCTCAAATTTTATGTTACAGAACAGTAGAAAAACGATTTCATAATATTTAAAAATTTATACTGTCTTTAACCATAAGTTTTCACACTGTACAAAAGTTCATTGCACGATCGTTTCTTCCTTGTGATTTTTTTTATAAAAAATGTGCGACTCAGCCTTAATAAATTGTTTCTTCGAAATGAGCAAAATGAATTTATGGTGACATTATTATATAATATATATTAATGTAATTGATAATTTGATTCATGGCTAGTTCATTTTATTTTTTTGACATATTTTTTCAAAACAAGATCTCATTTTCAAGAAATAAATTAGATAAACACGTTTTGTGTTTCCTTTGTTTATTTTTATTAACACAATTATTCCAGAAGTTCATTCGAGTTCATCTTGACAAGCGATTAACTACGTTAGTAAAGTATGATAGATCCAATAGAAATTTCTGTATTCTTTTCTCTCATTAATAAAATATCGCATGCTTGCCTTTTCTTGTCCATCATTATTATGTTATGGTTTGATTAACTTTTATAAAAGAACTCAGAAATAGAAGCGTGTTTCATAATCCGGGCAACCCAAAATGGAAGTGACTTTTCTTGTTGGCGAATGCGATCCGATTTTGGCTGAAATGGCAAAGTTGGGTACCTGAAGATACATATTAGATTTTATCAGTGTTCTCTGGAAAATACATTTATAATAATATAAAAGTTGTAACGCTCACAGCAGTAATAAAGGCTTTGTATTTTATCGTGTTTAATAACTGCACACGACGAGTATACTGATTTGAGTATCCACGCGTTAAATTCAAGCGCTGTGGAATTGAATTATATAAAATTATTGATTTTTTTATCTCCTCACAATCTTTATCTCGAATATCTTTACATCGATCTTGTTCATCTTTATATCGATGTAAATGTAAATATAAAAACAAAAAAATAATTTCTACAAAAATTTTAACTTTTGTGAAAATATATCTCAATACAACATGCATGCATGCAAAGTGATTTGGCTCCAATTTATAATTCGTTCAGTTGTAATTAGATCATTACTACAACCATTAAGTTTCCCAAATGGAAAGTAACCTTTCATGTTAAACTGCTGCTTAAGAAAAAAAAATATAGAGTTGTATTAAAAAATTGACAACGAGACACCCAACAACCTAAAAAGAACGGATGCTAGACATTGTAATATTTAATTAAAATATATTTCAGTTATATCATTAAATTTTTTTTATTTTGTTTACAATTTTTTTATTACGTAATATTATAATTTTCTTTTGGTGTATTTTTCTAATGAGTTCTTTCGAAAAGAATATTTATTTATTGGTGAATTTATGGATATGTATATTTAAATTAATATTTTCTATCTCCCATACATTATTGTAAACACACAAAATTTGTTCTTTAGAAATGAATAACGTTATATATGTAGGTACTTACAAACCCGTGAAAAATCACGGAGCATAATTTACGTAGGTGTTATTTACTTATTTATACATAACAAAATAAAATAAAATAAAACCGAAAATTCTCGTTTCGTTAACTGATAAAAAATGTAACCATTTGTTTTGCTGACTGAAAATATACTTGAAGGTATATTTGTTTAGCAACAAACTAAGATTCGTCGATTGGGTGAATTGGAGTTGGTTGGTTGGAATTAGGATTGGATGAATTGATGGATGGAAATGGATGGATGATGGATGGATGGAAATGAAAATGATGGATGGATGGAAAATGAATGGAAAATGACAAGGAAACCGGTTCAAAAGCATAAAATTGAATCCGACAATGATTTCGAAGTATGGGCTCATTAATACAAACAAATTATTGTTAAGGATTGGAAAAAATGTAATAGTATTGTGTTGATGACAAATAAGCATATTAACGATAACAAGCCCCCGTTAAAGCGTATTTAGCGTGCTTCTAAGATGAGTCTGTTTTCGGTTTAGATTTAAAAAACGAAATTCATGCGTCCAATTCAGAATACATTGCGCCCACTGTTGTATACCTACCTTCAATATATGTATTTATACGTGTAGAAGGTCAATACAAGACCAATACGAAAAGATATTGGAGACACGCCTAGTACCACAACCTGAAGAATGGTTTCCTGGAGGAACCGATATTCACAGACGATGGTGTTCCTTATGGTGAAGCTGAGATGAGATACTGATATGAACGCCATCGAGAATATTTGAGAGTTTTTGAAATGGAAGATTGCTAAAATTGCAAAAAAAAAACACTAAAATTAAACAAATCCAGAAGCTGATTTGAGAATGGAGTCATTATTCAAACCCTCAAAATACAATTTAAAATATGTAGAGAGCATGTAGAGAGCATGTAGAGAGCATGTAGAGAGCATGTAGAGAGCCAGGCAACATATGAACGCAAAAGAAAGACAACCAAATAAGCCCTAAACTGCCTCGTGAACTGTTTTTTTATAATAAATTTTTTTTTTACTAACCTGAAAACATTTTTTTTTGATAAGACATTCTATTACAAATAAGATAAGTTAAAATAACTTTTTTAAATATATATACATAGATAAATTATGGACTAATAACATTTTTCCCAAAGAACAATAGGATTTGGAATAACTAAAAACGTACCTCATGATTTCAATGTAAAAATAATAATATAACGATGTGATAGATGCTAATAGATCGTTGTTTTCAATATTTTGGTATATTAAGAAGAAAAAATATTATATTCCTATTTGTTAAAACTTCTTTTACTTATTATTTAAAATTAGCAACTGGTCGATTCCTTATCTTAATAAATTATCTGTCTCCAAAAAACTGATAATATTTTGACAAATTTTAAGAATTATTGAGCAATAGTAGAAATACGCATACCAAATACCTACATATTTCTAGTTAGTGTTCTCACCCATTAATCAGTAAATCAGTAAATTAATCATTCCTAATTATAATAATTTCATTGTCTGCCCCTGATAATTTAGTATAACTTCTTTATAGTATTTTTCTTTTCCTTTTTTTATAAATAAATAAATAAATACTTATTCCTTAGGAACCGACATGTTAAAATACCATCATTTCATTTTTGAAAGGTTACAGCTAGTAGGTATTATTAATTCCTTAAAATCTTTGCATATACCACAATGATAATTTTTAATATTTATCGTTTTCGATACTATCGTTCATTACTTCTATTCAAAATTTATTACAACAAAATTCATCATTGAAATTGAAGATCATTAAATAAAATTATACCATTATCTCAAAAAACCAACAAGTTTTGTAGGTATAAAAAATATTGCTTATTTTACAAGTAGACCAGTTACGATACTACTACCTTTTACCATAGCACAATAGTGTGTCCATCCTGGAAAGTGTACAGTGGTATCAAGACCAGTCGGTGTTAAAAGTAATTAATATATGTATTTTATGCAAAATGTATTCCATTTGTTAGTTTAACGCTGTAACACCAAAAAAATAATAAAATATAGTTTGGATAATGAATGATTTACTAAATAATTCTAGTCTGGAAAACGAATGATTTACTTAAAAATTGTAGTTTGGTTAATGAATGATTTACTAAATAATCGTAGTTTGGATAATGAATGATGTACTAAATAATTCCAATCGAGTGTACCAATTTTGATCTAATTACCCGAAAGATGGAAGTTTTAATACGAATTACAAATGATCCTTTAGAATGTGAAAAAGGCTTGTGAGACAAGAAATTCAAGATGGAAGAAAAAGTAGAAGGGACTCATGATTGGCAATAACATTATACTAATTTATCAGAGGAAATTCTTGCCGACAGCGGAACGAGCGGCTCGGGCGCCGGTCATCAAATATTCAGCAGCCGCCCCTGCAAAACGGAGTAAACCCCGCCGAGTGGTTAGTATAAATGTTTTGATGGAAGTTTTTGACTCATTTATGTGATGGCTGCTTAGAGGGACGATTAGGAGCCGCTAGGGGATGAACTACGGAGTCGTGATTCTGGAATGATTTTAATAATTAGGTAAGATATTAACTGTGCTCTTGGTTATCTATCAGCGGCTTGGATGCTTACGCTGGAATTTTGGTGAATCGTAATAATCTCAGGTCTTCACGGTTATTCAAAAACTTGGGTATTGTGCCGTGTGTCTAAAACCTTTCTGGCAAAAAAAAAAATACAGTCAATTGACAGTCTGTAATGATCCAGTTAGATAGTGGGCCCTCGTCAAAAATACGTCGTGGAAAATAATATTAAATAATATAAATTTCATTGCAATAAATAAGGTCATTTGCTGTATGATGTTAGCGAAAATAGTTGTATGGCGCGGGTGGCAACGGCTGAGGTCGACAGATACGCTGTAATTATAAAAGGATCGCGGAATAAAATATTATACCTTCTATGAAATATTAAATATAATGTATCCTATACAATATTAATGCTCTGCCAGTGCTAACTATACATTTACTGAAAATAATTATTAACTGAAAATTGCGCTTTTGAATGCAATATTAACTAAAAATATTAACTAAAAATATTTCTAACATCTTGGGTTCGCATACTATATTGATAATACCCAATGCCCTTTGCATTTACTAAGTATATTACCTAAATAGCCACAGCTATACCATCCTGTCCGTCAGGGACGAAACATAAAACACAGTAATATTCCTAAAAGTGCTACCTCTTACGCGACAAAAATACCTATTGCAGTCGGGCTATGAGTATGAACTATTTCCGCCTCATAATGGCGCCTGGAACCAATACTAAAAACCTCACTAGAAATAATAAATGCGACTAAATCTCGATAAATACAATATATACTATTCGTAATACGTCGTTGAATTGGCACATGAATCGTCTAATGGATGAAGGACCCGTTGTGTATCGTAATAACTTCAAATTCTTTTATAGGAGCAGTGTGGAAACAATTGCATAATATTACGTAATAAAAACATCTAACGAACCTAATAATCTATACATTTATGTTACAATAAAATACGTTCACCAGAAGAATTCGTGTATTAGAAAATAAAACATTTTCGATTTGAGACAAACCAGTAAAATCGTTCGAACGGCGCAAAGGGAAAAAATTCACACATATTAAATAACACTGAAATTAATAATTATAAACACTTTGTATTAGCAAATTCTTACCTTGAATGGTTTCGTTCTAGACGTGCATGAACCTGTTCATATTAATTCCGTGAGAAAATAATACATATATTTGCTATTTACGAAATACGACATTTTTGAAGCGAAACTTCTTTATAAATAAGTAGATAAGGTCTCGGGGATGGTTTGTTCGAAAGGATTCTACAACAGCCCGTGAGTTTATATGAAATAATAGTTTCTTTGAATGCTAAATTTTGGTTTTTAAACCCTCAGCATCTCTGCTGAGAGGGGTTAGGCTCCGCGCCCGCCTAAACCCGGTGGCCGACTTCCTAAGTGACTAAACGACCCCCCTTGTTCCTCCGGAACTTACTGCATCCCGAGACTCTATCTCTTCTTTACGAGATGTGATCCTGTGACGCCCTTCTTTTAGGCTTATAATTGAGAAGGCCGTACTCTTTTGGTACGAGTTTCTGATGATGTGTGTTGTCTTGAGGCGCCTTTCTTTTAGGCCGGTGTTTGAAGAATCATGTACTCTTTTGGTACGAATTGATGACGACATTAGCCTCCTTTGCGGGCATAGTCAGCGATGTTACAAATTATTGTGCAATCTCATTATGCCTTTTCAGAGCGGCGTCCCACGATTCTGCATCTTGCAACATTTACTTTGGACAAATGTTAGAGTGTTAGTAACATATTTATAATATCCCAGCTATTCCATATGAGTGAATGATTTTTATATTTATTCTGGCCCTGTCTTTCTTACAGAGGACGAAATAGAAGTTAACGTGTTCTATCAAGGTTTTACAGCATTCAAGCATGGAAATCCTTCCAAAGACATAGGGAACCTTTTTGTTGGTTTAAGTAGTTTGCGCCAGATGAGGTTAGGTGGTCGGTTTATTGACGACCCCGAGCAACAAGGAGGACCCCGCCTTTAAGGGGCCCTGCAGGGGCTTGTGCGGGTTCCACGCCCAAGTGCCGGCAATCATCCACCCCTCAGCCAGCTAGGCTAACACAAACCAGATATCCCCAATCTTTAGTTAGATCTCCCCATTCTGTCCTTAACTCGTCATTCTGAAGCCACTTATTAAGCTGAATATACCGAGGTACTCGATTCATAAAGAGTTAGTTGTAGACCGAGTGTAATGATTGCGCAATACCTACGCAATACAGAAATTATTATAATGCTACTAAGTTATTCATATAGAACTCCGTGTATTCAATTTTCAGCATAAACGGTATGAAATTCGCCTTGCATAAAAATACATCCGTTTGGAAGGAATTCTCGTACGATTTGAACCAATATCACACAAGCAATCGTGATATTTAATTACACAATTATTCCGAACTCAAATATTCCCAAAATAAATACATTTCGATAGTGAAAATAATTAACCGTAATAGATAATATAAATATGTTCCTTAGCTGTTACACAGTGGCGGTATGATCTTCTCTGGTACTGATGATTGGTAGATTCCTCCATACGTCCGGGCAGCAACTCCATCCGCAAATGATGTTCTGGAACTCAGGGCTCCGTCGGTAGTCTGTTGGGCAGCGCTCCCGCTCGCAAGTCTGGTCTCGAACTGAAGGGGCCGAGTATATCGTGTTCGCTCCTTTTATAGTAACGATTTCACCATACCTCTGAAATCCACGCTAGTGCAGTGACTCATCCTATGCGCGATGACCTCACCGCCGGCGCTCGCCATTGGCCGGATTCAGTCATCAGGACGGTCGCCTCCGGCTCAACCCGTCGAAGGCAAAGCGCGCCTGTGATTGGTCCGTTTCCTTAAAATAACAGTAAAGCACCCGCTACACGCGAGACTTGCTGTTCCGATTCATAAATAATAAAGGCTCGTTCGCACCTACTCACAAGGTCGAGTCTATTAGGATTGTCATAAACAATTTTAGTTTGACACAGAATTATATCTAAGGTATAATAAAGATCAAAGAAATATTACTCGTATAGCTGAATATTCAATATTTTGTTAGCCTCTTGTAATACATAGAATCTTAAGAAGAAATATATCAGGCTTTTACTTTTAAACGATTCCAAACAGAAGAAATATATTTTTGATGTCCATACTTGACTTTTTTGAATATTATTATTTTAAGATTTTCTAAATTTATTAAATCTATCTCTATGTCGACCATCACAAGTCGACAGAACATATGCATAATACAAGACAACTCGTGAAAAGGCATATTTCCGACACAGTATTTACAATGGTACACCCTATTTTCGGCACGCTATTGCAAGGCAACAGTCAACCACAACAACATCAACATGTCAGATAGATATAAGTGTAATTAAAAAATATATTTCGTATAAAACTAAATATGTCTTCGTCATATGACTATGAAATGTCGTCATACGTCATATGAAATGCAAACATCTCCATTATCAAATTTTATTTTATAACATACACAATTATAATAACTTTTTAATGATTCTAATATATGGGCCTAGTATCATATTGAATTAAAATGTAAAAACATTTAATGAAAATTGTAGTAATATTTTACGGAATTATTGAATTAAAATGTTTTTACAGAATTTTTTTTTACGACATTTTACGGAATCATATTGAATTAAAATGTAATAATATTTTATAAAAATTGCAGTAATATTTTGCGGATTACCGTAATCAATGTTATGGGTTGAGAAACAAAGCAGTGAAAGTCTTATTAATTAACAAGTTATACGAAATGCAAAATTAGCGGTACTGATAATAAGTTATTTTTTTGGGTAAAAGGGTTTTCGCATAAGGTTACTAATACTTTACGCTCCCGAGTTAAGAATGTGTTTCACGTAACCTAATGAGGCAAGTAAAGAGTTTTAGATAATTAAGTAATAACTAATATCACGTCCACGAAATTTGTAGAAGCACGAGGGGATCAATTCAGTAGTTTAATATTCAATCGAGTGGAAAGTTACTGATGTAGGTTTTTTCTCTTTTCCTGTCAGTTTTCTCATTATTGGGATATCCTTGAAGATTCTCCTATATATTCACAGAGAGGTTGAAGCAAGAGACGGCCAGTAAAAGTGAAGCAGAGGTCTTATTTCTATTTTCACTTCCACCATTGCAGTCACAACTGGTTTCCATAAGTCATCATCCTCTCTGCGGGCCATATATCCGAGAAAGTGGAGAATCAAACTGATCAAGTAAGGCAGATTTGGAGATTGTGTGTCCTGAATCCATAATTGTTCGAATTTGCAAGTTATATGAGCCAAATAACTTCATGTCGGTGGTTGTCTCAAACGACTTAACTCCTTCCTATTGTACGTTGATAGGTAATTATTTCAAATATTACAACAAATAGCATGGATTATTTAATTTGAAAATGTATAGCAACTATTTAAAATAATTATAGATAGTCCCCGAGTTACGACAGTTTGACTTTTATATTTTTCCTATGTATGTGATCTATTTATTATTTGATATATTTATCATGTTAACATTTTTTCATTTTTAAAATCACTTTCTTCCTTTGTATCCACTATACTTTTGTACATATTGTATTTTCTTTTACTTCTTACTACTTTCTTATGACTTGTATTTTCTTTTGACTTTTTGTATTTATATCTTCTTTGTATTTACATTGTTAATACTATTTAATTTTCGTCATATTATTCCGGTGTAGATATTATGCTTCTTTTTTATGATGTAAAAGCCCAAACTAGGGCGTTTATTATTAAAAAATAAATAACGATTCCCACTTAATGACCAAAAAAACATTTTCTAGAAAAAATATATTTATTTATATAATATATTAACTACCTATATAATTAATTTCGTTTGAAATGAAAGCTAATTTTTCGTTGCATTAACAAATAAGTTAATATAAATAATGTCATTTATCGAGACTGCGGGAGGAATTAATGAAAACGCTGGAAATTTATTGTTTCAGAGGTAAGTTTATAGAACTCCATTATCAAACATATGGAAATAAAAACACTTGTTTTTTAAGTTCTACCTTCTTAATTTTCTGAGACGCGTTTCGCCTTATGTGTGCACTATCAATCTTAATATTTTATATAAATACAAGTTTTTAAATGTAAAATATATTTTTCATATAAATACAAGTTATTGAATGAAAAATACTTAGATTGATAATGCCCTCACAAGGCGAAACGTGCCTCAGAAAATTAAAAAGGTTCAACATAAAAATCAAGTGTTTTTATTTACATATAGGTGAGGGTGGAAATTAATAAGGTCTTTTAATTTACTAATTAATTAACTATTCCACGTACAAAGTAATTTAACACTATTAAACGTATTATTAAATGCTGCTATTCTTTAAATTACACTTCGCAATATATCACTTATTAATAAACACTTTATTATCGCCGGAACACGTTATTTAATATTCACTAGAATAATCCATCCAGTTTTCTTTCGCAGTTATCGCTTTGGTTTACTGCTTCACTTAGGTAAGAACTTCGATTAATTATTCGCTTGATATCTGTCACTTAGCAATTCCACAACTGGGTACACCTGGCCGTCGTCTGCGACGCACTTCGCAATGATTTCGCATAGTAACGAGCTTTCAAAGCGACAACAACAACTCTCCCGCCGCGGCCGGCGCTTCTATTTATATCTGAGAAATGCTGGGACTTTCGTACTTTATAGTGTTTAGGAGAAGAGTCTCGTGGCTTTTAGGTTTTTCTAGGTGTTTCTCGAATATTTAAGATATTTCCCGAAGATTGAAGATCACCCTAGGCTGTTCTCCATGTTTCGATAGTGTTGTGACAAGTGATTTTTGAGCAGGCCTTATTCATATCCTTAACTAAAGTGACAGGAGTGCGTAATTATTTTTAGCATCTCGTTGCAATAAATTAGATTTGTAAAAATATTTTTATTTTTTATATGTAAATCGACTTACAACCAACCGTTAGGAACATAATTTTGTCGTAAGTTGAAGAGTACCAATAAAGTTTATACCTATATGCATTTCAAATTTGTAAAAAAGAAAGTTCCATTGTACCAAACACGTGAATACCGGTATCCTTGTACTTATGTATTAAAAACGCTTTCATTTGATTACCGCTCGCCTCGTATTATAGAAAATGTCTTTTATTCTGTCACTTTTACTAAGATGTGAGAGTACACTAAACATACAGGAGTCCCTCGTACAATTCATGCAATAAAGAGAAAAAGACGAGGGTTAAGCATTATTAAGTAAATGACAGGATAAACTAATCTGACGTCTTTTAAATATTGTAATTTGTAAATGTTTATCAAATTGTATACAAATATTAATACTTATTATTATACTGACCCACATGTTAACCAACCTTTTTGCTATACAAACTTGTTAAAAGACAATTTGTTTTCTGTATTTTAAAAAATAATGTTTGACAAAAAACTTTGCAATAGAATACAAGACTGCCTATCAGAAAAACTTTCTCGGCGAAAGATAGAAAATAAAAATTCGTAATGTAAACCCGATAAAAGCCTTTTCGAAAAATTTTGGCATTCATCGTCGGCTGATGAAAGACAAAAATTGTAACGACATAATACGTTTATTGAGAGTTTTCGTTTATAACGAAGATTGATTGCGCAGTAAATTATCAAATTTGCTGAATTCATAATAATGAGTGTAATCAGGCCTAAGTTTATTGGGGTACTCAAGTTTTCCCGAGCTCAAAACACCGAAAGAAAATTTTGTTAATACCTTGCACATCTGTTCCGCAAGGTGTGTATAAAAATAACGTTCGTTCCGGGAGATTTATGAAGGAAATATATAAAAATCCGACATTCCGCGTTGGCGCCCATGAAAGGCAATCAACCTGTAGAGGGAAAGGGAAATTCATCCCTTAGCCGAAGCGTTACTTTGTACAGATATTTGGATCCATAATTGCGCAGCTGGTGAAAGCGTCCATTTCCATAGTGATACATAAATTTAAACAATTTTATAGATGTACTTTTCTGTAAATTAATTATGCTGTCAGGTATAATATATTGTTTATTTCACATTCATTGAAGACAATTTTGTTTTCATAAAATAAATAAAAAATAGAGCCCTGCTTTCACTCTTTTTTCATTAGAACTTTCAAAAAAATAAATTTATTTAGGTAGGCCAAATTCATATCCTAAACTGATGCAGAATGAAAGAATTCTGGCTAAGGAGAAAAATAAAAGTTAAAGTTTTTGCTAAGGAGAGTATTTTGAAGAAATCTGAAAAAATACACAGAAATCTAAAAATCCAACCGTTTTAATGTAAATGATATTATAACCTTACATCACTTTCAGGTTAAAGGATATTATAATACCGTGCATAATAAATAATGTATTTTTTTTGTAATAAATAAATAATACCTATATTATACAACTGGATATTCAACTTACTAATTCAACAGTATACTTTCTCCATTAAATACTATTTTCGATAGTAATGAGCTATTAAGAAAGTTTTAATCATTTTATCTTAGGTATTTACTTACTGTACAAAAATCATATTTTTTTAGTCAAAATATTATCAAAAGGTAAAAATATAAACAAAGAATTATCACCAATTAGACAGTTAACTTCATAATTTATTGTACTGATTTAAATTTGAATAAACCGGATATTCATAAGAAAAATTGTTATACGAATTTTTGAATTGGCTGACGTTTCCTTTTGACGTCATTAACTAAGACCTTTATAGGCTTAATCATACTTGCAGTGTTCGTGGCGCTCGTAACCTTCCTAAGAGCAAGTGAATCTCGAGATGGTTCAGGCTTTAGCAAGAGGAGTATGAATGTATGCACAGTTAATAAATTAAGATATTTCTTTTCAACATCTTTTTAAAAAGTTTTTTCTCATCTTGGCAATGGCAGATTAAAATAGTTTGAGAATGTCTCAATTTTCCCTCGATCTATTTTTAATATAAAAGATATTAACGAATTTTTATGAAAATATTTATTAAGGAGTCAAGGATCTTCGTTTTGATGTTTTTTATTAAAAAATAATGATTATTAAAACGGGAACCACGTAAGAAAAAATCCTTTGTTCACTCTAATAAAACCCCTATATGATGCGGGAATTGATAATTAGGCGGATGATCTCTATGTATCGAGTAAGCCCTTAGTCAAGAGGATTAATGTCAGATTACCGGTAATTGAATTCTGTAGAATATATGTACACCTGAAGAGATGACAGAAGTAAGAAGCTGTATTACAAATACATTCGTCAATAATTAAATACATAAAAAAGATTAATTACATTTTCTTAAGAAGTACTTATTTAATGAATATATCAATACCGATTAATTAAATATACACTAGTAGGTACTAAATAAAAGACTCTAATAATATTAATATGGCGATGCTCTTCTCAATGAAATGAAGACGGAAAAAAACATAGAAAATTCAAAACTAAATTGAAAAATCGTATACAAAAAACCGTCACAATAACGCAATGAAAATAATCTTACCAAAAACGTTAATGTTATTATTATTAATGTTATTACAATACCATATTAATTATTAGTTTTTATAACTTAATTTAACGTTTTCTTGTGTATATCTTATTTACTTAATCTAATGTCTTACATTTTTGTCTTCATATATTGTTTATATCTTACTTACTAAATTTAATGTTTTAATTTTTATAACTTAATCTAATGTTTCTTTGTCTATATCTTAATTATTCAATCTAATGTCTTACACTAACGATAACATTAACAATAGATAGATATATACATGCATGATAATGTCCCCAATTTTAAGCATGATAATAAATTCTCATTTAAAAGTGGGTAAGCGTGTAATATAAATGTGTATTAATTATATTATATTGAATACAGTCACTCTTAAGTTTGTACATTTACCAAATAAATTTAATAATAAAAAAAAAGATTCCGCGTTTCATAAACTTGCACTTTTTAATGCACTGACACGATTGTTTTTAATAATATACATATAATGTATTAGTATGTAACTATCCATGCCGTGGTTGGTCGATGGCGGGGGTAAGTACGCAATGGTGATGCTAATTTGTTAATTGAGAGTTTAATCCCTTTAAGCTGCAATAAAAAGTTATAAAAGGTTTATTCTAGCACAGCTAAATAAATTTAAGTTTAAAATCGAATTCCACAAATAAAAAAAACTGATTTTTATTATTAAATATATGATTTTTAGCTTCCATCACTGTTGTATGAAAGTCGATAGGGAAATAGACCTGAAATGACCCTGCGGACGGGAATGGAAAGTTTAGGGAAAGAGGGTAAAGTTATAGTAAGTCACTTGATGATATCTTCCACAGTGAAAAATTACAGGTGGGCAGAAGATGCGAGGAACGGAGAGAAACTTCTATTGAGTAGGGACAGCTGATAAAAGGCTCTCAGCTTTTACGACGTATTAAGTCAAGGGGTAACGAGATTTCCGCGATTTAAAATTGTTTGCGAGATCGAAATTTTGGAAGCGGCGCTGTATTAGCTATTAAATGTGGCGTTCATTTAAAAAGCGTGCAGCTTGATTATAAAGTGAAAAGACGTAGTAAAACGGAGATGGTTTAAGCAGAGCATTTGTATTTTCATCAAAGAGATTTACAAATGGCAAAGAAAAGCTATTTAGGAGCTCGTTTAAAAGAAAACACTTCTGAATATACAAGTGAGTTCACGAAAAGCTCCTTTAAGATCTTGGCAATAAAATGATTTCAAATATATGTTATTCTGTGAATCGCTAAAAGAAAATGTAAATCAGATGATGCGCAATCAAAAATATTCCAAAAACATTAAATTTATATTTTTAAATTGAATCATTGTTATCTAATAATATCTTATGAAAATGCTGCAAATTATTACAAGAAAATTTTTCTTATAATTTCAAGTTTTTACTGGGCACTCAATAAAAATATCTGTTAAATTTATTTAAATACATAATTAATGAGAAAAATAATTTGAGATGTAAAACAAAATTATGAAAAATCTTAAACAAATACCCGTTACAACGAACATAAATTGCTGCATTAACATTTTCTGTGTTTCTTAAAATCTAGCCCTTAGGCGT
This sequence comes from Agrypnia vestita, assembly GCA_016648135.1. Classification (NCBI taxonomy): domain Eukaryota; kingdom Metazoa; phylum Arthropoda; class Insecta; order Trichoptera; family Phryganeidae; genus Agrypnia; species Agrypnia vestita. Next base: position 401,418 of record JADDOH010024556.1, on the reverse strand, counting down.
ACATATTACGGAGCGCCTCATTTTTATTGGGTGTCATTTTGTCCAGACTTGCCCTGAATATATTATAAATCCCAGCGCTTCCCTTGTTCAGGGTGAAGAAAGTTGTTGGACGTGGGTGGCAAAAATTGGTACAAGAACACATCATTTTTTCCTCTTCGTAATATTTATCGAATTATTAATTTATTTATAGAAACAATCTAATAAAATATTTTCAGCTTAAGAAGTTTTTGAAAAAATATTGATAAATTGGCGAGAAATTATCTGACGTAAACATTTTATCACGTGTGATTGTACTTAAATCAAGGACTGTCAAAATAATTATTAATCTATCACTATTTTGATAATAATTTATATTTTATATGCTTAAAATACGAAGTTATATGTACAAACATGTATGTATGTATGTTTTTGTATACATACATTTTGTACGTTAAATGCATATACCACAAAATAATTCATATTTTGAGTCCCATAAACTCATTTATTGTGCTCAAAATAAAATAAGCCAAGTAATCAAGAATCTTGTGATGTTCTAATCATCTAAAATTTCGTTATTATGTTAAATTACTTAGTTCTCAGAAATTATTTTACTAACATAATATTATTCTTTGAAAACAGAGAATATTACTTAATTAATAAAATAATAATCCATATGAGTATTACATATTGTCAAGGAATGGCAAGCAAAATGAATTTCCCACTGTCCAATTCTCTTGTAATGTCACTTTGGAAGAAAACTATGGAAGGCTCTAGAATAGTCTACAACCTTCTTAAAACGTCTACAAACGACTGTAACAGCCCGAAGCGAGGGAACCTTCTCCTCAATACTAGATTAATCTAGGAAGTTCGATAAAACTAGCGTTTATATATATAAATAGTGAAACTACGCCGCGGTACAGTAGTTGTATTCTTACATTTCACTCAGTGCAAAGATGGCCACGAGGCGATAGTCAGAATGGTCAATCGTAAGATAATCAAAGCGTTAAATAAAGCGAAATAATCTTACGGAATACTTAACTAGCAAAATAAACCAGTGCGACTTCTATGTGCGAGAACGGAATATTCTACGAGCGATAAATAAGTGTTATCCAGCGATAATAAAGAGTTTATAGATGAAATGATATACTGCGAGATAGTGTAGATAAAAAAATAGCGTTGAGTTCAATTCGTGTTAAGAAACTTTGTCAATTTATTAAATTACTTATTAAAAAATCGTTACTTAATTTCCAGTGTTTTCACATGCCTCCCGCAGACACGCCACGTAACAATATTATTGATTTTAACAATAAATTATTATTTCAGCACGCCTATCATATTTTTTTTATCAAAGCCTTTTTTAATAAAGTTCATTTTCCATTTTAGCCATTGCAATAAAATTAATTATTAATTAAATTTGGATAGCTAAAAGTTCAAATAAATTGTGAGAATGAAATTTTACTGACAGATTTCCATTTTAAATATTATGAAATTAAAATCATGGTTCGGAATTTTCTTTTAAAATAAAATTCCATATTTCACATTAATGGATTGTACAATGTGAAAGTAAATATTTTACACTTTCATACATTGCTCAGTTGAGTGTTTTTTTATATTTAAAAAAAAATTGTCTAATTATTTTATCTGTGAATCAACACAGTTCATTCGGTTCATATTTTATAACGCAAAGTGTGATAAAAATATGAATGTCATATCTGATGTAATGCACATAAAACGTAGCGAATTTTTTTTAAAATATCAATTAAATGTTCAAAAATGTCTGATGCTACAGTTCGACCACAATCAAAAGGCCATTTCCTAGCTTTGTCCAGTAAGAAGAAAGCAGAGAAAAGTTACCTGAGAAGCCCTCATACAAACCTCAATATTATATTCCAAATAAATATATACTTTTTAGTCTAAAAAAGGTTACATATTTTGATCAAAAATCAAACGATACAGTATAATCGATGATCAAGAATTTGCAAATATTCTTAATCGATAAAGCAGGAATTGCGCTATACTGAATAATTGAAAACCAAAAATCACGGTGTTTGAAATACCCGGTTTTACAGAAATCTTAGGTTGTGATGGTTGTTTAAAGCATGGCAAAGGATAGGGTCTTCGCTTCATCGCACTTTAGAAGTACAAGGGGTAAGATTAAAGTCATAAGTAAAAGCGATTAAGAAGTAGAATTTTCTTTGTCTTAAAAAATTGACGATTGATTTTTTAAAAATATTAATTAAACTTAAATTATTACTTATCTAGGTGTAAATGAAACGTTCGAAAGTTATTGTGTATATTAATTACATATAACATAAAATTTTATCTATGCGCGTAATCTCCTTATTTTAAAAAGATTTTTAATGAATAATGTATTTAGTACGTATTCCACTTGATATTTTTTTTGCAGAAAAATGTATTCTTTATTTCGCCATCGCTACCGTAGAGCCTACTAACATAAACGCCCCTCCTCGAGCGCCATTGTCCCAGTGTAGATCTAATCAAAGCCCCGCTATATTGTGCCGCGGCAGTAAAATATATCGTTGTACACCCGAAGTCTTTGCATAATATCTTTAAGACGACATCGGAGGAGAATCTCGCTAGAGTGAGTGTTAATGTTGTCAGATTCACGGGAGATACGAAGGCGTGTATTTATTTTCTCCTCTCTGACTGAAAAACATTTCCAAAGGTAGAAATATTCCCTTTTTTCCTTTATTTGATGAAAATTTCTCTCAAAAAAACTATAATATTACATCTCTTGAATAATTTAGCGTAGAGTTGAGTTTTTCATATAACGTATTATTTTTCAGAAATAACTTGCATTATATGAGATATTCAATAGTGTGTTAGATATATTTTTGAGGCATACATATATGTATAGTGAATCTTAATAATAAAAAAAACCATAGTAAATCAAACAAAAAAGAACTCAATAAATTCAGTAATCATAATATCAACAGCTGTTAGAAAAAATATTTTTCTCAAATATACGAAAAAATTTGGGAGATTTATTCAATAAAAGAATGACGCGTATGATAGAATTATATTATGGCAGGGGTAGTATTAATGATATCAACGATTTTTTTATAGGTATAATATTTTTTCTTTACTTCTATTTTAGATCTGTTTTAATATGATTTAATATTCTTTATAGAAAATCATCAAAAAAATGTAAAATTTAATGTAGAAAATAGCAGTTATATGTTGTACTTACATTATTATTTGTATATTTTTTAGTAAATTTTTATAAAAATATTTGATTAGGTTGATATTTTTAATAATCTGTAAGGATATTTTATTTTTCCAACACAATCGTATAGGGTGGGTACCACGTACCGTATAAATATGATATAATAATATATATTCTCTATTAAACGGGTAAATAAAGACCGAGTTTTAATCTTCTACAATATCTGTAAAATTGGGTGCACAGAGATTCAGCATTTCCGGTGGAACCTGTTACAAACGCAAACATAATGGCAGCCCAAGTAGGCGCGCGATTTCCCGCTCGCGTCAGGGAACGCGCCATTTTGTTTATTTTGGGGATGCAAAGATTCCAAATTGAAAGTTGTCACAGTGGAATCCAATTTGTATATTGGCGAGTTTTGTTTGGCCGCGAAAGGCGAGAATTCTCGGATCCGTGACTGACTGTAAAGAGGCTTCTTATTATTCCGGAAGCAACAGTTATTTGTCACGTTCTAAATTTAAACAGTTGGTTTTTGAGAAAACCGAATCGATCCCTCTACCCATTGAAATCACCAACAGACTGTTTATTTAAATAATTATGTTCACAGTTTTCAAACACTTTTTGCAGCTGATATTCAAATATATGATAACTTTGTGCTTGTCAAACTGTTAACTTTAAAAAATATATATATTATTGTTTCTACTGTCCAAGAATTTCGCACTAAAACAGCTTATTTTATTTTGCTCTATCTCACTATTAATATATCAAAACAATCACTAATAATATATGACAATAAAGTAGAAATATTTTATACTCGTCTTTCTAGCATACTCGCACGTCTGTAATCGCATTTATTCGCCTATCGCCCGGAGAGTAGGGACTCTCGTAATGTATTTTGCTGGTACACTGAATTGCCGATTTTACTCGTTTCAATAATTTCACTTCTGTCAAAACAACAACGATTTGTCTCAATGGCGTCGTTCCGTTTAGATACAGTTTTGGCTTTCCAGATGTTTCACGAGTCTAGTCGGAATTTTCACTGTTTATTCTAGAGCCATTTAGTAATTTCCAATTTCCAGAGTGCTGGAAACTCCGCGATTATGTGTTATTTCTTCTTCTTATATGTAGCCTCGTGACAGTAATTTGGGAAAGCTGCTATCAATTTTGGAGACAGCATGGAGAAATTTATGGTTACTAGGAGTGTCGGGATGAAGAGCGAAATGTCGATCTTAAACAAGGTGGACAGAACAAGTCCAAGACTGAACAGGAGTTTCGCTACACTCGCACTAAACAAAGTCCAGGAACACGAAGAATGCAGAAAAATAGTTGACGCTGCAGAAGCCTAAAGGACTCCGATACACAGTCATGAAGACATGGACTCAGAGAGAGAAATATTTTGTTGGAAATGAGCCGTAGTGTATGTGTTTTTATTACATAGAAGTATGGGTTGCATTTATATAATGTGTTACATTTTAGTATATCAATGGCTTAAAAAAATTCCATCTATCTTAATTGCGAATGCATTTTGAGTTAATTAAAGTTATGCTGGTTCTATAATATACAATATAAAAGAATCCAAGTACTATTGGAGTTGAAATAATCTAAAACGAGCTCAAAATTAACATAACGACGTACTAGCTAATAAATACTTCCTTGTGTTTAAACATTCAGTCTTCAAAGCGTAAATGCCCTTTATATATTTATTAAATTAGGTTTGCTTAATAACTTATTACTTTTAGATAGCTATAAATCAATCCCTAACCTTGAAAAAATATTTTCCCACTTCTAAAAATTGCAAATAAGTGATATAAATCACATGTCTTATCCAAGTCATATATGATTTTTTGATGTATAATTTAAGTACGAGAAAAAGCATGTAAGAAAAAATGTGAATGTAATATACATTCAAAACGTATTTTAAAATTAATATAAAGCATATAAAACAAAAGGACCAGTTTTGCTTCAACATTAATGAGTTTTAAAACTGGTAATGAGATACGTTTCCAAACAATATTAAAACGCTCGAACGTGATACTCTTGATTCACATTCAAAATATTCCCGTTACACAAAATTATATTTGCTTTGAGAACAAACTTCTCGTGCATGATATATTTAAAAGAGATTATAATAAATAAAGTTTGCTGATACCTGTTCCGTTTAAAATATAGTAAATGTAAGGCTTCTATAAATGTATCTAACGCAAAAAGCCACAATACTTTTTAACTGGTACATCATCCGGTACAATTTAAGTACAAGGTGTATATAATGTCTACCGTAGTAGTAAATGATTAATGATTCTACATGATTTCAAAAGGTAAGTGATAATCTTATTTTAATGTTGGGATAATTTTTTAATATTTATAAGAAATCGGATTATTTATTAAATATTTACTTCATTATTTATGATTATAATAATTTATTTATATTGAATACGTATTATTTATATCTCCCCTTATTTGTGTTTAAACATATTTTAGTCGCCCTAATAGACTATGTCAAATTTTATGTATGTCTGCCGATATTTTATGTTTAGAATTAAGTGCATCGATTTATATTTTTGATATATTTTATCACTTAGGTGTAAATTAACATCAAATCTATATCTATCAAGCACGATGTTTGTCTGTCTGTTCTCTATACAAATCTACACCATTTTATAGATCTGACCCAAATTTTGCATATTTATTCTGTACGGCCCGGCGGAAAACTAGGGATACACTTTTTCCTCCTCTTAACCGCCCCCCTCCCCTCGATATATTCTCTATACAAATATATAATGTTAGACAAATATATAATGCAGGAGCATGTAGTAGAAAAAAGTAGCATGACTATTATTAAAAACACATATTTGGAAAAAAGATTTAACTTAATATTTATCTGGCAGAATATTATGAAATATTAAAATTTTAATATGAAGTAGGTATGTTAATTATTGTGTAGGGATGTAATGGTATATATCTCTAATTTGGGTATATTCTTAAAATATATGCTTAGGAAAAGTTATGCTCCTTGTTCTCACTGCACACCCTTGTCTTGACAGATCTTATCAAAAATTTTCACATTTATTCTTTAGAACCCAGCGGAAAATATAGGCTATATATCCCCCTCCTCCTTCACACCAATCCCTCCCCCGATATATTCACCGTAAAAAATCTATATCGTTTGACAGATCTCACCCAATTTTTGCATATGTACTTATTTTAGAGGACTTGCAGAAAAGATAGATGCCTTTCTCCACTTCCCTTTTACTCGACCTCCTTCCCACGATATGTTCTCTAATAAATAACTACACCGTTTGACAGATCTGACCCAAATTTTGCTTATTTATTTTTAGGAACCATGCTGAAAATATGGGCCACATTCCTCCTCCTTCCCATTACCTCATCCCCTCCCCGCGATATATTCTCTATACAAATCTACACTGTTTGATAGATCTGATCCACATTTTGCATATTTTTTCTTAAGGAACCTGCGAAAAGTAAACGCGTCATTTCATCTCCCCTTCTTTACCACACTTTCTCCCCGATTTATTCTCTATATAAATCAACATGGTTTGAAATATCTTGCTCAAACATTTATTCTTTATTCTTTAGTAAACATTTATTTTTTAGATCCTGGCGGAGAACATGCCATCTCCCTTCTCTTCCTTTAAACCAATCTCTCAGATATAAATATAATGCACTCCAAATCAAATTTCATACTATGAATTTCAAATTGTAAAATGATGCCAATCGTACTCCCCCTTCCCCTCACTGCAATTTAGTGCTCTAAACATGTCATGTTAATTTTTTTCCACGTTACTCTTGTCATAAAACTCGATCCATTTTCTTTTCTTTTCTTTATTTGGAATGAGTAATTTTCATGAACTGTGCCTTGACCCTTGATAAATATTGTAGAAACATGTAAGTTAATTGAATTTTTATGTAAAATTTTTCTTTATATCAAATAGAATCTCATGGACATCCCATTCACCTCCTGCTTAAATGCTTGATTTAAATGGAAACATATTTATCATTAAGATGTATGAAAGTAAAAAATAACATTAATTATTATTCACTCTAACCAACCGTCTACGATTAGCGGCTTGGAAATTCTTTTTAAAATTCTGACCGATTTCAGAAAAATAATTTATTTTAACTAATTCTAAAATAAAATGAAAATACTGCTATCGAATGAAATTAAATACAATATTTTAGGCACTGAAACAAATTTAATCAGATATCTAATTAGTCTAAATGGTTTTCATTTTTCGCGATGTAAAATAAATGTGAATTAAATAATTGAAATCAGGAATCAGTGTTGCTGCGTCAGAAGCGATCTGAATTATACGGAGCAGCCCAACACGATCAGCCGTGACATCAGATTTCAAATTAATTAATCAGCTTTCCCGTTGAAGCGCTGATTAAAACGACAACGCCTACTTTCATTTATTCACAATTAAATTGAGCAAATTGTCGGACGCAGTGTAGCGTATCAACGGGCCGCGGGCCCGGCAGTAAACAACCCTGGTTGCCGAATACAATTTCATTTGTCGCGAGGCAGACATCATTGTTTTGCCACCCATTGTGTGTTTTGTGGCGCGGCCATAGGTTTTTAAACATATTTCGACGCAACTCGGACTCAATATTGTAAAGATCGTTAGATGGTGGAATTTTTATCTATGTTTGGTGGGGTGAAAAATCCTGGATTAGTCTGGATTGGAGTATGTGAGGTGTAAAGCTGCTTCCAATATCAGCTTAAGTCCTATGGCAGGGTCTAACACGTTTGTTATTTATTTATCTTAATAATTTAGTTCCACACATAATGTTGTTTGGGCTAATATATGATTTCACTGAGACATATTGCATTCCATCTAATCATTTAAAAGTTTTTATAATAAAATTTTTACACTTCAGTTTAAACCTCCTTATATTCTCCATGTTTTGAATTTCCTTTGGCAGGCTATCGAAGATTTTTATACCTTTATACATCATACCATTTTGTGAGGTGTTTTTCTTTTTCTTTGGTAGTCTTATGTTGTCGCTTCCTCTTGTATTGTAGGAATGAAATCCTTATTCAGCTTCATCCTGTCATCATAGTATTATGTAAGTGTAAGCTGATAATAAACACCGTAGTGGTAATTTGAAGAGAAACTGAATTTTTTGGTTAAATTAAAATGATTCGTAGAAATATATTTGTGGAAATGGTTTACTAATAAATGCAACTGTCAAGTCTGGAGCGAAAGAGAAAGTGAAGCAATAGTGCAAAGCCGTTCACTAAGTGCTGGTTGCGTTCCACTGCACTGACTTGCCCGGAACCGTGCTCGTAATCGTAGAAATTCATTAATATAATAAAGCTTGGTTATCCTGCCATCATTACATCATGCCAGCAACTCATGCCAATATTCGTTAAGATGACTTCATACGGTGTGGCACAGACATTGTAACCAGAAAACATAATTAGATGCAGAATTTAATGATATTTATCGAGTTGAATAATGAAATTTACTGAGTTAGCATGGTGGAGGTTAGACTGGTCACGTTCAACGCATGAATTTAGCATGACCAACGTAGAAAATATTTGGTGCAAAACCCGTAGGGCGATAGAGTGTTGGAAGACCTAAGTTGCGGCGATTGGATAGCATTGGTACTCGAGAGTATGTAGTCAACATCCCAAACTGGAAAAGGACTGGACGGACTTTCAATGCACTGCAGACGCATTGGCTAGCTTGGGATTTGGCCTGCTCCTCTCTATTCCTATCTCTGGCCATCCAGCTCCAGTTTTCTTTTACAATGTTAGATTACATCCTCCATGATCTACTTCTACGACGTTTCCAAACGTTTCTTGGTCATATCATAAAAAAATTAACAATAAAGGTGAACAGTTTTCAAAAATGGGGGCCCTCGTAGTCCAGTTTCTTACACCGAGGGTTCCGGATTCAATTCTCGATGAGGTCACAATTAATCTGTATGATTTACCAAAGCCTGGGTATTTTTTGATGTGTTTCGCCTGTTGAAGCGTAAAAAAACCAATATAAGTTAACGTGTCGGGATATTATCTTGGTCAATAATCAAGATGTATTTTAGATGTCTCATAGAGAGGAAGCTATTTATTTATGTGGGAAAGTACGTACGCAAGTCTTTTTAGGTGTTCATAAGGCTTACGACCTATCGTACGGCTGGCTTAAGTGATCACTTTACATAATGCAACGTTCACCATTTCTACCTATGATAACAACCACTTTTATAAAATTTTTGGTAATTTTTATATATGTTTAAGTTAGACGACTTGTTTCGTCTGTAAAATGTATTTTTACTACCACCATCTGCAGTCCAAAACCTTTTCATTCCAATAATCCAATACAGATGTCACTATTGATAATTAAGTATTCATATTTTTATTAGAGTTTAAAGCCATATCTCTTATATGAGATTCTTCCGAATTATAAAATTACACTAAAATACGCCTTAAAATTATTTAAATTTTTAGATCATTCCTTTTAGATCATTTTTTTATATTTAGAATATTTTGAGTAGGTATGTACAAATTTCACTCAAACCAGCCACACGATAGGTTGAAAGCCCTATGAATACCCAAAAAACTTCCTTACCTACTTTGTCTCTTTGAGACATCTATAAATATCTTGATTAATGATGTCCCCCTGGGGATAAAACCTAGTATTGTGTTCTTAAAAAATTTGAACATACTCAAAATATTATGGTAAATAATAATTATTAACTTATAAAATGTAATATAATGCACAGTAAGTTGACCAACACGGAATGCGTGAATATTCAACTTTGTTAGTAAATGAATAAAAATTAAAATTATCACTGTAACGTAGCTACATGTCAGTCCCTTCCCCCTCCTAAATCCTCAGCGCAACATCCGCTTAGCATATGAATAAAGTCATCCTAAATCAGTGCCTCTTGTACGCATTCAAACATTTAAATGGATTAATAATGTGATTAACTTGAATATATTCAGTTTTATTTATAAACATACTTACCGTATTTCAAAGACAGATATTTATATTACAAATATTATAATATTTATATAACTACGCCAAATACCCCATACGATCAAACGACTAGTTTCGTAGACATCATTTCCGTACCAATTTTTACTAAAAATAACTTCATAAATCACACTACATTACAATATTAATTAATCAAACTTATTTGATATTTTCTATGAGAAACTTTCGTTATTTATCTTTTTTATTATTTCTATTTATATTTATTTATGTTGAAATTTAGCAAAATCCTTAAATAACGAACTTCCTTTTCCATATCCCAAATCCTTTTTCTCCGGCATTCCTCTTATTTCCCCCCCCCCCCTCTCATCAAAATTTGTTAATCAAATGCATTTTTTTATTTTATTCTTATCTTTTGAGCCAAGAGTATTTTTTAGAGACTTATTTAAACAAAAATGGTTTAATTTTTTATTTAAATTTCTATAAATGTATTTTTTCCGTGACAACTGTCTGTTTCAAATAAATATTTTTTATATTATTATTAGCATATTAACTAGGAGACCTGTATATGAGCATAATTAATCAGAAATGTACAGTAATACCGTAGTACATGTAAGATCACTATATTTCAGTAGAATAATTGAATAGTAGATTTTGAGCAAGATGCAGCCAATCAAGCTACATTGGAGTGTGAAATGTAACGGTATGAAACAATAATTTTATAATATTTTTATATGTATGTTCTGAGAACACAATTAGTGGATTCGTCCACTGCGTAGAGTGACCACTTAAGCCAGCTCATACAGGTAATGAGCCCTGAGACATAGTGTAAACGACTACCATACACGTCGCTCATATAAATAGCTTCATCTCTGTGAGACTTTTTAATTAACTAATTTAATATTTCGTATTTTTTATCTTTTACAGAGTTATTATTCATTTGATATCTATTTAGAGTCCAGGAATTAGATATCCAAGGAGATTTACAGTATAAACGCAAGTAAATACCTAGATTACGTACCATAAAGATAGTGTCTCGGTGTAGGTGGCTGCATACGTTAAATAACTGGTCAAGTGATATATTGTTTCAAATAAATACCATTCTAAACTTTAATTAATTTAATTCAAATGCAATGTAGACTGTACATGATTTGTATAAAATAGTCGTATCCAAAATTTTTGAAAATATGTAATGACTGGTCAATTATTTAGTATTTTAACGAAAATTATTTGTATTTCCATTCAAAAATACAGACCGAACAAACATTTGAATACGAGCTTAATTACAATTAATTATGATTTAAACTATACGAATTCAATAATTCTGCGATGCAGGAACGTAATAGGATATATCAGTCTCTGTCGGAGAGTTCGCTCACAGTTGCTCGGTTGTACGAGTCAAAATCATTTTTGTTTGGTACACTCGCGCGGGCGTTTTTCCGCTAATAGGATAAAGCGGAAAAGTTTCACCATTTCCCGTTCGGAATTTCGGAGCCAAATGAGAATTTTCTTTTGTTCCGTATTTTTGGGGACGCCCCATGAAGGTTATCTGTATCCTGAAATTAGTCGTTGTGAATTGGATGCTGTTGTTATTCAACATTTTACGATCGGAAAACAAGGAAATTCTAGTTATAGAGCTTTGTATTCCATAATCATATTTTTATGCGATTTCTTTTTCAGACGTATTTTTTATCTGACTTATCAATAATCAATGAGTCAAATGCAAATATTTGCTTTTTTTTGCTTTATCTAGGCTTTATTATTCAAATGTAAGTCAATCATATTTTGCATTTTTGTATATATTATGTTTTTTCTGGACATTTTATTTTTTATTGTAAGGAGTTGTATAAATTTTCTGTAACATCACAAGGATGAAAGTTAATCATTCTAGTCTTAATTATCTGCATTATTGTTGATTATTGAGAATATGTACCTGCAAAAGTCCTCAATGGTTTATTACCTGTACAAAATGATAATGGTTTGCTTTATGATAAACTTGCTATTCTTATGTTATTGTAATTAAATCATCTTACAACAAAACAATATAAAATTCTGTAAGATATTTTTTAATTATTAAATTGCATACAAGCAACTAGTGGGTATATTTTTTCTAATTTTTTGTGTAAAATTATGAAATAAGAAGTAGAACAAAAGTTGTTGACATTATTTTGAATATTGAAATAATTGATTGATAGAATTGTGGATATTGTAAGTGTAGTGTGTAATTTCCTCAAATTACAAATTTAATCAAAAACGTTTTTTGTTTAAATTTATTATCTTTAACTACGGAATTTTATAGGCATGAGAGCGTCGTACAATATGTTCATAATAAGAAATAAATATGAATATTTAAAGAACATAAATCAGGAAATTATATATGGATGTTTAATATTTAACGTTACGTGTTGTGTTGTGTGTTCAAATTGCACACACTTGATAACGTCGAAAACGTATTATATTTATGTTTACTATCTATAAATGTATGCATAACAAACTATATAGGCATAAGTACATTGAATTATACTTTCATAATGATAAATAAATGTGATTATTGAAAGCACGTCAGTAAGAAAATCATATTTAGATGTTAAATGTTTAAAACAACGTAGGTTGTAATGCCCCCTCGGATTAAACACAAATAACAACATCGAATATTTATTATATATGTAAAATATTATCTGAGTACGGATTAATGTATACATAAGTACGATATATATAGATAAATAATGAAAAATAACTCCAAATATTGAGTATATAGGAAAGGAAATCATATTTGGGCGATAAATGTTAGAAACAATGTGGGTAATGTTGTGCCCCGAGCCCTGGCAGCGCGATGATCCCGCTCGTAACGCCGATTCCACACGAGTCGAAGGGTGGCGTAATTCAGAGGGTGCTTAAAGAAAACGAACGCCCACGAAACGCATTCTTTCACCCGAGCGCCCGAGAAGTACATTATAAGAACTTTCTTTATCATATAAGCGAAGATTCCCGAGCTTTAATATCGAAATGCCTGGATGCCCGCAACAACTCCGTATCGAGTTGGGAAACTTATACTCAAGGCAGAATCTCATTTATGTTGTGAAGACAATAGTTATGCGAGAAATATTCTAGGGTACATTTTGTTTCTACATGATGGGAACGGTGTATGGGAAACTGGCATGTGTATGGTATGAAATATTTTAGACTCCATTAGTTATAACTTATGTTGCTCGTATAATGTTTCGCCGCCGAGAGGGTGGCGGGCGTTTCGGGGGTAGCGGGGCGATAAAGGGTTGTCCTGGCGATAATTAAGGCAGGCTTCAAATATTTACATCACAGGGCTGCATACTTCAATTTATTAACTTATTCGTTTATTACGAAACCTCTTTGATAGCGAGATGGCGAAAGTAATTAAATCACATGCGCTGGTGAGTGAATGAAGTGAACATTGTCGGTAATTTAGGGCCTAGGTACTGACACTTAAAATGTGAGAATTAAACAATGCCCTATTTATTTAAAATAAACTTATTATGTCGTTACTCATTAAAAATTGTAATGAAACATTTACATATAATTTAATCTGAGATTATTCGTATTCGTATAAGTACCTACTATGTATCGATGAATAATTACAAATTTAGAAATTCATTGGCAGTATGCCTTTTTAATAATATAAAAGCATTAATAATATAACATTTGTTTGATCTTTTGAGATGAGGACGTCCGCAATAGGTCAGACGTGATTAGATGAAGCAAATATAGGAGAACGGCTTTTCCTTCTGTGTTCTTCTAGGATCAGTTTATTGCATTCTTTGTGATCAAGTTTCTGACACCTACATTAGAAAAGTTATTTTGAGTGTTCAATATAGAAAATAAGTTATTCCTTTGTAATCGTGACGTAGTTGGTAATCGAGATAAAAATAGCTTATTGTATTCATAATTTATTATTTATTTATTTATTCTCTATCTATTTTGTTGTGTTTTTGATATTAACTATTACCCATTACCTATGTCAGACACAAGAAGGAAAAATGATAAGGAAGAATAATAAAATTTATTATTGTTGAAATAAAATTGGGATGTGGGTCTCTAACTGTCGATGCCACCAAAATTAATTTGATTTTGATTTCTCCTACCTTAAAAGCCAATAAATGTTGTTATTTTTAGAACCATTAACGCACGCTTGGGGCTCATTCGGATCTTGAAACAGCGTTAATGTCATTTGCGCAAGCAAGCAATTCATTTCAGATTTAATAAAAATTCTGTCAGTATGGACATTTGCCAGTTTGAAATCATGTAGCATCACGTCTTTGTTAGTACATTCGGTTTTAAAAAAAACTCGTTTGACTTTAGTTTCGAGGAAAAATGATTAATATTAGTTGTTAAGGAATCATTATAAAAACATTAACATTGATCGGTTTGTAAATCAGAAGATTATTTATTGAAGCTTGTACAAATGTCGGAAGTGTACACTAATCCCAGAGTGTACACTGAATACAGGGGAAAGTTTACGTACAGTAACGAACACGACATTGCAAGTATCTCCCGTAAATTATTCCTTATTTTAGTCCATGCAGTACTCGTTCCACAGGTGATAACAGCAGATATTCATTGTGATAACAGCAACAAAAGATTCTATCCAGCCTTCTGTTGATGGATATCTGTACTCCTCATTGCATTATTGGAAATATAATTAAAAAAACCAAGTCATAACATTATTAGCCTTTCAATTTTTGTTTTTGACTTAGCGTTTAATGTTCACACTATTTATTTCGAGGATCGGAAAGTACTGCTTACTTGCTATAATTTGCTTGACTTACTCAAAGCACAAAATACTTGCTATGGCTTAGTCGCATTCAGCACCAGTTTCACTGCATTTGTATTTTGTACTCTGCATTTTATCGCATCTGTACTCTGCCTACGGTAACCCTGCGAGTATCGCCCTTTTAACGCTAGATGAATTTAATTTAATTTAATTGTGACATCAAAAGTGTTTCTGAGATAAATAAAAAAAAAATCTGTGAAACCTACATCTTATTTGAAAAAAGTTTTTAAAGACAATCGTAACCGTAGTTTGGCTTTTATGTAGGTGAATAATTTTCTTAAACTTTAAAATACCCGTGTATATTGCTATGTTTTCTGTGAAATAGTGTTGCTTTTGCTATTTAAATAATTAAATATTGCTGTCTATGATTTGATGTTTACACTATAGTATATAACCAGCTTTTTGTCATGTACTAAATTTTTGGGGATGCAATGTGAACAACAAACATGACTTTTATTTCAAAATACTGTCACGTGTCGTCGCTGCAGGAGGAATTAATGAAAACGCTTGGATTTAATACAGAATTTATTGAATACCGTTTTATTAATTAAATTAACGTACAAAGTCACTTATAACTATTAAATGTAACGCTTTTCCTTTAATTAAACTATTTCGCAAATTTATCACTGTAATAGACTCTTTATATTCGCTTTAACACTTTTTTAACATTTTCACTTATCACTAGGATATTCCATCAATTTCCGCACTCATTCATTTCGCTTCGTTTTATCTCGCCACGTAAGAACTTTCTAGAATCGCTGTCGAATCTCCGCTCGCTTGGCACCACTGGCTTTTCACCGCCAACGTTCGCTTGGCCGGACTGACCCGCCGCCCGCGGCTACCTTCACTTTTATTATCACTGTGAACGCGCACGGAAAACGACTCTCCGGTTACTCCCGCGTGTCGTATTTATACTGGACAACTCTGTTATCGAAATTTCGAGACGTTTCCCGCGTTTTCGAGAAGTTCCTCGCATTTTCCAGACTTTTGGAGATGTCTCTCGAATGTCGGAGGAGATTCCAGATCCTTCGGTAGTATTGTGCCAACTTCAAACAACTGTCACTTTGATAGAAGTGCGTGATTCTTTTTTTTAGCTTCGTTACAATACCTAAATATGAAAAAAATCAAAATTTAATATTTATCTGACAGAATGTTATGAAATATTAAAATCTGAATAAAATGTCGATTTTCATGCAATATATCGAGATATAGATATCTCTTATTTCGAATTACTTTCAAAATATATGCTTAAGAAAAAGTCACGCTTCTTGTTCTTACTGCACGCTGATTGAAGTGGATATTGCTGTCTTTGCTTTTAATAGTGATTTGGAAACATGATTTTGGAAGGGACAAAGCTATATTTCGTACAAAATCTCGAATTCAGTACTTTCTAAATTACTAATGTTCGGTGACTGCATTCTAAACATTTTTTTAGATGTTGCCGCCTTTGATTTTATACTCACATAAAATGTTTTAAATTATTTAAAAAAAATAATTTTGACAAAGTTTGTTTTTGTTTTTGATATTTGATTGAAAGACTTGATCCTGGCCATGATATTTAGATTTCTTATAGAGTTGGTTATTGTTTACGACGCATCAAGAATTCATACATATTTTTATGACGTTCGCAGAGTCCACAATTTTTCTCTAACCACGCTAAATCCTCGAGGGTAGTGACATGCACCGCCTGCGCCCCGCCCCCGACTAAGTTAGTGCCGGTTCGTGTTCCGACTACGAGCCCGCCCTGAGATGCAATTGTTCCGGATGACGTCACCGCTAATCATGTTACCCGTCATTATAACTTACTGTATTATCGACCAACCCCTTCCGTCCAACCCGGAAACTGCCACCAAGCGCCCGTGCCCCACCCCCACGGCATGTATGATGACATTATTAAGCCAAGATTGAGCGTTAGCCGATGCTCAAAATGTTTTAGCTAAATGATTCGCTGGATTTCTTGCGGTTCATCACAATGTTTTATTTAAAAATTGTACATACTATCGTAATAAAATTATATTTTTATTCGTCGTTCAACATATCGACGCTCACCATGGGATTACTTTTTATTTTATTTTGTTTACCTATATTTTTTCCTTAACATATACTGTAACGAGGCTAAAAAAAATCACACAGTCCCGTCAAGTTACAGCTGTCTGAAATGGTCACAACACAATCGAGAATGGTCTACAATGTTCTACTGTTTTCGAAACATTTTTTTTGAAACATTTTACAAGAATCTAGAAGCCACGAGAATCATCTCCTAAATACTGGGAATGCCTAGAAAGTTCGATATCAGCATTGGCCAGAAATAAATAAGACGCGCACGGGAGTAAATAAGTTGTTATTTGACAGCGAAACAGAAACGAAGGCAGCCACGAGGTGCGGAGGCCAAGGTAGTTAACCGAGCGATAATTTGACAGCGAATATTCTGGAAAAGTTCTTACGTGGCGAAGTAAACCAAAGAAAATAATATGTGTGGAAATTGGATGGAATATTCTAGTAAATATTGAATAAATTGTTAGAGGGATAATAGTGTCTATTAACGAGTGATAAATTACGAAGCAGTTTAATTTAAAGAATAGCTTTACATTTAACAGTAACTTTTATTGATTTTAACTTTTATGATTTGATAATTACTGATTAATCAAATAAATAGTTAATCAGTAATTAATAAATCCGTTATTAAATTCCAGGTTTTCAGCCACCCGCAGCCACGACACGTGACAATACAATATACATTTTCATATACAAGTAAGTGAGGGGTTATCGGTGTTGTGGAACATTATTACCACTTCACTAGGCAGTAGGAATGCACATTATATAAGGATCAATTAAGCATTCATCTTTGCAACCACAATTAATATTTTTTCAATTGATTCAGCAACATTGTAGATAGACATTTAAAAAAAATATTGATTGTATTATTTGTATAAATCTACTTATATTATTTGATTAATTACACCTACATGTTTCGGATATACCTTTCCATCGTCAGGGTGTTATATATATGTGAAAATATCAAAATGAATAATGTCTTTTGTTTTTTGTTTTTCTAAATTATTTGATATTTTATATTTAAATATTATTGCTGAAGTTCTTTATTACTCGCAATCGCAATGGGCTAGTAGTTAAATTTAATTGATTATTAACAATATTTTGTTTATTATTACATGCTTTACTAATTTCCAATGATTCTAAATTATAAAATTTCAGACCAAAATTGTTTATGTGTAAAATATAAATTATGTGTAAAAAAGAAATGGATAAATTTTTATCAAAACCATGATCATTTTCTAATAAATGATTTGCAAATCTAGAAAAACCATGATTATTCACACATGTCAAATGCTCTTTAACTCTTACATCCAATATAAAACGCTGTACAATCTTTAATAATTGCGTTTAGTCTAGAACTTCAGCAATAATATTTAAAAATAAGTTTTTCATCTCATAATAGTGTCGATTAAGTTTAAATTTATCTAAAATATTATTTTTTAATTAAAAAATTGTTATTATAAAATTACACATGTAATAGATACCTACTCCAAAATTACACAAATTCTATTTTTCATTTAAAAAAAACTCTCACTGTCAAACTGGTAGAAAAATTAAAATAAGGTTGGATTTTTCGGTGCATATTTTTTTTTGTTTTGTTATATCCTTTGTAATTTTATCATCATGCTGACAAAAATGATTTTAAAAGCCGAGGCCCAAACCCTCAACTACTTGATCACTAGGCAAAAGTCTGCGTTAAGGCATTTGCCTAGTGATAGGCAACTGATAGGCAACAAGCACGTTTAAATTATACATTTCAAAATGTTCCATTGAAAATTTACAGATAACTTACATTTTTTCAGAATATAAATATAAAATGTAAATTATTACACGCACGTAAACAACGCTCCAAAGATTTCATGAAAAAATGTATAATGAAGAATAACATTACATTTCCATAATTTACATTAATTTCAATGTATAGTGTACGCTATGATATTTTACTCAAACAAATAATTGTACGTTTAACATAAAACATTAATAAAATTAAATTTAATGCGATTTATTTTCTCTACAGGTTAAAGTAAGACAAACAAAATACCTATATATTATATCACGTTTGGATGAAATGGTAAATTCTTCCCATTTATTGCAACAAAAAGATTTTTTTATCTTCTTTAAATGTATCTGGAGTACTGGATCATGAATATCACACAATCATGAGGTTTATTGCGATAGGGTATAGATTTTCAAAATTAAAAGCCTTTCTGGAAAAAAGGAATGAGAGAATAAGTAATGTAATTGTGTATGCTTTTCCCTTTTCTGCACCCGCTAAATCGTTCTTTCCCCTACAAACTTATACGGTACAATTTATGAGAGAAAATAAAAATGTTTAATTATGTCATTTACTGTAAAAATGAACAAAGAATTTGACTTAATATTTAAGAAATAAAAAATAATCATAAACTGAATTAAAGAATTCTAATATTTTTATATATAAACCAATTCAAGTATAAAGCAATTGCGTAGTATAAAAGCAAAGGCAGTAATATCAAAAAAATAAAAAAATGTCGTGAATGCAGTTACCGATAATTACTTATTTAAATGTACTGAATCCTAGATTTTATGTATCTCTCCCTTCCAAAATCATGTTTCCCATAAAATCTCGAATTCACTACATTAAAATAGTAATCATCGATGATTGCATTCAATTTCAAAAGGAAAGCATACCAGACATTTTTCAGACCGGCCTTCCTCTATGGGTTCCGATGCTGGACTACTAACAACACCTACATTAAGGCAGCTAGAAATAACGGAGATGCGCATATTGTGATGGTCAGTATCCCTAAGACACAAAATAAAAAGCTCACGCATTCATGGAAGCCTGGGCATCACAGACATCAATAGCGAGACGAAGGGAACTGAGATGGTATGACCACGTTGGAAGTAGAGCATATTGTTAGCCAGGCGATCTCCATGGATTTGTCCTGATTTACATGCAAAGGAAGACCAACAAATTCATAGGCGGTGCAAAGGAATTTTCAGATACAGAGGCACGGATTGGGTGACGTTATCTAGGATAGAATAATATACAGCCTAAGACAGCAGAGCAGACCCAAACAGTCGACGATGAAAGTGAGTTGGAGTGAAGTCAGGGAGAAAAATAAGAAGAAGCATCACTTCAGTTTATTTACTACCATTAATCGGTTTCAAAAAATAAATATCATTTGCTTCATTAGAGTGATAAAAGTAAACATCTAAATTAAGACTTATTATAGTATATAGAATTTTATTTGTATGTGTGAAATAATGAAAAAAGAAGAAAGAATATTATAGTACCTATATAGAAAATATTATAATATGTAGAAGAAAAATAACTATAATCATTATTATTTACAATTAAACTGTAATTTTTTGTTGATAAATAATCAAGTGGTTAAAATTAAATAAAAATGACAAGTACTATGTTTTCGCGTTAAATCGCTAATATTCAAATCATGACTTTTTCGAAAAATTATTATAAAGGTATTATTACATAAATTTATATCACAAACTTAACTGAATCTCTTAACCGTATTAGGAATTAAGTTAATTACTATATAAAGTTGTGAATAATTTGGTTACAACTCAAGATCAACTGCCAATTTCTGGAACTACCAATAGCTGAAATCAGAGATACCATATTTACCCTTAATACACGGATCATCGTTTGCTTAGGCTAAGATGTAAACCTATCAAATTGATCAGGTATAAAATATAATATTTGATCATATAATGCAAACATTGGATCGGAGCACCCTCAAGGGCCTGGCACACGTGTATATATATATACATATATACGTGTATATATATATATACATATATATATACACGGACAAAAACATATCCACTGCGAAACAACTCAATTTGTATATTAATGGAAGGCACTGTTTGTCCCTAATGGTTCGTTGTTTACCCGACGATTGGAGGAACGGTGAGTTCTCACTTTACTGAAAAAACTGAATTATAATGATTTGCAAGTCAAACTTACAATTATTTCCATATGGTTTGGATTTGAGATATACTATAAAATTTTATAATGGCTTAAACTGTAAAATTTTTTGATTATAAAGCAGAAATATTTATTTATCTGGAGAAGTAAAAATTCTCAAACAGTGTACTCTTGTTTCTTTATGTTTATAAAGTTTATTTCGTCCAGTATACTATGTCAACGCGACTATTTTCTGCGCCTCATGCTTTTGAGTTTATAGATAAATGCATATATGTACCGCAATCGCTCTAATATTTTCTTCTTTTTAAAATTTTTTAGTCTTCGTCACATTAAGACTTGTAACCAATCTTACCTCAAAACTCAAACGTCACTTAAAAATATAAAAAACCAACAGATGTTACCGGCATTTACAATGTCCAATGAAATAATGCTTCAGCATTTTATTTTATTTTACTAATAAATGATTAATGCATTGCCATCCGAAATACGTCTCCGTCAAATTTGAGAGTGATTTTTGGTGAAAAAGTGGGTCAAGTATTGATTACAAGAAGCTAAATAAAAGTGTAAAACAGTGCTGATATTAACTATGAGTAAAACATAAGGTTTTTTACTTCACACAATGACACTTTAATTAAACAAATTATTTAAAACGTTTTCGATGCTTACTGCATCATCTTCGGTAATATACTAACTTAAAACAAGAAGAAATTTTATCTACTACATGGGGCGGGAGTTGTCGGGATCGGGAGAGGGGTAGGCGGAAAGTGAAAGTGGTTGCTGGGAGGGGCTTACAATTTTGTATTAATCGAAAATGTGAGGTAGAAAAGCAATGGCAGCAATATCCAAAAAATAATAAAATGTTTTGAATGCATTACTGAGGATTATTCATTTAAAGTGTACTGAATTCTAGATTTTATATATAAATTTATAGACTAAGTTTCTAAAATATCGAATTCAGTAGGTACATTATAAATTAGTAATCCTTGATGACTGCATAATATATGTATTTGGAAATAAAAACACTCGCTTTTTAGTTTTATATTTTTACGAGACACATTTTCAATATTTTTGGTGGCTTGCGAGTTTAAGATTTGATCTAGTAACAGGACCTCAGACAGCATCCATCATTTCTCAAGTTTGTAATTTAGAATAGCTCCTTATCTCTGAAAGTGGCCCATCTGGACATACAACCACAAAAACAACATGCAACCACAAAAGCTTATTTCTACCCGACCACTGCATGCCTATTACTTTTCCTTTAATTTTTACTTGAGAACAGCATGTTACCCATTTTTGTGAAATATAATTTTCATTTCAGGAAATATAAAGGTGACAACTTATTAAATTTAATATTTTAGGAATATTTCTACATTAATTTCCTCTATTAATTTTTTTATAAAAACCTGCAAACATACATATTTCATCCAATAGCTACTTCATCCACATGAGCCAGACATAAAGACTACTAAACCAAAACGAAGACCTCAAAATTCAACATTTTCACCATTATTAAGTTGGACCATTGAACTACCTACTTACTTCACCAATTTTCTTGTGCAGTCTATTATGAATTTCGAGTGTGTTTTGATTTCAATTAGCCATCCATTATCGTAACACGATTATGGTTCACACATGGAAGACTTCAAATAAAAACCATTAGAAGTTAAATTTTTTTAAATTATATTTACTATGTTATCTCTTCTTATTTTTAATTTTTTTAAAATTTTTCACTACTTCGAAGGAATCAGAATCTCTTATTGACAGGTGACGTACCAAACATAAAAGTATTCAATAATCTATCATTATTATTGCTGACATTATGACTGCTGTGAAGCGAGGTTGCAGCTAAATTGGGCTGACGTGGAGAGCAAAGCCCAAGATAGGAAAAGTTGGAACTTTCTAGGCGGTGCAGGGACCCCGACCCATTAGGATAAGATATAGAAGAAGAAGATCATTTTGAGTGTCTACAATGCAAACGCCAAATCTATAAGTAATAAAATATTAGAGAGGTTTATAAAAGTTATATAAAAAGAATATTCACACTGACTAATTATTGCCTGTTGCTAGTTAGTTTGAGAATTACTCAATACCGTACCATTTATGTTAAATATTTTCATGAATTGAATGATTTTTTATTGAATAATTGCTATTTTAATATATCTTCTGATGTGTCTACTAATGATATCTAATTAATTACACACATAGTTGTCTACTTTGATTATAATGTGGATCTTCTTTATTTTAGCTGAATTGTAAATATATAATTATAAGTACATGTAATACGTAATGATGACTTTTTCAACTTTTGATATGTTATAAGGTGGGAAGCTTCTCATATGAATACGAAAATCGTAGTAGAACACAAAACTTCATCCTCAGAGACAGATAGCACTCTTAATTTCCTCTACCTTTGCACATATTTAACAAATGCGGCATTAAAAAAATTTTTTTTTGGATTTTTTTTATGTGTAGGTATTATTCATTCATCGGGTAAGATAATTGTAGGTATATTGACTTTAGATCTGAATAGGTACTAAATGCATAATAAAATTAATATTACTACAATGTGTATTTTGAAAGCAGAGCGTTTTTATATTTTTACATCAATCTCGAATGCAATTTTTACTAACAATCTTAAATATATAGGTACAATGAATTCTCATTAACGCATTCATAACTGTCGCCTTCCTGAGGTGAGATTTTGAATCTATTCCTGGCACTTCCTGTGTGGGAGGGGAAGAGTTAAAATATAACAAGGGGAGGGAAATTTAGGAAAGGGACGGTACAACGGAAAACCACAAAATCCTGTACGTATATTTGACTCTCTTGTATAATCAAGTGGTAAGGTACTCATCCTGTGATCAAGTAGTCGAATATTCACAATGGATCACGAGAGACCTCTAAGTTATTTTTATTTTTAAAGTACAAGCAATTTCATTCCTTTATAAGTAGTATGTATGTAAGGATATTGATGTGAATTAGTAAAACCTGAAGTAATGCTTGAGAAAGCTGGGCTGTTTGATATCTTTGAAACAAAAATCTTGATGATGATGCGATGAATCTCGCAAATGAAGGAGGAGTGTGGGGTTTCTGGTACAAATACGTCTATACAAGGAGCCTAGATATTTCTTAAATTTTAAAATAATTATATAAAATACATAATATATTAAAATGATTTAACTGCAAAGTATTATTTTAAAATTCCCAAAAAATTATTCGAAAGAAATCCAGGAGGGAAAGACATGGTAGAATGTGAAAAACCAAGATCCTGCTGCTGGGAAATTGAGGCAGAATATTGGTTAGGAAGGTTTTTATTTGTTTATTTATTTATTATTTTAATTATTATTATACGCAAACTAAAAATTATATTATATTATGGAATATAAATTTTCACATGCGTATTATGCTTAGATTTTTTTAAGGAATTTAATTTAAATGTTGCTACATGCAAAAAACAAGAGATTTTAATATCGTTTGCTTTTATCATGGATGACATCTTATCTAAACTAAATTTCTCAGTATTTTGGATGATATTACGTTTGGTACAATTATTTGTATAATTTTTCGTATGCTGTCGAGGATTTTGAGTCCTTTGTGCATGAAACAGTTTCGTGATATAATTTTGTTTTTCTTCTGTAGTCACATTAAGTTTCATTATATTATCAAAGTATTTGGGCAATAATTTGGGCAAATTCTTAATATTTGTACCAAAACATTTCATTTTATTCCCTAATTCAACGATTTTAATTTTAATTCATCGATATTTTTGTTCTTTTATTGTATTTCAATATTGTACGCATTGATTTCTTTTGTACTAGGTAGGTATTTTCTTCAGCATGCGTTTCTTAAAAATATGCAATAATCAATATGCGGAAGAATCACAGTATAATATAATACTTTACTTTTATTTTTTTATAGAGTTTCTAATTCTTCCATGCATTGACACTTTTATCGCAATTGTATTGTGAATATAGTGTGTAGTGTTGATCCTGACGAAGAGACGAGTACGTATCGAAACCGGTAGACCTTAAATCTGGTAGTGGTTTTTACTAAGTGAACTAACACTCTGTTATCATGTTTAACCAAAAAGTTAATGCTTTAAATTTTAATAAATTTTTTAATAATTACATAATATCTTTGATTCTTTCTTCTACATTTTTTTACATAGTGCTAACTGTAAAAATTTTATCTCAGCGAGGCTTATATTATAAAACAGATTTTTACATAAATGTATGTAAATACATTACTTTAATTTTAAAATTTATAACATAAATATTTAGACATGTAAAATACTACCGCTCACACACTTAGTCAGTTACACTCACCAGTACCGAGAGCAAGAAGAATTTTTAATAACGGTTCTATGCGTTCTTAGCACCAAAATTATAAAACACACTAAACACTTACTGGAAAACATTCACAACTAAAAAAAATCATTCTAATATGAACATAACACATATGGGTAGGGATCTGTATGGATTCAAGAGCGGATCCAGCTTTGGCGCCAGGGGGGGGTCACATAGTCAAGTTACAAGAAGTTATAATTTAATTTTGATAATAATAGATACTTATAGGTAAAACGTAGGTATATTATTAATAATTGTAGCTACTTACTGTACTTAAAAATACCTACCTATATTTAAATAACAAAATCAATTTTTCTTTTACGTCTTCTCCCGAAACGCGTTATCACTTCATCTACTCCAATGGGTACGTTTTTATGGACGTGGAGAAGTGGCAGTCCGGTTAGACGTTCTTCAACCATTGAAGCTCTTAGCCACGATTTGATTCTTCGCAACGTAGAGAAAGATCTTTCCGCTGTCGCTAACAGGTAGTGTAGCCGTAATACATAAAAATGTTCTTATATTAGGATACATCACAATATGGCAATTTAAAATAAGGTCGGAAATCGACTGCGGTTTGTCCTGACTCCTCTACCACTTCACCATCCACAGCCGATATTCGTTTACAACGACAGAAACTGGAGTATTATCTAGTAACAATGTAAAATCGGTTGCTAGTTGTTTCACAGTTTCAATGTCTTGATTACTGTATTCGCTTTTTGGCATGAAAACGCTTAGTTGAAACAAATTAAGTATTTCAAGAGACAGACGGTCCTGTAGGTCACTTATTATTGAATCCAGAAGAGGGATGTATATTAGGGTTTCCCGTCCATGTATGAGAAAAAAAAATTTGAGCTACACGATCACAAGAGGTATTTTTTTTACATTTATTACAAAGTTTGCGCAATTTTACACAAATTGCGAAAAAGGTAACAAACAATAGAAAAGTTTTTCATCTTGAAGGCTCTACCGAGCTTTGAAGTTTTGTAAATTTTACGTTTTTAAAGAGTTAAAACGTTTGCCTAAAATAATAAAAAAAATTATATTTAAAAGGTATTTTAGTATTGAATTTAATAAAACAAAGCACAAGAAAATAAAATAAACAAAATATAGATTATAATCAATGACAAAAACTAAAAATTTAAACTTAATTTTGTGTCCAAAATTTGGCATTTCTGCTCGAGATCGCATCCTGGTTCTATAAAGCCATCTCTAGAAGTAACGTCAGTTACACTTTGTGAGGCGTCTGTTATATTCACTAGGACCCGAAGTGCAACCATCTAAGGTCAAGAATAAATGACGAAAGAGTAAGCATACAAACACACCATTGTAACGGTCTCTGCAAATACTCCTCTAAATATTGAATTGAACCCTTCCAATCGGTTTTAGTTGCAGTTCCGTCACATTCAGCGCAAATCACGTCATCTTAATTCCAACCTCGACCCTCTACTAAAGTTGTGATCGAAGTAAGAATTCCCTTTGCAGTGCCACGTCTTTCGGTATTGTGTGTCCCAAATAAATTTATCCAGACTGTGCTAAAATTGAGATGTGGTCTTCTAAAACTTCTTTGCGATGGTCTTTTCGTCCATCAAAGTAAATGCTTTTTATAACAATACCTCCAATATCTTTTGAAGCTTCCGGGCTTTATATACATCTATGTAGATCTTATTTTTATCAATAACCAGAGTTAAATCTTCGGTAGAAACCAATCCGACGTCAGTCAAAACCGCAGAAGCAACAGCAGCTGCAGATTGGGTGGATAAACCGTATCTATCACAGATTTTAGCAACTGTCGGCAAAGGCAATGTATTCCAATTTGCCGTTGAAGTCAATGGTGTCTCTGTCGAGGGCGAGTTTGTTAGGGATGACTCTGTTATCGGATACGTTTCTGGGGAAGATTCATGCACTGAATCTTCATCACAATTTGCTGAGACATAATCGGTTTCTTGAGTAAAACACGAATTTTTGTTACCCTTATTGACACTAAAATTTATCTCTGCTGTCTAGCCGTTTTTTTCTTATCAAAACCGCTTATAACCATTTTCCTATCATTTATTTGATTCAACAAAAACTTCTCTCATTGATGTAAACTTTCTTAGGTTTTAGACACGAACAAGATTCAAATGAAGTGCATTAAATAGAATAAAAAGTAAATATTTTTTTGTATTTAGTTCAGGAGCCAAAATTGAGGATAGCGAAATATCACCATAAAAATGACAATTTTTCAGAACTTTGTAGATCGGTAGAACCTTAAAGATATAGTTTTATTTTATTTTTAAAATTATTTTACTAATTTACGCTCAATTACGCAAGTTTTGAGAGGTCTTGTGTTAATATAAGTCAAAAAAAAATTATCGGGACAGCCTAGTGTATATGGCTCTGCGGAAATACTCTGCAGCAGATTGAGCAGGTTGGTTATTGGTCCTATGTATTTGTTTTGACACTATTATGGGACATTTAATTTCTACGTCTAGCTGCTCAGCTACTTCTTTAGCCTCTTCAAAAAGCTGTCGGTAAATTACGTCCGCATTTTCTCTTTTATTTTGTAGAACATTTAAAGTATCATTAATAGCGTCCGCAGCTTTTTTTAAATCAATCGAGTTCGATTGCCGTATTCTGCTTAAAGATACAGTAGTACCTGAAAAATAAAAAAGTTAGTAAGTGACTGAATGTGAGTATGAGTATTTTAATTAGTGGTCCACCTAGGTCCTGGACCCAGCCCAGGGGGGGTCATGACCCCCATGACCCCCCCCCTGGATCCGCGCTTGTATGGATTAGAAATAACTCTGACCAATATACTATAACTAATTATTGTTTTCATTAATTTGTAGAACTTAATAATAATATTTATCAAAATTTAATTTATTGTAAATTTCACTAATAAAAATATTTATTAAATTTAATTCATTTTAAATTTCAATAATAATAATGATTAAAATTTAATTTATTTTAAATTTCTCTAAAAATAAATAATAAATAAATAAAATTTATTTGTCGATAACCTTAGATTCTGATAAATCGTAAGAGACGGTGCATCATGGTATTATTATTCGTTTCTCCATTGTAGGCGTAGCACATATTGGGCGGAATTGAAGCATCACAGAACCGTAGGCCTGGAGTGAAATTCTGGCCGACTCATCGTTACTTGCGATTTCTTTATATAAAATGATGTGTTGAGTTGCACGATTTACTGCATAAGGACTTACTACTTAACTCAACAACCTGTAGCTCTCTCTTCTCCCTTTGTAATCGTGAGTTATCGATATTCAAATATAAATCATTTTCGAATTGAATCAGGATCAAATTTGGTATGAAAGATGATTGATTGAAAATATAAGCATACGTATGCTTATGTATTCTACGAGAAGAAACAGCAAGCCGTTATTGGAAATATAATAAGAATATTTTTTCAATTTCTAGATTCAAAATGTTGGTTAACTTAGTAAAAACCACTACCAGATTTAAGGTCTACGGGTTTCGAGACGCACCCGTCAGGACCAATACTATACTACTATATTCACAACACTATATACCCCAACCATAGTATTGTTAAACTTTCACCAATATTATTGGTAATAGTATAGTGTTGTGAATATATTAGTGTAGTGTGGTGTTGGTCCTGACGAAGAGACGGGTGCGTCTCGAAACCGGTAAACCTTAAATCTGATAGTGGTTTCTACTAAGTTAACTAACATTCTGTTATAATGTCTAACCACAAAGTTAATACTTTAAATATTAATAATATTAAAAATATTTCTAGATTCTACTAGATTTATCTAGATATTTAAAAAAATATATATTTAGGAAACAAAGTACATTTTTGAAACGAAATAAATATTGTCACGTGTCGTAGCTGCAGAAGGAATAAAAGAGAACGCTGGAATGCAATAACGGATTTATTGATTACTAAATAATTAATTAAACAAACGTTCAAAGTCTCTTAACACTATTAAATGTAACAATTATATTAAATTAAACCATTTCGCAAATTTATCACTCGTAAATAGACACTTAATAATCGCTTAAACACTTTATTCACTATTCACTAGAACAATCCATCCAATTTCAGCACGTTTTACTTTTCACGGTTTATTTCGCTACGTAAGAACTTTTTCAGAATATTCGCTCAAATATCGCACACGGGTAAGTACTTCACTTAATTATCTGTCGCTTAGTTCACACGCCTAACGCTGTTTTCGCTTCGTGATTCGCTAGGGCCGCTTCGTTGGAAACGTCAAAATAATAATGGCCCTCCGCGGCCTGGATCCGATTATTTATACTCATAACGTTGAATGTTTCGAACCTTCGAGACTTTTATAGTGTTTTCTTGCAAGTTCTCGTAATTTACAGATGTTCCTCGAACTTTGGAGACGTCTCTCGAAAGCCGTAGATTGCGCTACGTTATTCTGGAATCTTCGGTAGTATTTTGAACATTTCGAACAATTGTCACTTGACGTAAGTGCGTGATTTTGTTTAGCCTCGTTACAATTTTAAAACAATATTTATAAAATTTAAAAAAAAAAATGAAAGTAAACAACACTGTTTTATTCCACTATATTTATTTTGAATTGTTAGAACGTTTTCGGGATTTCCCCCCATTGTCAATAATAACACGTTTACAACTAAATTAAAAATAATTCGAGACAGAATTTATAGGGATTGGGTGGGTGTAATGGTGGTGGGGGTCGGGGCGGGGTTAGAATGGATAGGAGTGGGGAGGTTATGGGCGGTATCTGGATGTTAATTATGTTTTTATTATTTATTTCTAGAAATATTTTTTTATTTTTCTCATTTTTTAAATATTAAAAATGAATTTCCACAATGTTACAAACAAACATTTAACATTTACAATATTTATATTAAATTATTGTAAAAAGTGATCAAACCTTGAATTTTTTCATTTTTATGTAACAGTGTCTTACTATCGACGGATATAATGTGATAAAATAAGTACGTACCTATGAAAATAATATGAATATAATGCACAAGATAGAATGAACCCATACCTATACCTATATGGTGAACCTTAACCAATTTATGTTAAAATGATATTGATTTCAAGAATAAATAACAGCAATTTCTATAATAATATTATAATAAATATAAAAAAAATTAAATTGTTCTTTGATTTTTTTGTTCATAACTTGTCTCGTTTACTTATATATTTTATTTATTACTTTCTCAATTTTTATTTATTTTTCTTATTATTGTCCTTTTCTGTTTTGCTTTGATCGTAAAATTTCATGTTATGCCGTGGATCTCTGTAATTGGTCAACCAACTGTTCAATACATTATATCATTAAAATAAATTGCGTGATTAATTAACACACAAGTAGTAACAAAATAAAACATTTTTCCATGGCACAATACTTAAAGTGGTTTAACACATTTTAAATAGGTAAGCTAATATGTAGGTATTTATTTAAATAATTTGGAAAGAAAGATTGTTTACTTACTTGAATTAATTAAATATAACATAAAAACGTTTAAAAATTTTATCAAACATACTTCAAACTCTAAAAATATATTTGATCTGATATCTGAGAGTAAATCATTTATCGAGAGAGTTCTTAGTGAGAAATAGTCTGCTGCTTAGAAAAAAGGCAAAAAATAATTTCAGTTCCACGAAAATACACGATTCTGTCCATTGCATGTTCCTCAACAAGGCTCTAGAGAGTGTTTACACAAGGAAAACAACCAAAACGTGGTGTGTTTTCCATAGAGTACCCATGCAATCTTCACACCATCTAACCAAATGAATAATGATTTTTTCTTAAAAAAGTTTTTTTTAAATATAAACTTACTAGTTTTAAAAAACACTGAATACAGTCATCGAGGATTACTAAGTTATAATATAATGAATTCAAGATTTTATAGGAAACATGATTTTGGAAGGGATAGATACATAAAATCTAGAATTCATTTTAAAGTTAGTAGTCCTTGGTGACTGCATTCAAAACATTTATTTATTTTTTTGATATCACTATATTGGCTTTTATATTCTAAAATTGACTCCACACACATTTTTGAAAAAAAACTGAATGTGGGAAAAAATTACGATTTTTAACAAAAATGGTGGTATTAATTTAAATAATCAACACTTTTCAGCAGTTTGTTAATTAATTTTTTTACAATTAGAAGTTCTGAGTCAGTGTTTTATTTGACCGATGTCATCAGTGCACCTGGCGCATTCTCTTTAGAGGTCAAGTCACGGCTGATAAATCAATTAAAGTTAAGCGATCGCCTTCTTTTTTTATTGACTCGTTCGAATGTACAAAAATTTATACAAACTTTAAAAATTTAACTCGTACGAAAATTTAACGCAAGTATTGCTTGCAAAAGCAATATTCAATAGCGTTTTAATAAAAAATGTAAAAAAACAATGTATGTAACAAATTTTAAGCAAGCTTCAATGTAGTTTTTGCAAGTGATCAAAGACTGCAATAGATGGATTTGAACCGAAACTCTTCATTACAGTTTAAGCCATAATACTCGTTCATATTTCCAGATCATTAAGATGATTTATGATTTGGTAGATGTAATTATTAATTAAAAATAACGTTTAAACAATATAACTAGCTATAATATAACGATAAGTGACAAATTAAATAAAAATCGAAATCAGTGAAATTTCTTTTTCAGTGACTTTTCAGAATTGGTTTGCCGTCAGGTTTAAAAGAGTTAAATGAGATACATTTTTGACGCAATCACCCCAAACACTTCCCAGCTAACGAATCCATGTCTCCCAACCCACATTTACAAGTCAAGTCTTCAATTTCTGCTAGCTACTCCGCCGCCACTCATTTACCCTCTTCGCTCAAAGGGTGCTTGATTACTTCCGGACTTATATAAGAAAATACACAAAAAGAGGAGCATCCTTCTTCATCTTCTTTCGGGGCTCGGAACTCAAACACACCGGATCGTTCACAACTTGTTCGGACTTTTTCCCATCTCCCAAAAAGTCGAAAATACACCCTTTGACTTTGGACACACCGAACAGAGAAGGGTGACCTAAATTAAAGTTCGGAGTTCAGAGAAATATTTAATATGCAGCTTGTTTACTAACATGTTAATATATTAGAATCTTTGTGCATTTAGTTTGGGCACCATTTTAAATTAAATAATATGCTCTAATTTGAAAATAATTACGGTATATTACTAAATATCTCATATTATTTTTGCATTTTTTCGATTTCAAATACTGATTTGAAACTCCGTTATTGTTGGGATGCAAAATTTCTGTCATGTTTTTAAAATATTTTATTATTTGTGTTTAAAAATAAAAATTATTAAGATTTAAGAAACTAAAAATCTCCAATTCTAATCCTGAACGTCACATTATCAACAGACTTTAAAACAGTGTATATATTTTTAAGCCCACATATCAACAGACTTTAAAACAGTGTATATATTTTTAGGCCCACATTTTTGACCTTAACAACTAATTTTTATTGTTGGTGTTATTAGATTGTGTTTTGTTTCAATTTTAAATGATTGATACAATCTGTGATAATTTCACGAGTGATAAAATAAAAAGAAACTTTAATTATATTTGTGAACAAAAACTACCGCTGTGTAGCCAATTTTCATTTGTTTTTTTGTTTGTTTTGACTTTTAAATTGTTAAAATTGTAAATTAAACATTGGCTATAAATAGTTATTTTTTATGAAAACAAATCTGGAGAACAAAGCTAATCATTATACATACATCATTGTCTATGTTCCTAGGTCTGATATTTGTATGATAATTGATAATGATAATTAAAGTTACAAGTATATATTATTAATGTCGTTATAATATCATTTTAAACGCAGATCTGAGTTAAAACAAAAATACTTGTCACGCGAAAAATATCCTGAGATAATTAAAATAAAACAGATAATTTCTATTGTGTAAGTACTTTCATTATTATTTAAATTTTTGTTTATTTGTATTATTTGCTCATATTTACAGAACAAGTTGTATATCGAGTTATTATACCGAGATATTTGCTATGGATACGTAAGTCATTTATGCAAAAATAATTTATTAATAATTACTGTTTGATGTCACGACAAAGCTAATAATATTTGTTAACCTAACGTAATTTATTGTTGAAAATAAATACAAACAGACTTAATGATATTATTGCGAATATACGACCCAAAAACATAAGAAATGTCTTAACATCTCCGTCTTCCATGTTTTTATTAAGGTGTGTCATAAGGCTTGAAGGCAAAACGTTATATGACGTGATTGAATAGGATGATCCTAATGGCATAAGATGAATGTATTGTTGGGGTGAAAATCTTTTTCTTGATCTCAATATGAATAATGTGAATGAAAAGAAGAGAGAATACCCTCTTTGAATGAAGACATATGTCTAACGTCTTTATAGCCAATTTCAACGTTTCAAATATTAAATAAGCTGACATAATCAAATATCATAAAAATAATGTTAATTAATATAAAATAATTTAAATAGAAGAAGGGTGTAAAACAAAGTCCGTAATACAAAAAACCTACATAAATTATATACATAGAGAAAAAATCATACTTAGAGTCCTACATACATACAGTCCTACGGTATACCTATCATACCTATACGGTATACCGTACCTATATATAAAACGAAGTATAAGGAAGTAACATAAATAAACTTTTGTTTTAAAATAATCATGACCGGTGACAATAGTTGATATATTTAGAATATTGATACGTTTTGTTATAGGCTAGTAAATGGATATAAAATATATAAGTACATATAATATATTTATACAGGGTATATCAGAGCTGGCAACAGAGACTTAGCCGGTAGATTCCTGCCTGTGATATGAGTCTAGAATGTTCAAGCAACTATGACCATATCAATAGTTATGGAGATACGCGGTATCAAAGATTCCATTTTTTAAAAATATTTCTGACTTTTATTTTGCAAAAAATTGAATTATCATTAAAGTAACTTATATCGATTATGAAAAAATCATTTGCTTCAATACAACTTAAATAAAATGATAAAAACTTTGTAAAAAATAACTTTTTTCAATTTTTCAAGGTTTTTATCATTTTATTCGACTTGTATTAAAGCGAATGAATTTCTCATAATCTACATAAGTTACTGTAATGATAGTTCAACTTTTGCAAAAAATATATTAGAAACATTGAAAATAAATGCAAACTTTGATATTGCATATCTCCATAACTATTGATATCAATGGTCATGGTTGCTTGAAAATTTTAGACTTATAACATAGGCAGGAATCTACCGGCCAAGTTTCAGCTGCTAGCTCTGGTACACCCTGTATATAATATACAAGTATAGGCTAGTAAATGGAATGCTGTCTTTTAGTTGAGTCCAGTACTATAGCACTTGACCATAGACAACACCAAACCTACTACCAAATAAAGTATGTGTAAGGTCAATGGATACACATTTCTACGCAACACACGCCATCATGTGCCTCCACATCTGAATATAATAGCTCAATATACTACACTCAAGTTCATGAACAATATTCACTCTGGTTTAATCATCCTGTTACTCGAGATTTGAGTTTGATATCATGTTACTGAGCATTTCGATGGATTCTCTCTTCGAATATTGTTAAAAGATAGGCTGATATTTATCTACTATTGGACCGATGGATATATATATGTGTACTAGGGTGGAGCACGTAAGGTATGATTTTTTTTTTTGTGATTCAAAGTTTTAGTAGGGGGGGATTGGTGCCTTATATTAATATAAAAATAACTATTGTTTTCAATAGATTTGGTGAACGTTTTTTGCCTCCGCACTGACCTATCCATCAAGTATCAAAAATTTAAATTTAATGAAAAAAGTTTAGTACAATTATGGCTAAAAATTGAACTTAATATAATAGTAAATGGGTAATAAACGATACGTAATATAAAATTTATATATTTTATCACGTGACGAATCCGTATGTTCTATTTTTGCCCACCCGCTATATAAAAAACTAGCCGCCCGGTAATTTTAAGTCTATGATACGTTCCATCTATGGAGATGTATGAATTGTCTTTTCGCTTTACGAGCGGCGGGCTGTCATTCTCCATCATTTCACGTTTGCGAAAGCCACTCACAGGCAAGATGTAAGGTGTACTCGTTTGGGCCCCGATTCGGGTAAATATTCAATCATATTCTGGTACCATAGAAGTATAATTAACGCCATTAGCTGTGGATTGTTTGTAATTTGTAGTTATTTTATTTAAATAGGGCCCCGGCGTACCAGCGTGTCCCGTCCTTGGATTGTGACAACATGGCTGGCGTTTAATTGCCACAATTCTATACAAAAACCATCGGAGGAGCTCCCGAGGTTTATTATATGGAAAAGATCTATGATGTCCAGAAACTGACCACATATGGCGCTTTGGAGCACAGATAACCTATACAAAAATCACAAAATTCTCGAATTTCATTTCAAGTAATATTTTTTAAGTTGTTTTATTCAAGAATAATTACAGAATCTGCGATGGATATTTCCTTTCAATTCTACGATGATATTGGAGCAATACTATAGGATGTTACCTTGGTCTTATTGTGTAAAATTTCAGTTTAATTGTATTTTTACAAATAATTTTTGCAATGTGCTCTAAATTCAAAAGATCCTTATTGTTAAATATACCATGCTGGGCCTGATGCAGATCAAGTACTGTTGATCTGCACTCAAACTTGGGCTAATTCTGGAAGTTGTCCTTCAATGCGATGAAATTTTTAACAGGAAATTTCACAGGCCTCAAGTGTTTTCCCCAGTGGTCCAGTGTAAGACTTTGGCCCCGAAGAATATCCATAATTTGAAGAAACAAATGTTTCAAAGGAAGTTCGTTCATGTTGAGTAAACAAATTATCCACGTGAGCGGTTTTTGATGCCTTTTTTCAAGCGGTCTTATAACACCGCCATACTTCGCTTATGGTGTTTGTAAAATAATTTGAACTTCTAAGCCCTTCGAACATTGACGATGCCGAAGAAGTACCTACTTCTAAAACAGGTGATGAAGTATTTAAGGCATTTTAGTTGGCTGGTTCTCTCATTCTTGTTTCTTCTTAAGGGTCTTTTGCAAGTTCTTCGTAACGGTTACGTCGATTCTGCCTATTATCATACTCTTATATAGAGGTTCTTTAATTAATTTAAAAAAATATTCTTGTTTATGAACATTTTTGTCATTTAGACAGATACATTGAGTGAATTATAAACCTTTGCATGCTGCAATATCAAAAAGTAGCTTACTGCCTTGCCGAAAACTTTCTAACTTTTCCGGGAAGAGTCTCTTGATAGACTTGAGTAGGTCTTTGAATTTAAATTATATGCTTTTAATATCTGTACGACCCGTGTTACTATCGGAATAGATGCAGTTCGCCATATATTTTCAATTCTGGATGTCAATGTATTTGCTATTTCTTAAAGTGTTGAGCTGTTTAGCAGTTTCCAGTTGCAACATAAGTTTATGTCTCGTCTATTCACAGTATTCATGACATCTTCATAAGTAGGTAGTTCTGTTTTATCTCACAAACATCACAAAAAGAGGACATTTAAATGCACTTCGAGTCCTCTGTATATTTTTTACGAAACAAAATTAAGCTTATTTATTATTAAATAGGCAAACGAGCGTGTAACGCAAGCGAAAAACAATAGCGCACTGACGACAAACGACGCGACAAGAGTGTTGCTAACTGTCTCCTGGCGCGCTCTCTCACTCCCCTTATTCTAAGTTATTTTTTATTCTTCTTCTTTTATTCTTTTAATTCTTTTTTTTTTCTTTTCTTGCGTGCATTCTTTTAATTTTGTTTTTAAAATAAACTCTAGTTGCAATAATTTAGTGAAGTAAACTAGGTCCGTTTATTAAAATTTCATACATATACATGGCGTCAAAATAGAGTCTAAAAACCAACTTTATTCAATAATTCAATGACGTTGCGGAGGTTATTATTATAAACGAAATTAAATTATATTTTACGTGGCTTAATTAAAGTCTAAAATGCACCAAATTTTCACTATAAGATCATTATCAAAGAAAAAAAAATCGCTCCACCCTAATGTGTACATGTATATTAGGGTTCCTCAAAAAAAATTTTTTTTATACACTTTTATGTGCTTTCAATAGTAAAAATATATAAAAAATAATTATTTGAATATTTTTTAAAATTTTAACTTCACAATTACTGGTCTTTTTATGAAAAAAATTATATTTTAAAAATATTATAATAATTTGCTTAAAATTGTAAAAATCAAAATTAGCCAGCGTGTTAAGCGATTAAGAAGGCGTACCTCCTAATGGTTGGAATAAACATTAAATTTCTCACGTTACACGGAATGCGACAGAAACAAATGCGACCTCACTTGATGTAACACACATTAAGGCCTCAGGGTAGGGAAGGCCGGGTGAGTTATAACACAATGGCCGCTGCTCTCTCATTCTAAGTGAAATTGGATATTACGGGGAAGACGTGTACCCTTAAAACAGTACCACACTCCTGAGATCAATTAACCCCCTTCACCCCGGGCCAAGTTTCATGACAACCTTCCTACCCCACTCGTCCTATCTTCGGGGCTCTTGTGTCATACGTAAGAAACTCCGACACTTACAACATAATTGTAACTATAAGTGTTGTTAAGTAACGTACAATAAGCCCACTTGTCCCCTTCGTTGCGAGAATGATGTAGTTGGAATAAACACTTCATACTTGTTTTGAACGCTCCAACGTTTATGGTTTGGTCTAATTCGTTTTAACCTATTTAAGAGCGCAAAAAAATATGCTCGATGTAAAATTAAAAAAAAAGTGTTAAGTATAGGCAAAACACTCAATTAAAAGAAAAGTTACAAACTCGATAGTTAGATATTAATTTCTTATTCATATTATCAAAAAATTGTCTGGTGGATTACCACTCATTTGGTCATTTGATATGTTTAATTTAAGATTGCTTATTTATTTATTGGATGATCTGTTTTATTTAATGCAATAATAAATTTCACGTGTCATATCGAAAAAGTAAAAAGCCACAGATACAGTTAAGAACACTGGCAACGGTGAATAGCCAAGAAAAGAAGAAGAAGAAAAACTCGATTAATAGCAGACAAGCACAAGTTATTTATACGACTATATACTAAATTCCGATGTCTATATTACATCCATAAGATACGAGGATGTAAGAATACGGAACCATGAAATGAAAATAAAAGTTTTTTCCATCCTCGTAATTTTTTTTCTCTTGCAAAATACTTTTCATTTTCATTGCTTTTTTGTATTTAAATAAACTTTTTGTAATTAAATTCTTCATGGCTATCGTTTTTATATTTTTTCTTAATATTATTTTTTTATCGATCTAAATCACGAGAAATAATATATAACAAATGTTTATTACTTTAACACAATATTTTATAAATGCAATTTTAAAATACTTAAATAATAGGTTATTTATGGATCAAGGAAAACAAAAATTTGATTTCTGTCCAAGTGTTAAAGAATTAATGAAAAAAAAAATGCTCACAATATCCAGGAATTCTTTGTGTAGGGATTCTGTGATTGACTCACCTGTAACTAAAATGGTTTTACGCATTAATTTATAAAAAAAATAATCAGATTAATCATTTAAGGTATAAGGTAAAATCTTTAAAAAAAAGACATAGAATTAAGAAAGTGTTAGAAATGTTAGTATTAATTTCTTTGGGGTTAACCCGCGTCAAAATCTGATCCTCAGAAAGATTATTCGTTAAACGACGTTTCGCTTGATTCACAACAGGCATCTTCAGGATTCCTTGTTAATAAATTTCCGTCACGAGGGGCAGTGCGAGCTCGTCCGTTCGTATCGGAAGTTTATTACCAAGTGAGGTCTGGCAACTCAAAATCTAAATTTGGGTATATCGGTCATTATGAGCCGTAATGGCTTTTAGGTATTTAGTATTGAATATTGGGTATTCCCGGCCGTTGTCG
Source organism: Agrypnia vestita (assembly GCA_016648135.1). Taxonomy (NCBI): domain Eukaryota; kingdom Metazoa; phylum Arthropoda; class Insecta; order Trichoptera; family Phryganeidae; genus Agrypnia; species Agrypnia vestita. Next base: position 362,239 of record JADDOH010024556.1, on the reverse strand, counting down.
GCCTTACTGGCGTTTGACTGACTCCTTGTGATGCGCTTTGTACTTGATGCTGTGAATCATATATATATATATATATAAATATATTTTGACCTTATCGGTAATCCTACCCGGAGCCCCCGGTATGATAAGCTTGTGTAATTCCCGCTGGGCACTTTTTTTATTTGTTTTTTTTTTGGTATCTTATTTATTTACTTTTATTTTATCATATAAAACTTTTTAACGTTTTGCTTGTAACGTTCCACTAGGTTAAAAATGTTCTGTTAAAAATATATATAAAAAGTAGAAAAGTGTAACGTAGTTTAAAAGAGATAATACAAAATAGAAAAAATATATAAAAGATTGAATCATAGGTGGATGACATCCTCAGTATACTTTCTCCCTGATTGTTTTAGCCATTTAACCATAACCATAAACTAAATTATATCTTTTAACATTTATAAGGCTTTTATCAACTTTTTCATTATTAAAAACGGTACAAAATTATTTTCACCGAGTTTTGTCTTCCCAACTATTCAAAAAAGTTATATTCATTGTTAGACTGAACGTCAAAATAAGTAATCAATTAATGCTCTCTGTCTAATTAAAACTAATTATAAAAGTAATTAGTGCGATATCTATTAGGCCGGGAGATAATCTTCATTTCTGGATAAACTACGCACAGCAAGGAGCGCTGTGCCGAAATTGGCCAATTTATTTCTTTAATAAATAATACCTTTATCAATCATAATAAGGGGAAACGGCCAGTCGGGGAAGTGGCGAAATTGTTTGTGAGCACTCGCTCTGTCATCCATCTTGCGTAGGGTCACGCTTCCTCCACCGACGCCCTCTTGCAGGTTTCTAATTTATTGAAATAAATACACGGGGCGGAGTGGCCGGTCGAACATGATTAATAACCTTCCTCGCCGTGGCCACAAAATGAAACTTTTTGACTTAATTATTATTTGCGCTAATATTTTAACTGAATTATTTTCATCTCCAAGTGTCGATGACATACCTAAGCGATAATGGATCACAGATTTTAATGTGTTTGTTAGCTCAATAATTTGTGAGGGGATTAGAAACAAAAGCCTGTAGCGAAAATGCGACATATAACAGAGGTCAAGATATGATTGTTAAGATTATGCAAACCAATAGATATATATATATATATATATATATATATAATATATATATATATATATATATATATCTATACATATATCTTATTGGTTTGCATAATCTTATGTTAATTTATATAGCACCATTTTTACGTAAGAGAATTTATAAGGGCGCTTTACAGGTGCGACATTCCAAAAAAATGAGATTTTAGGCTCTTCTTGAAGTGTTCCTGGTTCTCTATAGATCGCTTAGATCCGATTTAGCTGACCGCAATTTGAGCCGTCTTCTGATGATATTGTTTGGGATACAGAGGTCGATCAAATATTGTGATGCTTTTTTTTTGAAGACTTTTGTACACCATCAGAGAGAGCTTGAAATTTATCCGCTCTGGCGGGCGAAGTCAGTTTAGCTGCTTCAGCATTTAGGATATCCGCGAGATCTTTGATGGCTTGAATATAAGCCTCGCCGCAGCATTCATCACTGACTGAAGTCTGTTGAGCTAGGTCCTAGGCTGTCCTGCATAAATCGAGTTACAATAGTCCAATGGCGAGATGACTTAAGCACTAATCAGTGACTCTGCTGCGTCTGGCGGAAGGCATTTTCTTACTTGATCTGTCTTAAACCATAGAAACCAGCGCTGACAGCTTTGTTAATCTGATTTCTTAGGCTTAGATCTTTTTCTACGTTGATTCCCAGATGTTTTACCTGTGGCGTCTAGATGCAAAACCGCCACTATCCATACAAGACCATTTTTCATGTTTTGATTGATTAATAATCTACATCCTATTCTTCATATTCCAAAAGTTTTCAATGTAAGTAAAAATGCTTCCATGCCCTTCAAAATTGGCTTTAAAAATAACGGTGAGTAGCAAAACCGCCACTTGCCGCAAAGTGGAAAGCAATAACGAAACTATTCAATAGGACCAATCAGAAGCCAATACCGCCACGAGTTTTAGTTTGGAGAAACTCACCGCTTGCAGAAAACGTTGTGATAACTAGTGATGCAAATAATACTACTTCCACGAATACGAATACGAATATCAAGCCTACTATTCGACGAATACGAATACGAATAATTCAAGAAGGTAATAAATAATACACCACTGTTCTTTTTATACTAAGATGTTAAATAATTAAAATTAACCACCGGCAAATTTTTGTTCAAAAAGCACAACATTTCTTTTATCTGTTTGTCCATTCCCAGCGGTCGAAAATAAATATCACTTTTTTCACGCTTACATGAGGTCATGTTATTAAATTGAATTTGAAATTATCTTATAAGAGTTAACACTTTTAAACACAATGAAAATAAAATTGAATGAACAATACGTATTACAAAACAAAAACTGCATGAAGTGAGCACCTGACCTTTTTAATAACCCAACGAAACTAGATGAAAGAACTCATGTAATGCTGTGAAACAAGTAAAAATTGACAACTTGAGAACTCAACAAATCCATTAATTCAATGTTAGGGGAATCCCCGATAATAGAGTGCGTAGGTGTGTTGTTCTTAGGTTTTTACGGCCGGTTGGAATGTTCTGATTTGTTTATTGGGGTAATACTTATGTGGTATTTTAATGACCTTTCTGGCCTCTTATGCCAGCGTGTTGTCCCTACTTGATTGCTGCGCATTCCAGTTAGCGCAAGCAAGTCCTTTAGTGACGATCATCATAGTGAATGTGTGCTTTTAAGTTAGTACTATATAATGTGATAACTGCGTTTTGAAATATTTCTTCATCCATTCTTTATTCCCTTTTATACATTCTTCTATAGACACCTAAAATCTTTGTGATGAGGAAGTTCATATTTCTATTGCTGAATATATTACATTTTTTTATGTTCGTGAATTATTAGAGATATTTTATTATAAACGACCTTCGGTTCTTATTTTTCAACAGGAATCTTTAAATATCCTGACCATGGGATCGGTCGTAAAATGAGCCTTTATTTTTTATCCTATTTTATTACAAATTCCGCAGTTATTGTTGCGCCGCTGGGAATTATTTCATCCGGGGTACAATATTTAATCTAAGTAATTTCCCTTAATACTTACTTACATACATAGGTACATAATACTGTACTTTACATTTACTCTACATGAGTGGAGTGGCTTAACATAATAGAACTTGATGTAGGTGTATTTTTTACTTAAATAATATGTCTTTAAAATCGACGTTGAGGGCATATTCAAAAGTTTCACAGTTTCAAAGTAGGTCTGGCTTGAATAGCTTCTATCTCAGAAAGTATACCATAAATGTGAAAGATAGATTGAAGACAGATTATGTATTTTTTAGACTGACCACCACCTCGCGCAAGAGCGTTAAAAAGGTAGGCACTACTTATTGGACAACTCTTTTAACTTCCATGACGCGGCCGTGACTTATGACGCGAACCACAAGTCTGATCGGAACGAAGTATTAAATGATAGCTTACAACAATTCCTTTTTACGACACAAAGTGCAAAGACACCACAAAATACAAAGTTTTGTAAAGTTTCAGTGAAAACAGATATCTCATTGAGACAAATCTAACTCGCCATGACAAGAAGAGCCAGAGCCTTCAAGGTATTAAGCGATGAGAAGGCAGTCGAGAAAAAACATTACACTAGTACTACAACAGTACTACACTAACACTCCTGCTGTTAACGTGTGGATATGTGTTTCACGCATTTGATTATTTCTGATTATTTATAATAATATATAAATAGGCATAGTTTGTACGTTTGTAAGTTTGGATGTAGGTCATCTTCGAAACTACTCATCCAATTTTAAAAATTCTTTCACCAACATTTAGAATTTGGATTTTGGTTATATGTTATCTCGTTAAAATATAAGGGCTTTTTGTGGTGACAACTAAAGCCGACGAAAAAATGCTCGAGCAATGCTTTTTATACGAACGCTGCCTTAAAGGTAAGAGATATTTAAATACATTGTGTAGAGAAGTTGTAAAACTCAAAAATTTCTATAAAAAGTCTGCGACAACATATATCTATATATTAAGGTTAATACACAGATTAATAAAATATGATTAAAATATTAGGTCCTTACATATGAAATTGGCGTTTAGTATGGGAGGAACATAAAGCCGATTTTTTTTAATTATAATATATTTATTTAATCAAAGTATGTACCATTGCTATCTATGCACTTTTGCCATCTCATTGGTAGTTCATCGATCCCTTTACTAAAAAAACCATTCGGACGGGAATCAATAAAATCTTTGAAGGCGGTTTGGACTGCCCCATCGGAGTTGAATTTTTTCCTTTGCAAGAAGTTATCCAAATTTCGAAAAAAATGGTAATCTGTTGGGGCAAGGTCCGGAGAGTACGGTGGATGTCTTAGACATTCCAATTGAAGCTCCTCTAATTTGGTAGCCGTCTGTTGTGCAGTGTGTGGTCTAGCGTTATCATGAAGCAGCAGTGGCCTAGAGCGATTAACCAGCCTCGGTTGTGTAGCAGCTAGCTTTTCCATCATGGTTTGCAGTGCTGACAATAGACATCTGCCGTAATCGTCTGGCCAGATTTAAGAAAGCTGTAGTGAACGACACCAGCACTAGTCCACCAAACGCTCACAAGTAACTTTTTTGGAGTCGCTTGGGGCATGGTTTGGCTGGTTTGGCAGGGTTCAGCCATTGCGATGAGCGCTTCCGATTATCGTACAGGATCCACTTTTCATCACAGGTAATGATTAGATTTAAAATCCCTTCATTATTGTGCCGGTTGAGTAATGCAACGCAGCAGTCAACGCGCGTTTGTTGATTTGCTTCACTCAATTCGTGAGGTACCCACCTTTCAAGCTTTTTCACCTTACCAATTTGCTTCAAGTGGATTAAAACAGTTTTATCACTAACACCGCAGCCTGCAGCTAACTCGGATGTGGTTTGCAATGGATCCGCTTCCAAAATAGCCTTCAATTCTTCATTATCAACTTTGGTCTCCGGCCGTCCACGGGGCTTGTTCTGCAGGTCGAAATTTCCAGAACGAAAACGTTGGAACCAAAAACGCACTGTGTTTTCTTTTGCGGCACCGTCGCCATACACATCATTAATCCTTCGAGCCGTTTCTGCAGCACTGGTGCCACGGTGGAACTCGTACTCGTAAATAACGAGATATTTTAAGTTTTTCATTTTGTAAACTGAGTGACGCAAAGAAAAAAACAATTGAGGAAAAAACAAATGAATTATAATTTTCAAAACACAAATACATGAGTAAATAGCTGTATAAATTTGGATATGGAATTCCTAACCAAAGAGAAGATATTTGAGATCAAATTTGCCAGTACGGCAAAACGCCAATTTCATATGTAAGGACCTAATATACTAAAAATCAACGCGTGCAAAACTGCGAGAACCGCTAATACACTAATAAATGGAACTTTCATAGATTGTCGCTAAGATGAAAATTATTTACACAGAAATTTATCTTTAATAATTATTACAGAATAACTTGAATTCAATCACTTTTATTTTGAATCATGTCTCATCTCATTTACATAAATACTTAGTGTGTCAAATTTGAATGTTATCGTTAGTTTATTAAAATATTTTTCAGAAAAAGTCAAAAAATGAAACAATAACAATAGTAACTGCAGATAAATTAAAAATTATAAGATAGACTATTTTTCACGCAAACATAATTCTAGTGATTTGCCCTCGGGGATCAGAAAAAAGGGACATACGGTATTGTAAAATTAATTCATTGAAGTAGACAAAAAAATAGTCAATTAAATATTAATTTTCGCATCCAAAAAACATTTTGCATTTTGCTTAATCTGCGTAATGTGTAATGTTCATACACGCTAGCAGTGGGGTAGCGGCGGAAATATTTATGATTCCCGGCAGACACGGGACATTTTTATTACGTGTAAATTAAAGCATAAAACATCGGTTTTCTTGTGCGCTGGGCCATTAACAAACTGGCAGACAATTCACGGATAACATTTCGCCTCCGGACCGATACTTTTTCGGGTGATGTACAAAAAAAAAAATATAACCACTTTGATGAGTTAAAAAAAAATTATGACGTGTTGCAAAATATTTTTGACAATATTTTTATATGAATGTTCTTAGAATACAATTGCTGGATTTATCCACTGCGGGATTATTATTTAATTGAGATAAATTGTAGAAATCTCACAGAGACGAAGCTATTTATATGAGAAACATGTAGTCAAGTCTTTTTTTACGATGGTCCAGGGCTTATAACCTGTATGAGCTGGCTTAAGTCTCTCTACAAAATGCACACCAATTCTATTGTTAGAATATCCACACATCGATTTTCGAAAGTTATGTAAATGTTCCAAATAGGAAATTTAATAAAATTAAAAAATAAAAATTATAGAAGTATCATTTTCGTCTGCGAAATCTATGTATCTTGTTTCATGAGAAAATACAGCAGATGTCACTAGCATAGCCCCATGAAATAAACGGATGATTTCTATTTAGAACATATATATAATACAAATTTCAAAAATTCGACGTGTGGACGTTCTTACGATGGAAGTGGTGAACGTTGTATTATCACTTAACATGTGAGCCACCTCCCACAGGTTGTCAGCCCTGGGCCATCGTATAAAAGACTTCTATACATGTTTATGACACAAATAGCTTCATCTCTGTGAGACTTAAATAATTTATCTTATTTGCGAAATATTTTGTTAATATTTGTTAACTGAATTTCACTATATGTGGATAATTATCTACAATGTGATTTATAAGGTAACAGAAATAAATAAAAATTTGGATTAGACTGATTGCGAAAATGATTTTTTTTGTTTCTGTATATTGACATGTAATTAAGGTATCACCTGCACGGAGTCGTAAAAAAAGTCACAAGGATCATCAATTTTTTCACAGAGAACGATTGAATAGTGCTTTACTCGCTCTGTCATGCTCTGTCTTCAATGTAAGTGGCGATACGGTGAGTAGTTAGAGATGAAGTCGCATCGCATCAACAATATGTATTCTAATTTAAATTATATTAATTAAATATTATGAAATGAATTGCAATTGATAATGGCCAAAATACTAAATTTATAGATATTATGTTAAACAAAAAAAATAATTAAAAGTTTTTAAGATATTTTGTTTATGCACCAATAGTTGATATTGAAAAATATTGTAAAAAAATCGTATTTCTAATTAATCAAATTTCACATTCAGTACTATGAAACATCCCAAATTCTTTACAAACAGCTTTCTACATATTGATAATAAATTTTAAAAAGTATATATTTAATAACAAGGATGATGATGACATTAAAAAAAAATTGGGAGTTTATAAAATAATTTGTAGTGAATGTAATTATTTTGTGCTGAAAATAAAGGATATTAGTATTAATGTATTGTAGGATGTACGTATGGATGGATGAAAACATTAATGATACTTTAAAAATAGTTCGGTAACTTGTTAAAATGAATATAAAAATACAAACGTCGATTTGTTTCGCTTGTTAATAATGTAAACTTTGTTTATTATTAAAATTGTAATTGGAAGAAATTTGTTGCAAGGGTAAATATTACCGAAATCGAAAATTCGGCAAATTATTATAGATTTAGGTAAAAATCCACGATTAGCTCTATGTTGTATATTGTCTTTAATCTATTTTAAAACATTATTATCGTTCCTTAATAATTTGTAATATGTCGCCAGTTTACTTTTTCCGAAGGAAAAAAATACGGTTAAGTAAAGTATATTTTTTGCAGCAGGGAGGTGAATATGAAAGGAATGACGAAGATTACAAAACATGTTCGGGACCAAAGTGTCGGCGGGCGCATGCGCTGTCGTAAAATATTTTTATTATTAAAAACTTTTACAGCATCCCATCAAATTATGGACCGTAGTGTAAACAAGTTGGGGTTATTGGGACGAAGGTGGAAAATTGCGCGAAACTTGTTATATGGCTTATCACATGGATAGAGAAGTTTTTTATAAGGTAACATGTGTGGAAATCGTGATGGATAATTTGTGTCACTTAGTTCAATCGCATGGTGCTTTCCTTGGAACGATCATGAGAATAACATAATTATACGATTTGTTAAAAAACTGGAAAATATTCTAATATGTCCACTTGCTAGTGAACTATATCAAAATAATATAGGCACATGATTTTCCAATAAAAAATCTATATGATTTTAATATGAAATAAAAAAACTGTTTATAATGCGATCAATTTTTATTTATTTATTTTTAAGCAAAAACGATTGCATTATGTTTTAAATAAAACTTCATTTAAATGATCACCTAGGCTTCGTTTACAGGAGTGAAGAAGTTAAACCTTATTTTCGATGACTGAATCAAATAAATTAGGCTTCGTAAATGCAGAAATTGATATTCAATTTAAATACTCAAGTATTTTTGGTTTGTTTGGATAAAAGTAAATAATAATACTGTCACGCTGCAGAAGGAATTAAAGAAAACGTTAAATGAAATAACGGATTTCCTGATTACTGAATAATTCATTTAAAAAAGTCTCTTAATACTATTAAATGTAAAGCTAATATTGAATTAAACTGTTTCCCAAATTTATCACTCGTAAATCATCATCATCATCATCATTCTTGACACTACAACCCTTGGTGGATTTTGGCCACCTCAATAATTTTCCTCCACTCCTCTCGGTCTATTGCCAGCTCTCTCCAGTTCCGAAGCTCTAAGGCAGAGATGTCTTCGAGGATGTTGTCACTCCATCTCAATTTTGGCCTTCCTAAGCTCCTTCGCCCTATTGGTCTTGAGTTCAGCAGGGACTTTGGTGCTTGATGCTCGGACATTCTCTCCACATGACCCAGCCGCCGAAGTCTTCTCAGTTTTATAAATTTTGTGACGTTTGGCTCCTTAAATAGTGTTTCGTGATTGCTGCGCGCAGGCCGCACCAAGATTTGATTGGTTGGGCTGGCGCCTGATGTGTCCTGCGCCAATCGCTGGCCAGGATTCGAATTTTTAAAAATCCGCGCAGTGACAGGTGAAATGCGTGTCTTGTGTCGTTTTTCGATGGGAATCGACATTCCTCTTCGTTTGAGTTCAAGTTTAGTTCCATTTAGCCTTCCGGAAGAGACACACCAACTGTTCCGGATTCGACGAAGCCAGGAGAATCTCGATTGAAGCGGCACCCGCCTTCCCAGGAAACCGCAAGTACCATTTTGTCCACTGTGTCGTAGTTAGCTTTGGCCCAGTGTATCTCGGGTGTCATTTACGGTCAATCATATCGGCGGCGATTGGAAAGGAAAATCTTTCTTTCTAATATCCGACCCGCGTGCGATGGTGGCGAGACGTTCGTCATCGTACAAATAGAGTATAGAGCTCATTGTTGTAACGTCTACGCCAAAGTCAATTTTCTAGAACCGGTCCGAAGATACGCCTCAAAATTTTCCTTTCAAAATCGTCCATTCCTCTTAGTTAGTACACACATCTCAGCTGCGTACGTGAGCACTGGCCTAATAAGCGTTTTGTACACTAATATCTTGGTGTTTCTGGACAGCATGCTGGATTTTATCTGCTTTTGTAGGTGGAAAAAACAGCGGTTTGCGCTCACTATGCGCTTCTGGATCTCCTCTGTAGTATTATTGTTGCTTGTTATTAGGGATCCTAGGTATGTAAATCTTGGTACCGTTTCAAAATTTTGACTTCCACACGAAAAAGTTGGGATTTGTTGGGTGCATTCTACGGCCATGTATTTGGTCTTCTGCTGGTTTACTATGAGACCCGTGTTTTTGACAGAACTTTCAAGATTTATGAAGGCATTACATAAAGCATCTGGAGTTTTCTCAATTATGTCGATATCATCAGCGTAAACTAATAGTTGCACAGATGTCAAATATCGTTGCTCTTCATCTCAATTCCTGAGTCACGAATAACTTTTTCAAAGGCTATGTTGAATAAGAGGCAGGCCAATCCATCTCCTTGTTTCACCCCGTGGAGCGCTTCAAAGGGCTGGGACAGATCGCCAACCCTGACTACAGGTTACTGGGGACATTGTTAGCTTCACCAGATTGATCAGTTTACGCGGTATTCCAAACTCACTCATTGCATTGTACAATACATTCTAATTTATGCTATCATACGCGGCCTTGAAGTCTACAAAGAGATGAAGAGTTTCGACATTGTTTTCTAACATTTTTTCTAAGATCTGTCTCAAGGAGAAAATTTGATTAACGCATGATATGCCTGGCCTGAAGCCGCATTGCCAATGATTTCCTCAGACATTGGGAGCAATCTTTTGTATAACACGTTAGACATTATTTTATAGCCGGTATTTAACAACGTTATTCTTCTGTAATTACAGCAATCGAGTTGGTCGCCTTTCTTGTGTAGTAGACACACAATACCTAGTCTCCACTCTTCGGGCATCTCTTCTTATGTCCATACTTTTTGAATTATGTTGTGCAGGTATTGGACAAACTCTCCACTCGCTGCTTCAAATAATTCAGCCACCAGCTCGTCTGACCCGGAGAATTTGTTGTTTTTCAGCTGTCTTATTGCCTGTTTCACTTCCTCCAGTGAAGGGGGTTCAGAACTGTCAAATTATAAATCATCTCCCGTGCTGTCCACCGTGTTGTGCTCCACCTCTACCAAGTTGTTATTGAGAACCGTGTCAAAGTACTTCACCTATCTCCTCAGGATGTCAGACTTTTCACTCAGTATCACTCCATTCTCGTCCTTGCATTTGTTTATTTTTAGTTTAAACTTGGCTCTCATGCTATTTACGTTTTTGTAGAAAAGCTTACTCTCATTCTTAAGCCTGAGTACTTCAGCCTCTCTCTTTTTGTAGAAATTCACGTTTCTTTTTCCTGGGCATCTTCTCTCTTCCTTGTTTCCCTGTAGGTGTCCATAAGCCGTGCAGCCTTGTTGTAATGTTTTTTGATAGAGTTCATTTTTCTTTTTCGTTACTTCTGCGGAGTCTGAGTCAAACCAACGGTTTCTTCTGATAGGGATTTTTTTGCCAAAGGTTTCGGGAGCAGCTTTTGTCAGTAGGTTTTTCCAGGCTATCCGTTGTGAGTTGATATCATATGTGTTGCTGCGCTATCCTGTTGAGCGTAGTTTGAAACTCCAATTTGTCGTGGGTACTTGTAATTTGCTGGTGTTAAATTTTGTGATTTTAGACCTTTTTCTTTTCCAGCATTTGATATTTTAAACCGCAGTCGACTTGCAACGAGAAAATTGTCAGAGTCAACATTAGCTCCCTTATAAGTGCGGACACCCATTAGATTTTATTTATGTCTAGCACGAATATGGTCTATTTGGTTATTTTTTCTGCCTTTTGGGTGTTTCCACGTGGCTTTGTGTATATTTTTACCAATAGCGTACCACCTATGACTATATTGTGAGATGCTGCAAAGTTTATCAGGTGTTCTCCGTTCTCATTTGAGTATGGGTGGAGACTATGTTTTCCAATTATTGGCGTAAAACAGGGCTCCCTATGAACTTGCGCGTTCAAGTCCCTATTATGATTTAAATATCTCGCGGTGGGTATTCATCGAAAGCTTTCTCCCGCTTGTCATAAAAATCTTCCTTTTCATTGGCGGGTTTGTTCTCCGTTGGTGCATGGACATTCAGTATGCTCAGGTTGAAAAATCTTCCTTGAACTCTGAGATAGGCCATTTGTAGGCCGAGTGCCCTAAAGTCCATGACGAGATGCTTTGCTCGTTTGCCTACCGCGAAGTCTGTCCCCTTTATGTGGTGCTTTTCATGACAGCTGTAATACATGCAGTAGTCTCTTTTTTCAAAGATCCCATTTCCCTGCTATCTAATTTCCTGTAATGCAGTCATGTCTGTTTTATATATATTTAGCTAATCTATAAGTGTCTGGAGGGTGTCGGGTTGATATAGCGTTAGAACATTCCTAGTGCAAATTTTTAAATCGTGTGCCTTTTTACGATTGCCGGGTCTGTTTTCCTCATTCCGTTCTGATATTTTCCGAGGCTTGGCTTAAGGTATCGTAAAATTTTGATTTTTTATGGAATAGAGTTGTTAGCCCTACGCCCAACCTGGAGGACCAGGGTTTTCTGTTGGGGTTTTCCTTCCCTTAGTTGGCTGGTTCCCGTTTTATGGCGTCGGAATTTCGCCTTTCGCCTTCTCTCTATCTGCTGTGATGTTATAATGGTGGTCATCACATTGCCCGGCGTTCGCGTGGTTTCCTGATGACCACTCGTGAATGCTAGAGAGTCGGACTTATTGGTAGTGTTGCTGATGGTATACAACGTGGCGTTACACAGCATTTTATAGGCACATTCCTTCCAGCAGGGAGTGTACCAGTGCGACCTTACCAATCATTTGAACCCGTAAATAGACACTTTATAACCGCTTTAACACTTTATTAGCTCGAATATCGCACACGGTTAAGTACTCCACTTAATTATCTGTAGCTTAGTTCACACGCCTGATGGTAACACTATTTTTGCTTCGTGATTCGCCGCTAGAGCCGCGTCGTTGGAAACGTCAAAATAACAATGGCTCTCCGCGGCCTTGATCAGTTTATTTATATACGTAACGTTGAATTTTCGAACCTTCGAGAATTCTCTGGTACTTAATAGACTTTTATAGTGTTTTCTCGCAAGTTCTCGTAACTTTCGGACGCTTATGGAACTTTGGAGACGTCTCTCGAAAGCTGTAGATTACGCTAGGCTGTTCTGGAATCTTCGGTAGTATTGTAAACATTTCCAACAACTGCCAGTTGACATGAGTGCGTGTTTATTTTTACCCTCGTTACAATACCATAAATGTCGCAAAATACACCAACTTGATGATGTCAAAAAGGTCAATTCTTGCGAATTATGACTAGTTTATACATTTGTACCTCGTATAACTCTAGCTCTTACAATATTCACAAGATGATTCGCCATATAGAAAGCACGGTAAGTCCATTATGCGGACCATAATCGACTTACCGTGCTTGCTATATGGTAAGTTTATAAATGAATAAATAAAAATCTGTAAACGGCATGGTTGATATGAAATTTTAAAATAATATTATTCATATTGAAAACCCCTTCACACTTCATAATAAAAGGAATATAAAAGCAAAGAAAGCTACATCCCAAAAATTAAAAAAAAATGTTTTGAATGCATGAAAAGTTTACCGTAATTAAGTGTTCAAAGATTATAACTGATTGACATAGATAAATAAACAGAGAGCATGATCTTTTTTTCATTATCATACATCAAATACACTTCACGTTCTGTACTGCTTTACGAGATCTTCGCGAAAATCCAGTATTTTCGACTGGGCAAGTAAACAGATCTGATAATAGATTCAGTAACTTGTTATTGGGTGCATTATAATAAAAAGGTTTAAGATGTAATCTATATATATAATTTTTTTTAAATTGTTATAACAACTTTAAAGTTTGCATGTTTGAAATTTAATTTCAACAGATTTGATGCAAGGGTATTATTACTAAATTCTTAAATTATATACAGTATGTCCATGAGTATCCAGTGACCAGTATCGGAGTTTTTAATAGCATACAATATAATCAATTTCATCGACAAAAAATCCTCTATATGATTTAAAAATCCTCTAAATGGAAACGGTGTGTTTACTTTCTTATATAATTTGTATTGTATTCGTGTAGTAGTCCTATAAAACTTAAAAAAGTCTCACTTAAAAGATAAAATAATAAGAATCAATATAATGTTAAGTATTTTGCCAAAATTTAAAAAAAAGAATCAGAAATAATGTTAAAAAAAACTTTTTTTTTGACATTTATGGGGTGTTTTGTTGAAGAAATTGATCATATTTTATGCTCTTAAAGGCTTCGACACCAGTCACAGGACACTCAACGAATACAGTGTATATAAGATTCCAAATTTAGCTAACGATCCATAAGTAAATCGCGTATCAAATTTTATTGCTACCCTTAATATTAATCTTTAAAGTGTTAGTTAAAATATATTAACACATTCTATTCTCACTTTATGAGTAACAGAAAAATATAATACAAATTATCATAGTGATCTTTTAAGCCACGTCTAGAAGTTCGTACGGCTCTGTCGTTTTAGAAAGCAAAATGAAATAAATTCAATGAAACCCATAGGAACAAATCCACAAACAAAAGTACAATCATTCCGAGATACATCGTAATTCTCTCTACGGGAACAATCAATTTTTTCAGCTTTCGCAAAAGCCCCAAAAGAAGACAAAGGGAGGGTGGGTCGGCTGCCCGCGGGGTGGGGCGGGCGGGGAGGACGAAGGGGTGAAGCGGCGCGAGGAGTTGGGGTGAACTGAACGAAGCTATTTCAGCATCGTCGCCCTTCAATCGCATCATATCAAAACACGATCCATCTTGCGTAGCCGCCACCCCCCGGCCCGGCGGGACCCACCCTCCCCCGCGAAACAACAAAAGCTGAAAAAATCTTTGCCCGATCGACGAAAGTCACTCTTAGGAGCTGCTGTTCCTTTGTATCTATTCCTATGTACACTCGGAGATATATTTTTGGCCGTGAGTATCGACCTTAACATTATTATTATGTGAATGGCTAAAAATACGTTTCGACTTCGAGACAATTTTTCCCCTTTCCCTTTTCCCCTTTCGCGGTGCTCCTTGATCAAGCTAAAATCATGACACAAATATATATTTAAAAAAAATATATTTAGATATGCTAAAAATTCTTGAACCTTCTCAAAATAACTTAATATTATTTGTGTTCTAAAAATACTCATGAAGCCTTACATAAAATTTTACAATATTGATCGCAAAACCTTATGGTTGTTTATTTTAATCAAATTAATGTATAATTAACTAAAATAGAACGACTTTATCATCAACCATATAACCACCAGTGCTACCCTAAATATAATTTCAATAATTTCCGACATTCAACGCCTATATTTGTATACGTTAGAATTATTTTTAAAAAAATGTAAAAATTATAATAATTTCGTGTTTTGGTTTTCTCATTTTATCGTCCTTACAAAAGAATTGATAGTTTTCAAAAACAATTGGTTAAATATGTTAGTTCAAGGGGTAAAGTGAGTAGAATTTATTATAAATTTGATTAGTAGGTACTACAAATTGTCGAAATTTGACATTACGTAGTAATCAATTAAAATCGTGATTTCGACTTTTAATTTATTTTCATTAAAAGTACTTTTGTTCGATTGTTGCACAGTTCCGTAACATTGAATAAAGTAAATATTTATATTCTTACGAATATATCAAAGTACGATTTACTTCATTATTAATGTTATAATACACATTTGCTCCACACTCACTTTGTGTACTCGGATGTACTCGCGCATCATCTACTGCTTGGTCGAGCCCAGCAGGAATTCCTCATACGTAACGGGGAAATAAAACCCGTCGAAAGGTGTCAGCTTCCGTCCTGCCCTCGTATTGATTGGTCCGTCAAGGAAAACTTTCTCGAGGTGGAGGAAACGTCTTCACGAAATTGCACCCAATACGGTATTTCTGAAGATGAAATGCTCAGACATTGAAGGAACATACCAAGAGTCCAGGTGCGCGAGTTATTTTGTCAGACTGGATAGAATTTCGGTATATTATTTTACGCAAATGGAAAAACAGGGGTAATTTTGAATTAGCTACCCATTTAAAATCTACGGTATCAATAAATAACGTCCTAATATTTGAGGATATTTTAACATATTTATATATTATCTATATAACGCATTTCAAAATAATTTTTTTCTTTACGTAATTATATGCAAACATGCACATGCATACGTAGGTAATGTAAATAGTATATGTGCACATTTATCGGCCTTGCCATTTTCGTAAGTTGTATGTATACATTATTAGTGAAATGATAGATTATACTGATAATTATTATAATAAAAAAATAATATTGGATATTTGACATGAGAACATTTTTTTAAATATCACCAAAAACACGCAATATCTATTTATTTCTACACTTGCATTTTAAAAATGACCATTTTGATGGACTGTTGTATATTCCATGCTTTTGGGCCAGCTACCAAAAATGTAGTTCACATAATGTAATTTCTGAATGATTCTGTATATATTTTTTAATAATTTATTATCATTTTCTTTAAACATATGTACGACGAGTATATACCATTCACGAAATCACAAAAATATCTTTTAATTGTTAAAAAAATATCTATTAATTTTTGGTAAATGGTAATTCCTCCATATAAATAAACAGAAAATACCTTGCTGAATCACCAAAAAGCCTTTTAAAACTATCGATGATGTGAAATAAAATACACTTCATCATAATATTTGTTCGTAATTAACAAATAGAATTATTTAATTTGTATTGTAGGCCAATAGTATTGAGGAGGCCAAGACCCACCTAAGGTTGTAGTGCCAAGGAGTGATGATTATTTAATTGAGGATAAATTGTAGAAGTCCCACAGAAAACAATCTAATTCATATATATTTATTTATTTAATTTATTTATTGATTTTATTTCTACGGTTTACACCTATTACAGTAAAATAAGTAACTTATATATATCTAGATGAGAAAATACAATGAGAAAAATGGATGGATGTTTCTTATACAATGGCTCAGGGCTTACAACCTGTATGAGCTGGCTTAAGTGATCACTCTACACAATGCAACGTTCACCAATTCCGTCGTAAGAACATCCACACATTATCAAATTTTGAATATGTACCTATATATGTTCGAATCAAGAATTTTTCATATATTACTATGGTCTCAGCCAGAGACATCTGTTGATTTTTTCTCATTAACAAGTAAGTATACACAGCTTTCATATCTAGTGATGGTACCTCTGTACTTTATTTTTTAAAGTGGAGTTTTTTTTTAGCAATATTTCTTTTAACATATAAATATAATAAACTATCAAATTATTGAACATATCTACTAGAATACGCCTGAAAATCAATATTTTCAATTTTTTACAATAATATTATGTTTTTCTGTGCAGGAAACTTTGCCCGTGTACTTTCGATCTCACCATTTAAAAATAGCTTCCATACTGGGTGTGGTTTGCTCTCTAGCGCGTCCTTAAGACGGGTTGCCACCCCCTGGGTCGGTGGTGTGATTGACAAGCCGCTATCGCCGGCGAGCGCCAGCTGGCCGCCGCGCGTCGTGTGAACCCGCCCGTACATATTGGGAGCAGCCATCGGGCCGTAAACAACACCGCGTATTAGGAAATTCATTTTCCAAGAGGAGCATGTGGCGGAAGAAACGCGGAATTATCTCGAGAATTTCTTCCCGGAAGGAAATGAGATAACTCGACGGGGGCTCCCAGCGCGGGTTTGAATGTGTTATTTTGACGAGTGCAGTCTTGCATGTGTGTTTTTTAGATAAAGGTTTGTTTAGCAAAATATATTATGATTTTGTGAAAAAATAAACCTGCATTATGTAATATACATTTGTCAGACTTCACAATTATTTAAACAGTATATCATATTTCATAGCTCAACATATATTTAATATATATACCTATATACATAGATTATCAACAGATGATGCCTGATACGTATTTCTAGTGTAACATTAAAAAATTATGTAAAAATATTTTATGAAAATTAGTCTTTATAAATAAAGTTCCTTTTCATAAAATATACATTTATGGTAGAGAAATTATTGATATATCTACAATGTAAAAAATAAAATCAAATAAAAAATATGGTCAAATGTTGATAATAAATATAAAGAATGTTATTAATTTATCTAAAATCCACTAATATACGAAAGTGAAGCGGAACAAACTCGGCGAAATGCCTAGCCTCCTAAGTAGAAAATCGATTTTCGATAATGTGAACATTGAACAATTTTGGAGCGAATTTAGAGCTTTTTGCAGCTTGCAGTGAATAGTGTTAAGAAAGGATCGCTCAGATGAGGCGAAGTTGAAGGGTTTAGGTTAGGTTTGCGAAAGACCTGCTTTTATCAGAGAAGTCAAATATAAGAGAACAACTTTATTAACAGCTTCGGCAGGTGAAAGGCGTACGTGAGAAGGTGGATTAATGTGGACGAAGCAAAAGTAGTGTGCCAGGACACAGGGGTGTGGGATTCTATCTACTCCTGCAAGAAATGGCATGATGTTATTAAGTCAGTATGAAATCTTTCCGTGGCACGTGCAGTTAAATTAAAAATTAAAGTGTTAGGCCGGCGCCACACTGTACGTAGCATCAAATCGGAAAAGCAAATGGATCGACTGAGCATCCGCGTGGTGTGTTTGATACGCGTATATTGTATGGAAAGAAATGTAGCGGCGTTCCGCGATCGAAAAAGCGCGACAAAATATCCGCGTTGTGTGGCGCCAGCCTTACAATTCTTCGTATGTCAATTTCACATAAATCACAAATTGGATTCAAAATGGACTTTTTCGAATATAAAATACCAAGTTGAATATAACAAGACTAAATTAAATATGATAAAGATAATGATTTAAAATTATTTTTTATTTCAGAGCAAATGATATTATCATTGTTTACAAGGAATGATATTGTGTATAGGTATATCAGTTAATATTTTTTTGAAAAACGAAATAGTCTTATGTTCATGCATTGCGCCCATTTTCGGGTGAATTTTAAACGTTAATATGTTCGTATGATTTTAACAGTCTTACTGAAAAATATAGAGTAATAAAAAAATAAAAATTGCAAATACCGCTAGAAGCGAAGGTTTTCTGTGTAGTTCAAACAGCGGATTGTATTTATTTCCCAGAGAGACGATTTACATACATATTGGGTAATGTGTTTCTATTTTCACGCAATAAAGATCAAAAATATTGCAATGCGCTTTACTTGATCTGCTCTCATATAGGTACCTGTAAGCGATTTAATGGTTTATTTTGAAGAGCAATATATTTGAAAAAAAATTATCATAATATATCTCACTACATTGGGTTAATATACAGAAAAAGTAATTTCATTTATAGGGAATAAGCTATTTGTTGTCTCGAAATTGTTATTATTATTTTTTTTACTTCTTTATCTTTCTTATCTGTACATGTTAAGATTTTAGTGCTTTTAGTACAGAGTAAAACTAATTATCATAAAAAAACATTCCAGCACTAACCTTAAGGATCGGGTAGATTTCATGAGCATCGATGTAATTTTTTAAAATTTTTCTCTACGTCCAATAACAATGGAGTTATGAAAAACGAATTATGAAAAAAAGTTAAAATAGATCAAATAAAGTATAAGATAAAGAATGAAGGAAGTTTCTTCTTTTTTTTTGATGAGAACCAATATTAACGGAGTAACGATATTTAAAGTTTTTGAGCAGCCGCCATTTCGAAACAAGATGGCAGATTAGGTCTTGTGATCAGGTGGTAAAGTGGTAAATGAACTTAGTCGAGATAAGATATCAACGAGATCAATTTTTCAGAAGTTTGATTGAAATCAAAAATCAGAACGACGGAAGTTATTGTTTCCGTAAAATCCGTAATATCCCATAATATCAGGCGCGTGCAGTGGGAACATTGGCGCATGACATTTTCGCAAACTTATATTTTGTAAAAGAAAAATAGAAATCAAATATTTATTTGAGAAAATATTATGATAATTTATTAAAATATGAATACTATCATGATGATTATGATAGGAATATCACAATGTATATGTTTTATTTCGATTTTTTTACAGAATATATGTTTAAGTAAAAGTCATGCTGCAGTGTTCCCACTGCACGCCCCTGATGTACATACATACGTATATGAAGGATTTGTAGAGTGATTTCGAGGTGTCCTGACCGTGATGATGATGATAATGTTTTCCGGTAAGTGGGTTGTGAGATCATCTGCTTAACGTAGTATTTTTATCTTAACCTTTTTAAAGAGGTGTAATAGTATGCGATTAACTTTGATTTGTGAGAGGAGTAACTGCGTTACATCAATACAGACTACATAGTTATTGGTGTACTTAGAAATGTAAATATTATATTTATAATAGCACTTTTATAACTTGGAGAAATTTAACTTAATATAAATAATGTTATAATTTTATATCATAAAACGTGAACTGTGGCAAAATCTCCTTGTAGTGAAACACAAAAAGAGCGTCTTTTTACAAGGGAAGTCATTAAAACCTACTTCTTCCGGCGGTGTAGATAAAGTTCGGTCGCCGGCAGTAGCAGGTTGCAGTTGTGTAGTCTGGTAAAAGATTGAGAGGAACAAACAGGTTATGCACTCTCTTCATTTCCTAAGTGCATTTTTCTTCCCGTCTTGCCGCATCCACAACATTTTCCTTTGTTTAATATAAATGCTAAAGGAATGGGACCTGCAAGGCGCAACACGATACTACCGGCGCGCGGCGCTGCGAACGCTCACTTCGGCGCAATTATTAAGATTTGTTTTGTCTATTTGGAGTGGTTTTTAATAAGAATAACTTCTCTGTCTGCGATTTGAAGAATACATTTTCTTATGAGGCGTGACAATGGAATGTAATGGAAATAAATACAAATTGCATTCTATTCGAGAAGCGTTTGATAAAATGTAAATAATGCAGTTTGCAACAAAATATAGGCAGATTATTTTATGGTATAGGTACCGTGCAAACCTAAATCATCAGATAAATCTAAATGTAAGTAAGAGTGAATCAAAAGAAGTACGAAATATACGTTTATCTTCTCCAATGACTACAAAATGACTGCGGTAATATTATTTATATAATTAACAAGAAAACACTTATAAATAACCATGTTCTTTTTTGTTCTGTAAATACTTCGAATTTTATTTTTAACTAGCTGTTCGTATCCGGCGTTGCACGGGTTGAGGATTCAGTTAAAAATAATATTGTGAGGGGATCCATTGTTTTGCAAAAAACATGTTTCCATGTAATCTAGCCTCGGGTGGATGGGATTTCCAGGGGGTAAACGTGGCCTATGTTTACCACCGGGTCCTTAAGAATATTTATGCATCATTCGGTAGAACAGTACAGATTTGAATTGAAAATACATATATCGGTGGGGAAGGAAGGCAAGAGGGGGAGGGTGGAAAAGTCGCCTTTGTTACCGGACGGGTCGTAAAGAATAAACGGATAAATAAATGATTTAGATCTGTCCAGAAATATATCAGGTGAGGGGCTGGGGTAAAAGGGGAAATGGAAAAGTTGTGTTTGTTACCCGCTGGATCCTAAAGAATAAATATGTAAAATTTGGGTCAGATCGGTCAAACGGGCAGATTTTCACAGAAAATATAACAAGTGAAGGGGTGGGGTAAAGGTGGAGGAAGGAATGATGCCTTTGTTACCTATCGGGTCCCTAATCATAAGTATGTAAAAATCAGGTCAGATCGGTCAAACGGTGCAGATTTGTACAGAAAATATATCAGGAGTGAGAGAAGGGTAAAGGGGGAGGAAGTGAATGTCGCTAATGTTATCCGCTGGGTCCTAAATAATAAGTTTGCAGAATTTGAGTCGATCGGTCAAACGGTACAGATTTGCATTTCTTCTGGCAAGTTCTAAATAATGTTAATGGCGGTTAAAGAAGCAGAAAGGAAGACAAGGAAGAGAAAAACAATTAAGAAAAGATAGAATGAAGAAAAAAGTTGTCAGTTTGAACAAAATAAAAAAACCTGTTCTATTTCGTGACTTCTGGGGTATACCGCCATGTTTTTACAACCTTTCTGGCCAATGTTTTGGATCCCATTACAGAGTCCATCATCAGGGATGATGATGGACCCTGCAATGAGATCCATAACGTCGACCAGATACACATGGCAGAATATCCCAGAAACCCACAAGCAAAAAATTCTTTCTTATCTTTTCAAATTGATTCGTCCGGGTATAGTGTGGCATTAAAAATTACCTTATTCTTTAGCTATAGGCAAGACAAGATCATTATTATAATTAAACTCATAATTTTCCAATAGTTACTTGCCTATCTTGTTTTATTTTTATTCAAAACATTAAAAAACCTCATAAAAACTGAAATGGCGAGAACTAGCACAATGACACGGCCAAAACTAGATAAAACCAGAACTGGCACATTTGGACACATTTCAAGTTTGATGTTTCTATTTAAAATTGCCTATATTAAATTTTGTATACTTTTTTCCACATTTTCAAGAGTAAATAATGTGCTCTATGGAGAAATTGAAAAAAATCGATTCCGAATTTTTTGAGTTCATAGTGATGCACAGTTGGCAAAAAATATCTTAAAGTGGCCAAAGCTGGCCGCTCAACACTATATATTTAAAATTATAAGGTATTTTTTACATACCTAATGCATTGTTAATTAATTAATTTGTTTATTTACAGCTCATAATATTTAATAAAAAATATTTATATAAATACAATCATATAAATATTAATTTTGCATATTTTCACAACGTTCTTCATTTTTGTATATTTTTTTCCTTCTTCGCCACTACTTTGGTGTGTACCTTAATGTACTTATAACTCATTCTCGATTGAATTTATCATTATTTTTATATTAAAAATCATTAATACAGGTGCAATCATAATTATTTATTTGTTCACATTTTATACATATTAATACAGTGGCGGGCCTATTGCCAGTTGGAAATTTTTTCCAACCACCAATTGAAAAATATTTTCGTTAGATAGTGTTATAGTGAAAAACCTATCTCCACGAAAGCAATACGCACGATAGAGGTAAATAAATTTAGTCTAGTTTTGAAGAAGCTACGATAGGTGATGATGTGAAATCTGTGCATTGTTAATTCCGTAGCCTAGCTTCGAATAAGATCTGCACGTCGAATAAGGAGTGTTATGAATGAGGATGGATAGTAAAGAAGTGTCGTCTGAACGGAGTAGAAGACAATGTAAAGTTGAATTCAGATTTCCGGTAGGTACTGAGGTGAGTGAGCGAGGATTAAAAACGAGATATAAAACATGGCTGTTATTCACGATCGAAATATACAATTCCTCAATCAGGTTTATTCATAATCATTTTATTAATTTAACCTCAGCATTAATTACTATTCCCATCCAGTAGTCAGAATTGTAACATCTGGTATTGAGCGGTGGTGGGCCTATATCCGAAATACACAGAGCGAGGGTTCCGCCGCCTGTTGCCAGATAATATAACATCCCTCAAGACGGGTACACCCGTCCGGTCCATTGATATGGCGGGACACGTGCACGATCTCCGGCGCCACGTGACCTATTCGTGAGATGAACACGAGATGTGGAGGCAGGGTGAGACAAAAGATAGATTATATCGCGATATGATTCCGCCCATTCAATATGGCTCTGACGAAGCGGATTATCAATTCCTGTGACGTAATTTGTGGATGTAATTAACAACTGTATATTGTTTTTGGAAACCTACTATAATTTGGGATAATTAATTGTGCGCGATCAATAAGCAATACAATTTAATTTTAAATTTTCTAAAACAGAACTACTGTTAACAAACTTTTCATTTATAGACTAATTTAATTAGTTTTTGAATAGCTGAAAAATGTAAGTTAATTTTTTGTAGGATACGCAAGTCACTGCTGAACAGATGTCACTCTTTACCTAAGGTGGAAATTTCTTGCAGAGAAAGTTTTACGAATGTTCTTAAAATAGATCTAAATGTTACAAATACTATATACAATAAAAATATTAGGAGATATCTATGGACGCCCATTTATTTAGATATGAATTTTTTAAAGAAATATATGTACCTACTTACAAAAATTTAACAATAAATATGAAACAAGTATTATGCATTATCTTAATTATACATGTATTTTGTATTTTTTTTGTTTGGCTTTGTATTTAAGAACATAGAACACAGTTACAAAAAATTGCAATTAACGCAAAAATAAACGAAAGAACTAAAAATATAGGCACACTGTGTATTACATAAGAATTCATATACTGCTGCCATGGTTTCTGATTTTTACCCTATTGACAAGAAAAATTGACACCGAATCATATATTTTTGTGTTTATTTGCTGCTTTTTTCAAATATCTCCCGATATTTTTTAATCATATACTCGTATGTCGATCAACGTTTGAGGGATTAGTGAGACTTTAATTTTAGAGAATTTTAGTTTTTTTTTTTATAATTTCCAAATAAATAATGGTTCAGTTCACACATAAAGAGATTCATCATATATGTGTAGCTATAGAAACCTCCGTATTAAATTATAGAATTTGATAAAGTAAATAAAAATGTGTCAGATTATACATTTGTTTGCGTTAATTAGTTATGTTACGTTGTACTGTAGTAGACCACTTCATTATTACTTTTTTTAAATAGAGATGCAAACACGGATTGGGGCTAAAACCACCGACCATTGGATCACTAGGCGAGAGTTATGAACACTACACCATGAAGCTACTCAATTTCAGCATTAAAAAAATAAGTTTTATGAAAAAAAATTACCGTGACAATTCAGCAGTCAATATTACTCTTAAAAAGGCCACATTGCTTTTTGCGTTTATTATTAATTGTGATAACTTCGTCGTAAAAATGCATAAAATTGTACAAGTTGCAAATATCAAAAGCGTGTAACTCAAGCCGTCTGCAGAAATACAAAACCAACAAGAAAAATATGAAAAAATACGTTACCTACCCTCATAACACGTCAACTACCGAGTGGAAGGAAAGCACTTGCCAGTTATGGCGCAGTACCCCGAGTATGAGAATTGCCCGCTATTCTGTTCCCACTGTTCCACATTCTCTGAGGTGTGCCAGTGAAGGTGCATTTCCGCTAGTGAACCTATGTACCATTGTTCAATGTAAACATTCACCGCTTAATTCAGTGAATATTAATAGTTGCTGGTGACTGTACGTCTGGTATACTAATGTGATCATCGTATTTTCACTATTACACAGTATTAAGTACTCGTATGGCTGGCCAATTTAAAAAAATATCACGGAGTCAATTTTATCCATCGGTTTATGTTAGCAAATAAGTAATTACGGTTTAAGCCATTCTATTTACAATCATATATACAGTAAATCATACAATTGCTGAGCAAAAGAGACAACAGGCATTTTTAGGGTACCTGTTTTGATATATACATATACATACATATACATACATATATATACATATACATATATTTACAGTTTAGAGAATTGTTTGTTGTCTCTGAAAACGGCAAGACAATTTAATCGCGAACTCCTAAATGTTTTGTTATTATTAAAAATACAGAAAACTATTATGATCAAAGCTTCTATTTTAAGGTAGAATTGAATAGAAATTCTACCCATTACCATTATGTAGGGTTTTGTGAAGGGACCTTTTAAAAATAATAAGTGCACTTTTTATCTTTAAGGCTTAAATTTACACTACACTTATTTTATTTTATTTTAATTAAAGTGACACATAAAGAGTGACAAATGCACAAATTTAATACAAGAAATAGTCCCAAATTAAAAATTACACATTAAAATTGAAATCATTTTTAAAAATATAAATAATTAATTAACTTCTTCGAAAAGACCAAATTGATTTTTTAGCCACATTTTTAATTTTTAATGGTTGTGATTATTTTTATAGAGGAAAAACGTGTAAAAATTATGATGTTATAGTACTCAATCATTACTTAATCATTATTTATTTCCTCTATATATATTATTTTTATTTTTTGATTGTCTATACTTCGAGTTTTGATTTTTAATTTGTTAGTTTGTATTGTATCTGATAAAGGCCATTAGCCTTGAAACACTTTGATATTTTCAATATATAAAATATGAAAATAAAGTAAATTTTTATTAATTTTAATTACAGAATAATTAAAATAAAAAACAAATTTTTAAACAGACAATAGAAGGTTAAAAATAATGTTATACGGCAGAACACACGAAAACCAGTAGCTTAAAATAGTCAAAAAATTTTAATATTTAGTTTGTAGTTTACTCTGAAGAAGAAACAGTGGTTGCGAAACCGGTTGCGTTATGTATGCATATATGAAGTATAGTTGTTTAAACCATTAATTTTTATATTCAATCTAATAACAAATATTTTCATTCCGACCTTTGGTAAAGGATCTAATAGAAAATTCTGCTTATAATTTTACAAAGATTGATTAGCAAATACCAGTGAAAAATTCATGATTCTTCTCATCGTAACTCCTCTATATGTATAAAACGGTTCTAACAAGACTGTAACTCTCTCATGTACCCTTCAATATTTATGGAGAATATATACAGAGGTGAGCACTGGATGGATGGAAAGAAGACAATAGAAGGGAAGTTCAAAAAGCTGCAAAAACAACTTTATCTTTCGATTTGCAGATGATAATGCACGAATTGCTTCCAGCGTATAAATTTTAGAAAAGAGCTCGGTAATAGGTTTTGAAATTAAAAAAAAGCAAGACACAAATGCCATAGATATCAATCATGTTGATGAAATACAGAGAATACGTATTCTTGACTACGAAGTGATGATATTATCTAACTGGGATAACTCGCCCGAAGGCAATGGCAATAGAATGGCAAGTTTGTTACGTTGAAGTTGACCAAAATTAGAGCCACCTTTTCAAGAAATTCAACTGTTTAGTAATCTGGTGTTCTCCATAGCTCATGAAAAAAAAAAACAAGCTCGAGACTTTTGAGATGTGGTGACATGGTCATATGTTGCGTATGTCATAAACTGTAAAACGAACGTATAAATTTCTTTTTTAGAAACTAGAGAAAGACTTATTTTCCTTTACATTAAAATCGCCATAACTTACACTCTTTGATTTTCGCAACAACATTTTATATATTGCTTTTTCCAGTACTCTACACAAAACCACAGATTTTAGAGTAAAACTGCCTGTAAAGCACAATTAAATCATGTTCTCCAAAAAATGCATTGAACCTAATTTTTAAAGCTGTATTTTAATCCTAGATTCATGAAAGAAATTTGAGGTTAAAACTGTATGATCCGAAATAATAATCCATATAAATAATAATCCATAAAAAATAATAATCCATAAAGATCATCATGTTTTATATTCTAATTATATTTTCCATAAAAGTCGACAAATGTTCAAAAATCATCTAATAATTATGTGTATTCCACACGATTGTTTTTTCTTTGTATAATAAGGTTTTTCTTTCAATAAAAACATGTATAAATTTATATTAAATATTATGTAGTATACATACATACACCTTCTCGGCGAAAGAGTGGTGGAGGGTTGAGAATTGAGTGTCGCCAGAGGATTTGGCTGCCGAAGGCTGATGCACTAAGCATCCTATTGTTGTCGGGGCTGAAAGACCCTCACGGGGTACCGGACCAGGAGTTACTCAACCGGTTTTACCGGTCTCACAGACTTACCGGACCGAAATCCTTCCGAACGAAAGAGCTCCGAGTACCGTATTGGATATTTTCTTGAGAATGGTATGACCTTTGTATTGTCATTCACATATGGAATACAAGCAGTGGTTCAAAAGAATAATAATGGTATATTTCATATGATATACGTTATATGTACATGGTATAATATTCGATCTAGATTTTTTTACTTCTTTATCTTTGGTGCTCGGTAATTTAATACAACTTGTCACTGAAGTATATTTCTGTAATAAATATATGCAATAAAACTTTTAAACACTTTAAAATTATTAATTGCAATAATATAGCAAATTATTCATTATAAATAAATCAGATTTGAAAATGATGAATACATAAAAACGAATAAAGAAAATGAATCTTGCGAATGGCGTCCGCTTGCGTATCGCCAAGCTTTTGGCAAAATTTAATGCAACATCGCTGCTCAAGCCGTTCCGTCAATTCACACATTCCTACGGATGGGAAAAAATTCACGCACACGCTTGAATGTCCCTTACACCTTTACAAGATTCATTCATTTTCTGAAATGAAATTAATAAAACATTAATACATGTGTATCATCTAACACCCGGATTGATTTGTTTTATATTATATTATATTTGTGATGGTAGATATGCGTAATTTTGAATGATGAAGGGATATATCTGATTTGATCAAAAATATTTTTTACACGTTAATTTTTTGATGTTATTTCCTTCTATTCCTTTTTGGCTTCTAAAATTTCTTTTATAATTAATAAAATAAATCAGATTTATTTATACCAGGTTCTTTGTATACCTTAAAACCCAACATTACTTTTTTTACTCAAGATTGTTACATTATTTAAATTTAATTTATCGTCGTTCTTGTCGTTATCGTCGTTATCGATATTCGTATATCTTTTTGCCCTAGAAAAGTGAATCAATATTTTTTCAGATATTTCATAGTTTTGGACTATTTACATTAATAAACATGGCGAGGAACATCCATAGGCTGATTGTGCTCTAGTGGACATAATCTGAAAAAAATATCGTTTAGTATTCAATAAGGTGTATTAAATATATGTAAAATAATATTTCTGTTTATCCTTGTGCACTGTATTATATGCATCGTACAATTAAACTCAAATAGTAATAAAGTTATATGCATTTTGAAGTAATAGTAAGAATATGTATGGAATTTAATATGGACACACAATAATGACAAAAAAATATAGAATCCATCCAAAGAATTACTCCAATATAAGTTTATAGAGAAAGTATCAAGCAATCAATTTGAATCGTACTGTCTATCTAATAGTAGAATAATTGTTATTTTAATGATATACCATTGTAAACGGTTACTTTGATATGAAAAATGTTCTTTGTTCTAATTAAAATCAATACGAAGTTATCTTT
Organism: Agrypnia vestita; assembly: GCA_016648135.1. Lineage (NCBI taxonomy): Eukaryota > Metazoa > Arthropoda > Insecta > Trichoptera > Phryganeidae > Agrypnia > Agrypnia vestita. The sequence goes on along the minus strand of JADDOH010024556.1, from coordinate 333,617 downwards.
CGTTTAAACTTTTTCAATACGAATATCGGATACTTCTCTCCAATACCACGATCTACCAGAATACTTTTCATATACTCATATCATCATCATCATCATTCTTGGCACTACAACCCTTGGTGGGTCTTGGCCTCCTCAATAATTTTCCTCCGTTCATCTCGGTCTAGTGCCAGCTCTCTCCAGTTTCGAAGCTCTAAGGCAGAGATATCTTTGAGAACGTTGTCACTCCATCTTAGTTTTGGCCTTTCTAAGCTCCTTTGCCCTATTGGCCTTGAGTTCAGCAGGGACTTTGGTGCTTGATGCTCGGACATTCTCTACACATGACCCAGCCACCGAAGCCTTCCCAGTTTTATAAATTTTATGACGTTTGGCTCCTTAAATAGAGTAAAGAGCTCATTGTTGTAACGTCTGCGCCAAAGTCCATTTTCTAGAACCGGTCCGAAGACACACCTCATAATTTTCCTTTCAAAAACGGCTAGTGCTCGCTCATTCCTCTTTGTTAGTACCCACGTCTCAGCTGCGTACGTGAGCACTGGCCTAATAAGCGTTTTGTACACTAATATCTTGGTATTTCTGGACAGCAGTCTGGATTTTATCTGCTTTTGTAGGCGGAAAAAACGGCGATTTGCGCTCACTATGCGCTTCTGGATCTCCTCTGTAGTATTATTGTTGCTTGTTATCAGGGATCCTAGGTTTGTAAATCTTGGTACCGTTTCAAAATTTTGACTTCCACACGAGAGAGTTAGGATTTGTTGGGTGCATCCTAAGGCCATGTATTTGGTCTTCTGCTGGTTTACTATGAGACCCATGTTTTTGGCAGAACTTTCAAGATTTATTAAGGCATTGCATAAAGCATCGGGAGTTTTCGCAATTATGTCAATATCATCATAAGCTAATAGTTGCACAGAGTTGTCAAATATCGTTGCTCTTATCTCAATTCCTGAGTCACAAATAACTTTTTCTAAGGCTATGTTGAATAAGAGGCAGGCCAATCCATCTCCTTGTCTCACCCCGTGGGGTGCTTCAAAGGGCTCGGACAGAACACTGCCAACCCTGACTCAACACGTTACTAGGGACATTGTTAGTTTACATATACTCATATATTCATTCAAAATACTCTTCATTCGCACAACCTTCATGTGTGATTATACTTTTGTACATTCTAGTATTAATGCAATAGCTATGCTATGAAACGGTTGCTTATACTAAGTGCGCAGATAATGCATGTGCCAACTACATATAGACAAAATATAAATTGTATTTAAAATATATACATTTTTTGTATTTTTACGATGTTTTTATTTAAAATAATAAAGAGGATTATGGATTACCTAGGCTTAGTGAATATATTTTATTATAATTATTATAGGGTGTGCGATAATTATCGTACACCTTGCCATTATAACACAAGATATCATGCTCCATTTCTTGTTTAGATGTTTTTCGCTCTAATTTTATGACAAACTTATTATGTATGAAAAAATTGCATAAAGTTAGTAATGGATTTAATTTTGGATTTGTATAAACCTGTGTCATAGAATGGAACTCAAACCATAGACCATCAGATCACTAGGCGAGCATCCACACCAACAATCTAAATTTGTGTAAAGCTTTAAGGCATATAAATAAATAATTGACAATATTTAGATAAGAATATTGCTATGAGACGTGGGTGTGGGAGTATTGAAATACTAAAATAATTTAAATTTTTTACTGATTTCACAAAAAAATCACTGGGCATAAACTTTACTAGAGAACTGAACTAGACACAGAATATTTCATACACTTATTATCCAATTTCTTAACCCACACTAATTATCTCTGACACTTGTCTGAAGAATACTCTTTATTACGCTGTTTTTGTAGCATCGATCACTTTCTTGAATATTCTGTTCAATTTCGCACGTTATTTAAATTGCTCCCGTTCTTACTAGAAGGACTTCTCACAAGTCAGTAGGTACTCGCCCGATATCTGTTACTCGATTTTACAACGCGATGGCCATACTGTTTTTGCTACAGTTGTCGCTGGTAATGATGCGTTGGTTAAATAAAGACTCAATTGCGCATAGCGGTTTTTCTTATACGTGACCCGTGTTCGTCAAGATGCTTCTAACATTCTAGAACCTCCTACTATCTTCTAATTTAAGTATATATATTTTATTTTATTTATATATACATATAGAAGGTATAAAGTGCTGTAAAATCATTGATTAGGTATGTGTAATTCTTCCTTATTTTAAGATCTCGTGACAATAATAAATTACACTATCATGCATTCAATGTACAGGCATATCAAGTCTTTGTTTGTGCTAAACTAAATAAAATAAAAAACATTAAAATAACTTCCAATATTTCAGAAAATCATATTATATTAATTATGAATTTGGTCATTACATTGTAATGATTATTTTTTATTGATTATTATATATATTTTATAAACCTTCTTAGCTGTGCTTGCGTGTAATAATTTATTTTTTATATTTTTTCACTACTTAAGTCTCGATAGAAACCGAATCATAACTCTTCTCCTCTTTTCTCAATATTTCAGTTACAACCACCCCTACATCAGCAACTTGGGCTCATTTTTAAATTCTTTATATTAATTTCGCCGCCGTACGTACGTGAATAATTAAACGTGGAAATGTCTTGGAAGCGAAAATTAACACACTTTTCACACGACTATGCACGTCGACTTGATGTTAATGATACTCGTCGATGCATTTTGACAACTTTGTCAATATGCACGGTTATTGTGGTTGTTTTCGTTTTTCGAGAAAAAACTCGTCAACCGAGAGCTCAATTCTAAAAATTTCAAAATTCTCAAACGGGCGCAGCCCACCAATGTCTTTGGAAATACATTCGTCGCGGAACGTCTCTCCTCCTCAGAAATGAGTCGAATTTCAGCTTTATAATCATTTCATTTAATTTTAATCCGAAAAACCACTTTGCAACGCTAATAACTCTAACTAAACTAACTAACTTTTCCCGAAATCCTCTTTTGGACCTCATTTCTATCTTATTTTTTGGGACCTTCCCCCCACCCCCTTCCGCTGGGCCCTTCTCAAAAATGAAATTTTATTTTAATTTCAAGACTATTTTTCATTTGGAATTAAACTTGGTGTTTAATAAATAAATCAGAAATACGAATGCTGTAAAAGGTGCAAAATCCGCCCGTTTTTCTTTTGTGTGTTGGTATTTTAAAACCCCCTTTTTGGTCTTTTTTACCGAGTGCTATGTTTCTGCGATTGTTTGCGTTGAAGTTGAAATTCAAAAATCGATCGTATCATGTTTCTGCGACAGTTTGATAGGTTGAAATTCAAAAATCGAGGTATCACGTTCAAATAATAGTTACTGGCGTCATATTTTTTATTTTTACCCCCTCCAGTTTAGATATCCATCCAAAATCGAAATGGAATCCACGACCTTGCGTATTAAGAAATTATTTCAGTATCTAAACATTTTTCATATTTGAACAAAATCTATATAAAAGAAGTAAGTTTGATACTTCAGCTGTCGATGAGACTCATTTTCTCTTGAAAATTAAGTAGTGATTTAAATAAAATATCAAACTCACATAGAGGTAACGAGGTTCCTGTTAACAATATTTTTATATGTAGGTATGTTATGAGAATACAGTTACTTGATTTTGTCCCTCAAAAGGATGATCAATTAATTAAGATAAATTATAGAAGTCTCACAGAGATGAAATAATTTATTTGAGAATCATAAATATATGCCTTTATATAGGATGGTACAGGGCTTTCGACCTATATGAGTTGGCTTAAATGATCGTTATACATTTCTCACATAAACAGTTTTGTCTCTGTGAGACTTGTATAATTTATCTTAACTTAAAAGGTTTGAATATTTAATGACCTTCAGAAAATAAGTTGGAGAGGAATCCGTCCAGCACATATTTACGTAGAAGGGCGCAGATTCGATAAGTAGCTGCGCTTCGAATGCGGTGTGAAACAGGAACGGAATCACAGGCGGTCGGGCCGGGCCAGGGGTGGCGAGCCGCCGGACCGCAGCGGCCGCCGGCCCGCCGCCGCAAAGCTCCCTCACCTCGGTCTCTACACCTGATAAATAATAAATAAGCCGCCGTGTGCCCGGCCCCCGCAAGCTTAGCCGCACCACCGACGGATAAAATCTGTCCTGTTGCATGAACACTTTTTTAAAAATCCGCAAACAATGCCTTGCGTGAAGCATCTCTGAAGAATATATATTTTTTGTGTTCCTTTATCTCATGTATGAAGCAGAAATCTTATCATCTGAAGCCCAGAATATTTTTAATTGTGCGCAGTGGCATCTTGATTTTTGTAGGTAAACGCGACTTTTTTCAGCTCTAAACATTAGTTTCATCATCATTTAAGTTACTTCAATGTATATTTTTTTCAATAATAAAACTGATTTTCAAAAATATAGGTACTCAATTTTATATTCAGTGTCATTCACTTAAATTGAAATGTTGAAATTTTCGAGCACTCTAACAAATTTTTCTTCTTTCATTTCTTTACAATACATGGTGCGAATTTCAAATGTGGGTTAAAAATAGCTGTTAAATAAATTTGAAATATATTAAATAAAATAAACCTTTATGGAATATCTAATGCTTCCCATTTTTAATCTTCATCATCTTCTTTAATCCATGTCTCTTCATTTATGTGTGTATGTAGGTTTTCCTCATGTCCTTCCATTGTTACCTATGTTGCGCTGATAGCTGGCAGTTTGTCCTGTCAATGACTGCATATCTCCACCCATCGCTTCGCAGGTTTTTCTATTGATCGACTTGAAACTCATGGTCTCCAATATAGTATTTTATTGGTCCACCTGTCATAGCTTTGACGGGCAACGTGACCATTCCATTTCGATTACAATTTGGGATAACCTTTACGATACCTTTGAATTGAGTTCATCGGCATATGTCTTCATTAATATGTTAATATGGTATACGAAAACTAACGCTCGATATGGCCTATTCAGAGAGTTAGCCATCACTCGATAACCCCCTCTCCTTTCAGTACTGTAGATCATTACCGGGAAAATTCATCCCTGGAACACCCGAGGCTTCGAGCCATTAGGAATCGGACTTTTAAAATGTTGGATAAGTTCCTGAATATCATTCTGAGGCAAGTTTTATGCGGTGAGTAACTTCTTCGGTTACCTAATTATTCTTCTATCTTTTTAAAACTTAAAACCTAAGTATGTATATTCTTTGACTTACTCTATGATATTATTCTCCGCTGTGACAGATAATAAACACGTTATGTTCCCTTTATCACTAATATAGTTTCGAGGTGTAACTAATAAATTCATACATTAAAAATACTCCATCCTGTTTCTCATAAAGGATTGATAACAAACTGTTTGGAACCGTTTGAAATCCTAAAGAACTTAGGTATATTCAAAGAAAATACTGGTACAAATATAAACAAAGTATGAACAACATCAAATTCATCAACACAACATATCTCCGATCCTAGATTTGTTTCCCATAATGACAAAAATAAAAATCTTCCTCGCTACGCGACCCACTAACTAGGATAACTTGGAAAAATCCTGTTATGATTAGTTATGTATTACGCATGATGATGAGAGAGGCTGATCCTCTCGAAACTGTAGTATTGATAAACATAACTCAACGGGTATTTCATAATTTAGTGTTAATTGAAAAACCTTCTTTTTATATTGAATAAATATTGTTTTTCTAGATGTTGTGTGCTTAATAGAATGAAAATGTCATTCGTGTAGTTTAACTGACTAAGCCTGATTCTGATTAATTTTTTTTATTAAATTAAATTTAAGTTCTAAGGCAAGTGTGAAGAGTTTTACTAATATTTAGTTTTATTTTGGACAAAAATGCATAAAACATTGAACAAACCATAAAAAATTCAAACAAAATCAAAGCAACTAAAATTGTCGCAATTAACATCATATTTTTAATTCCTTCCTTTCTGTTTTTTCTTTTCAAAAGAAATAAACACTTTTGAGTAATAAGTAATTATGTAAATAATATTTATTGGTTTGAGCCTCTTTTTTGACATATACCCAGTATAGAAAATATTATTATAAATAAAATAATTATCATTAGGAATATTTAAAAAAAAACATGAATAAATATTTCTTTTTATACACGTCAATTACTAGAAGTGCCGCTGTGAAAACAAATATTTCTACGGCTTTTAGAAGAAAAAGTTTCAACAAGAGCAACTCATTTATAAAAGAAAATAAAATTTATATTATTTCCTTTGAATCTCAAAAAGAGAACACTTTTAGAAATATATATCAGGTTTCATTAGAGGCACGTGTGAATCAAATAATAAGACATTCTTATTTCAGTAATTTTATTTCATGATATTAAATTTCCCTAGATTTCAAAATGTACAACAGCTAATAATGACGTTCATTATAAACAAGGTACATTAAATTCCTACAATTTATCTGACTTCAAAGACAGGATGTAATATTAGGAACTCTGTGGATTTTTAATCATTTTACTCCAATAAAAATAAATGTACCATATTATATACGCAAGTAGATACTCGACATTTATAATGTTTTAAGTTAAGAGATTTTTTTATTTAAATAGTTAATATTAAATTTTTGGAACACTTAAAAACTTTAAAAATATATTTATACAATTTTAATTAAAAAACTTAAAAAAAAACTTTGAAAATATTTAAAAGTTTCATAAATTTATTTTGATTTTAATTTTTACGACTAAAGTCATTAGGCTTAATAAATAAAGCAAAACACATCACAAAAAAAACATCCAGGTAGAGAAAATTACATGTTTATTGATGTAATGTAGCCTCATCAGGAATCGAACCCGGAATGAGAAGCCGCCAAACACATTCAAACCACGGATCACCTAAATATAAACCATGAACTAAATATATATAAAAGTTTGTTGCTATACAGCAATCTGGTTCCACGGCTGATTCCAATATGCTTGACTTGTTTAAAAAAATTACTACGTGCTTGTAAATTTTGAAATAATTATGAAAATGTCAAACTAAATACTCTTGAAACGTATGTCTTAGCAATAAAGTCGCACTTTATTACAATTTTTTTTAACTTGACTTAACAGACTCAGTTCGGAACGAAATAAAAAAACACAACGTCTATTGCAAAAAATATTTTTTTACGAAGGTATTTAATTCTGCAAGAATATATATATATATATATATCTATATATATATTATATATATATATTTTTTCATTTTTTTTGGGATTACACAAGATTTCTAAACAGTATAGAGACCATCATACAAGTTTCTACAGAATGAACATGTTATGTATTAACATATAGCAACAATAACAAGCGAGAACTGAGAGATGGATCAAACGTGATCCTGTGCACTAACGAAGTGATTTCAGCCGTAAAGAAGATAAAAAATAGAAAATCTCCCAAAATAGATGAAATCCCAAATGAATTCCTAAAATATGGAGGCACAAAGATAGGGAAAGAACTAAATAAACTGTTCAACAAAATCTTCGAGCAATCTGAAATACCAAACGAATGGAGACTGAGTATCACCATCCCTATTTTTAAGAAAGGAATCAAAACAAATCCGGAAAATTATAGAGGAATATCCCTTTTATGCGCATCACAAAAACTCTTCACAAGTATTGTAAGAACAAAACTGGAGAATACAAAACTGTGATGAACAGCAAAGCTTAGCTTAAGCAGAAAATATAATATGTATTGTGCTGACCCTAACATTGATGCTAATTTTCTCGCAGATACCTTATCATCGTTTAAAAACTCACTCATACACAACATCTACTAAACGATGACCTGAACCTATAGATCCATTAAATCAATTATTTATTAAATACTAATCGCACTAAAATCAAACACTATATAAACAATACACATAAATGTACATGTAAAATATACTTAAATGCAAAAATACTGCAAAATATGTTACTAGAGCGTGCCGAAGACACTTGTAATTAGGATAACGGGCATAGACTTCATTTCTAATGTTTTATTATTAGAGTATCATGTACTTATTATCCTGTTAGCGTCTCTAATAAATATAAAAAATATATGAGACCTGTGTCGGCCCAATCATGACGTACGGTATCGAGACAAGGGCTGACACTACCAGAACTAAAAATCTCCTCAGAACAACTGAGATGAAGACTCTCTGACCCATTGCGGGACTGACTATCCGAGACCGAGTGAGGAATTCTAAAATACGTGTTATATTTTAGAATTCCTCGCTCGTAAAAATAAAAAAAAACTTGTGACGTCGAGGATATTGTCCGATGGGGAAGATCTAGAAGACGTTACTGCAGAGATCATGTGGAGAGAGCTTGTTCTGAGAGAGTAGTGAGAGCAGCAAACAAGCTGCCGTTTGGTACCAGACTCCCAGGAAGATCGCATAAAAGATGACGAGATAGCTGGACATCTGTATCCCAAGAACAGACTCCGAGCAATAACAGGATGCTGTCCTAAGTGAAGCAGAAGAAGAAAAAGAAGAACAATAACTTGAGTTATACAAAAAAAAGTGAATGTTTTAAGTGAGAAACAAACTATGAAAGTCAAAGAATTACAGATAAAAGGGGAATAACGAATGAATAGGAAAGGACAGATCTATACATCTGCATATATGTATATATATACGAGGTCTGGACAAAAGAAAAGATGAATTAAAATGAACAATATAAAAATTATATATACGAAGTTTGTTCAAAAGAAAGAAGATGGATTAAAGAAGAAGAAAAAAAAGGTTTATGACTGAGGTGAATATCCAAGAGTTTTAAATTCATAGATTGATGAACTGAAAAGATCCAAGTCGCTGAATATAGTGTTGAACAATTTAGATGATTAAAAGGGTTTTGCCGGGAGTTGGTATTACAGTGTGAAAGGTTCAAGGTCTCGACCGATCCAGTGGATCTTCCGGGTACTTTCAGGGAGGGAGGATATATGCAGTATAAACGTGTCTTAAATATACGCAAGAGAAGACATACTTCCACTTGATCCAAAGCCTTTGCCTAAATAGGATTAGTTAATCTCTGAATTGTTTTATATTCTGTGATTTTATCCAAGAAATTTAGTAGAAAGATTAAGAATTTTCATATTAATAATATTCGACCTTCATATTTTTATACTATTAACATAATACAGAGGAGAATATTTGATTATATACACTGATATTCAAAATGAGAAAAAATAGTGAAAAACATTTGATTAGTAGATTACGATGGAATATAGAGTTTAAAAGTTTTTAATGACTAACTTGAGATTGTAAACCACTGGCGTTTGTTAAAATATTTTCTCGAATACAACCTTAAAATATTACAACACTACAGATGACCTTAAAAAAAGACACGTGAGGATTGGATATTCAGTTCTTTTGACTACCGCAGCGAGGCCCTATACGTCTGGATCTCTACAGAAACCAAGGCACACAATGTGATATATGGCGAGCACTGAAGATCCTTTTGTGTGGCTCCATACTCCATACCCGGTGTTCTCAAGAGGCTCGTACCAGGATACGAATTGTACTTTAGATCTTCTGTCAAGTATATACGTTAGCGAGTGAGATAGTGTTTTTTAAATCCATTGCAGATTTTTTAAATATTTTACGTATTATACTTACTTAACATTGCTTTGGAGATCGTCGAAATCATCATTTTTGGCTTATATACAACGGTGGTTTCCATAAATTGTCTTTTTCACAATGGCAATTGGGCTCCTCCCGGCTAGTATATGATGGCAATCTCCGTAACTAGAATTATGCGTAGAGGCGATTGCACTCCCGTGGGCTTCTGCGAGCGTCGATGTCTTAGTGCTAGCGGTGTGATAATAACGACGAGAAGATATCTGGAAAGTACTGACTACATTTCACAATTATTATTAAACTAGCTGTAAAACGTCAAAAGTGACATTGGTTCACGTCTTTGCTAAGGCCTTGTAATTTGGTGTTTTAGCCGTAAATTCGAACGGAATTACGGATGTTATAAGAAGTTACGGACGGACAGACAGATGGACACGGACAGACAACGAAATTATCATGTTTGATAATTCAGATTGCACAATCTCAGGGATGCGCTCGATACAACTATCCAGTAGGGTCCTCATTGACTCTTCAAGCATGACGTAAGTAACGTATCACATATACAAATAATGTTATTTACATATACATGCTATAAATAAAATTTTGTACAGTCGTCTTGAACCTTTACAGATAATTGATGGTGACTAGTGAGTGATTTTATCTGTATACATAGTGTGATGTATACAGAGGGTAAATCTGTTGCCATAGTGATCTGTATACCGAAGTCCAAGAGCAAATTAGCAAAGCATCCACCGTATCAGGGTTCAGGGTGTTTCAAGACTTTAGTCCGGAAAAACGAAATGCATATTGAAAGTAAGGTCAAAATATACCTACAAGACATGCGTGCGACCTGTTATGACCTACGCCGTAGAGACGCGGGCTGACACTGTCCGTACCATAGGACTCCTCAGAACAACTTAAATGAAGGTGCTGAGATCCATTACTGGAAAAACTCTACGTGACCGTGTTCGAAATGAAGACATAAGGAAAACTTGAAAAATAGAGGACATGGCACGATGGAGTAGACCCAGTAGGAGATTCTGGCGGGATCACGTGTCCAGAATGGACAGTGACCGACTCGTGCATACAGCAGTGAATGAAATCCCTTCTGGACGACGCCTACCGGGAAGACCACTGAAAAGATCGAAGGATAGCTGGACCTCGTCATCCCAGGAGGTGTAGTTTTCTGTAGCCCAGTCTACTAAAAGAAAAAGAAGAAGAAGAAGAAGAAGTGAGTGATTTAAGCTCAGACTCAGGTGCCCGTTTGCTTCAAACTATAGTTGTAGATGCTTGGTGATATCATCCTTAGACTGAATCTATAAAGTAACATTTTTTAAATTATTATTAATTAATCTCCGGTTTTCGCAAAATCTGGTTGTCTAAAAAAATCAATAAAATCTTTAAATAGTGGAGGGATTGTGAAAAGGTTTCTTATTTAACTCTTGAATACGATTTTTTTTAGTGATTAGTGAGCTTTCTCTTAGAAATCCACCCCATCTTGTTTGGAGTGAAATCTACCCAAGGGCCTAGTAAACCGTTCATCACGATTGATTTTCTACTTACACAGTAAAAACATCTTTGGATGTTCTTTTCTCAAATAAAATGTTAACTTTTTCAAATAGTTATCACTCTCCAGTCATTAAATTATATAATTTACTTATAGTTTAGTAACATGAGAAAATGTATACTATAAAGCTCTTAAAATCTAAAGACATGACACATGTGGTTAATTCAAATAATTTGTGGAGATAATTTCATGGAAACAAATCGAAATGAAATATTATTTTGAATAAAAGTATACTTTTAACTCGATCAAAAAGGAATATAATTTTGATTTTCATTCTAGAAAATATATTCGCCCACAGGTTATTTCAATAAATGCAATTCACGCTTCTCCTAAACAACATTGCAATTTATTATTACTGTAGGTTTAAAATACTTTTAATATTTGTTAGTAAATAAAAAGTTAAAATGAATGCGAAGTTAGCAAGGCACGTGCGAGGGTCGACTATCGCAAATCAAAAAATGTTTGCTGGTAAACTCTAATTTAGTATTATGAGATCGGACACCGTCGCCATAAATAGTAGCAAATAGTTGTTTCATCGCCTCGGGGCCAAAAGGGTCTTGCTTCGGACCATATTTTCACTTAACTGGTAACATCAACCAAACAATGATAATTATGTGGTTTTCGGTCGACTTAATATTGCCAAGCCTACCAGAATATACACCCGACGCGGGACTGTTACGAAATACTAAATTATTAACACTTTATTACAATGTATTACGATTTAATACTAATTTCTACGTGATTTTAGCTGAGATGAATACCGTTTAAAGTGAATTTTATCCGAAAATAATTATATGGGGCACCAAAAAATTGTATCAAAAATATATTTTAAAAATTGATCAGGTGAATTTACGTCCAAGTACGATTATTTAAACGATTACCTCTTGGTTTACTAGCCAAGCCATAAAACAAATAAGCACGTCACTTTATGAAGATTTTTAAATAACTTTGATCAAAATTATTTTATCAAAGTGGATCATCACTTGTACACAACCAAGAAAACATTATAATTTTTCTACCTACACCAAAGAAAATATCATAATTTTTCAAGTTTAAATCGTTAAGCCTCCAAAATCCACAATACTGCTTATAATCAGAAATTATGAAGCAGGTGCATCATGATGCACTGTGAGTGCCAAATCCTGGTAGAGCTCGTACTGCGCGTACGTCAACAAACATTGAGCTGCGAAATAAGGTCTTAAGAAAGATAAGAGATAAGAGGTGATAGATAGTCCAAGAATATCAGTTAGACGTAGCGCGCGAGAAATGACCGAAAATGATAGCTTGAGATAAGAGAGAGAGGTTTCAAGACAGGCCACATCGCGCGCAGCCTACCCAGATAGAAAAAAATCTACGTGATGTGTTTTCTGGTCTCAAAATTAAAACTTTTGGCCAGTTCCAAAAAAGCCAGGCCCAAAAATAATTGGCCGCTTGGTTCGCTTGATTGCACTGCGCCTGATTTTTTTCTTTGTGTTAACGTAACAAATATAGTTTACGATAAAAGGAAAGTAGTAAAATAATACAAACAATTTCGTCAAGAAATTGAAATAGTCATACCGGAAGTATACAAAAATGTAAAGAAAAGTCTGATTAAAAAGAGTCATATTTGAGGCCGTCATTTGGCCGAAATTATCGATTATACAAAATCTCTAATCACTGAAAGTTCTTCACCGATTGCTTTGAAATTTTGGCACAGCGATGCGTTTAAATACGAAGATGTTTTTGTATACCTACTTTGCTTTTATATATCTAATATTTATTTATATAAATAAAAATGTAAATGTACGATTGTCCAAAATCTTAAATCTCTTAAAGTTCTTCAACTATTGTTTTGAAATTTTGACAAACACAACGATCCATTCGATTTTTCACAAATTATTAAAAAAATTGCCCGTAAGTACATTTATATAGGCATGAGTCAACATATTTAGAACGATACCAAATAAAATGATTTTTTTGTTAAACAGCGCGATGTTGGACGAAAAAGCAACACACACTATTTATATCCATAAAACTCAATGTCTGTCTGTGTGCTCTCTATAAAAAACGACACTGTTCGTTCGATTCAACTCAATTTTTTTTTTTTTACTTATTACTCGGACCCGGCGGGTAACATAGACGACCTTTTCTCCCTCCTCTTTCATCCTTTCCTCTCCCCATGATGTATTTTCAATGCAAATCTATACCGTTTAACCGATCGGAATCAAAATTTGCAAACTTATTCCTTAGGACCCGGCGGGTAACACAGGTAACATTTGCCCCTTCTCCTTTAGCCATTCCTCTCCCTAGATATATTCTGTATTTCTGTACAAATCTACACGTTTGAGCGATCTGACCCAAATTTTGCTAACTTATTCTTCAAGACCCTTCTCTTCCTTTACCCCACTCCTATCCCTGATGTATTTTCTGTACAAATCTACACCGTTTGACTAATGTGACCCAAATTTTGCATGTTTATTCTGTGGGATTCGGCGGGTAACAAAAATACAACTTTTCACCCCTCCAATTTTACCCCACCCCCTTCCCTGATATATTTTTTATATAAATCTACACCGTTTGCGGATCTGAAATTTTACATACTTATTCTTTAGAACCTGGCAGGTAAACTACATTTCCTCCAGCCTAGATTAAATGCAAACATTGTTTTTATTGGAGACTTTGCAAAACAATGGAATCTTTGTTTCTCCCCACAAACTCAGTTTTAACTTAATCCTTAACCCGTGCAACGTCGGGAACGAACAGGTAGTTTTCAATAAAAATGTAATTTCAATCAGAGATTTTATTGAACATGAAATAAATTATGATAAATTATAGAAGTCTCACGGAGACGAAGCTATTTAAATGCACTTGGGTTGAAATTGGTGAACGTTGCACTATTTAAAGTGATCGCTTAAATCAGCTAATATAGGTCATAATCCCTGTGTCCATCTTTTGAAGGCTCTCCCATACATGTTTCCCATATAACTATCTTCGGCTTTGTGGGACTTATATATTTATCTTAATTGATAATAATCCCTTTGAGGCAAAAAAATTGCGTTAAACATAAAATTGTTTTTTTTTAAGCTTTTAAAAACTACCATGTAAGAAATGAATTCAGTTAACACAAAAAAAAAAAATATTTTTCCAAGAAACGTATGGGTGCAGGCCTAAGCTCCAAGAAAACAAATCGCACGGTCTGGCAGGCCGCCTCAAAGACCCCGGCGAATAAAAAAAATGAAGCCTTTAAATTTCGTAAACGCAGTCACATGAAACGCGCAGCGGAGGCAGGTACTTGAAAGTCCAAAACATAACTCTGTCTGGCTTTAATAACTTCCAACGCTGCAATCGAAAGTTTCAGCAGGCAATTGAGCATAATATCAGAGTCGGGTTTGGTCACCGACCGCCGCGCCCAGCGCCGTATTTGTATTCATCACTCGTGCCGCGGAGCGATACGGGTGGAAGTCAGCCCGCTATCGCAGGTACATCGGCGATGGAACACGTCTCCGCTGAATCTGTTTTTGAATGATATCGGGAATCAGCGGTGTGAAAGTGTGAAAATATCCGGTCGATGAATATGGAGCCCTGAAAAGCGAAGAAAGAAAATGACGTCATGATTTCACATCGGCGCCGGTTCGTGCGCGGTGCAAACATGACGTCACGAATTTATGAGCTGTACTTAAAAAATACCCTGTTTTTGCACATTTTTGTAATTTTTTACGTGGTCGTATGTATTTACGTGGGTACACGTATGCACTTATTATGAGGTAGAATTTAATAAAAGCTAAAATTTGCAGATCCGTTATGCGCTTTTATATTAAAAATTCTGATATTGCCTTTCACCATTTTATTATTTCGTCGAAATAAAATATTTGAAAAAACAAAATACCTTTATTTCTTTTATTATTCACGATATGATTTTTTTTTTAATTGAATGTAATGTTTGGTAAATTTATAAGTACCATTTTCGTGGGGCGCTTCACATGTTAAAATTTATATTACAAAACTACTTACTTACTGGCTGGAAAAAAAGCTTATTTACTTATATTATCTATTTTTAAATAATATATGTTATGTTATCTATGTTAATTTATTAATAAATGAGATTTACAGATAAGGTCGATATAATCACGAAAATGTAGGAGGCCGCCATAGCGTAATTGTTTAACGTGCCTGCCCCGGATAGGAAGAGATCCGTGGTTCGAATCCCAGTAGCAGCCAAATATTTCTTCGTTGATTTGATTTTTCTGTACGTCTTTCTAATTGATTAATAAATTTAGCTTATTTACTATTTATTACACACAAGATGATATTATGCAAAAAATGAAATTAACGGTTTAGACTATTGTTGAGAGTGCCAGGAAAAATTTGGTATTTTTGCGGAATGCGTAACAGTAGAAAGTATTGTGCATACTAAGTGGTGTAGTTACGGTCTGATTTTGTAGGTTTTTGTACGATTGACTGAATAAGTGCGTCTTTAGTTGTTTTTTTAATTGGGGTATGAATGTGTAATGAGTGTATGCAACCAATAAATTTTACTCATGTTAAGCCACATCATAGAGATTGTAAGCCCTGAGCCATAAATAATTCTTGTAATACTCATACCTAGATTTTATGTACTACTCATTTTGTAAATGTAGTTAGAATTTTATAAATATGTATATTTTTTATATAACAAGTTCTGAAGAAATTTCATTTCTGCGCAAAATTAATAATAATATCTTCGAAATGATTTAAATATGTGATTTATATTCAAAATGTTAATGGTTTCTCATATTTTCAAATTCTAGTTATAAAAATATGAATTTTATTAAGTAAGAAAAATGTTCATGAATCATTTAAATAAGTCATGGATAAAAGCACAATCGAATATCACCAATAATAAAATATTCCACCTGTAATCTCGTACGCCTTTCCAGCGCTTCTTCGCAAATTCAATTCATGTAACATCATTTATTTGAATTGATAGTTCGTGGTCTCCTCTGATTTACCGAACCATATACGCTAATCCCGTTTGTCTGCCTGACTAACCTTTTTTAAACATATTCACGTCACGCGAGAGACGCTTCATTGTGCCAACACCTTTTTCATCTGTTTAGATGCTGTGTGATAAAAAAAGAGCGAATACTAGTAGCGTTAAGAAAAATATCGGCGATAAAAAGTATAAAATTAAGAAATTGTTATTTAAACCTTAATTAATTTAATATACATACAAATCAATGTATAGTTTTATGTAAAATTTTTTTCGAATGCGTATTTGAAAGAAAACTACTACATTTAATTTTTTTTTGAAATATATATTGAATTGATTTGAAAAATTTTGTTTACATACCTATAAAAGGAATATTTATAAAAACAACATTTTGCTTAATTTTGATGGTTTAAAATGTAAATATGTGTGTACTATTGAAATCGCAATCGCAGAGATTTAAAGCATAATTAATTAACTCAAATAAAACTGAAAAGATATCACAGTTTTTTGGAACCGAAATAATCAAAAATCTAGATCAAGTTAGGTACGAATTACAGAAAAAGTACAACAAAGAAAGCATTTGAAATATAAACCAAAAAAGTGCCAAAAAAGCTGGTTTTGTTTCTATATTTATCAAAAAAAAATTATCGCGATATCTTAGGATAGGCTCATAATAACGGGACACAATAATAATAAAAACGACCTTTACATGTAACATGAGCCGTACGTCTGGTCATCATCAGTTTTTTTTGTTAGTCCAGCATAATTTCAATGTGTTACGGAAAAACAGACATTGGAGTGTGGGATAGTTGATTATCAATTATTATATTAGATTTTAAAAGACACAAAGCTTCAGGAAGGGCTAAGTTGTAGTGTAATATAATGCAATATATTTAATAATGCCTTAAAATAAAACAATATTAAATCACGTCAGAGAAAATATAACATGTTTGTGTCATTTACACCACAAGGTAGTGAAAAGGGTTTATTTTTTTTTCAATTATTAAGCAACTTTGTAAATTGACATTTTAAAAAATTAATTTTATTATTTGTTTCAATCTATTTATGTTATTTAATTACACCTAAATGTTTTGGAAAACCTTTCCATCGTCAGGGTGTTTTATAAATGTCAAAATTTCAAAATGAATGATATATATTTTTTTCAATTAATTCAGCAACATTTGTAGATTTACATTTTTAAATATTGATTGTATTATTTCTATGTATCTATTTATATTTTTTATTAATTACATCAATATGTTTTGGAAAAACCTTTCCCTTGTCAGGGTGTTTAACAAATGTCAAAATATCAAATTGTATTATGTCTTTTGTTTTTTATTTTTCTAAATTATTTGAAAAATTATTTTTAATTATTATTGCTGAAGTTCTTGATTAATCACAATTATTGGAATTTTTTTTACAATTGGGCTAGTAGTTAAATTTAATTGATTATTAATAATATTTATATAATAGAAGTTAGTTGAGCATGTAATATTAATAATATTACATGCTTAACTAACTTCTAATTATTCTAAATTATTCAATTTCAGACCAAAATTATTTATGTAAATAATATAAAGTCCTAAATTTTTATAAAAACCGTGATCGTTTGCCGGTTATTATTATAATTATTATTGATTATTAATAATCAATTAAATTTAACTACTCGTCCCATTCTAGAAATATTTCCAATAATTTTATATCATCAAGAATTTCAGCAATAATATTTAAAAACAATTTTTAAATGATTTAGAAAACCAAAAAACAAAAGACCTCATTCATTTCAATATTTTGAAATTTATAAAACACCCTAACGTTGGAAAGGTTTTACGAAACATGTAGGTTTAATAATTGAATACAAGTAGGTAGAATTAACAAATGATAATTTTTTTTAAAAGGGTTTCAACTGCAAAAAGTATAATATTGTACGACCGTCGGATCTTGTAAGGGCTTGAGCATTGTGATGCAAAACTGAGGAACATCAGTGCATTTTCTTTTTCATTACAGTGGCAAGATAATGTAAAAAGATCATAAAAGCTATAAAACTACATATTTTAAAAAGTTCAATGTAGACGAAACAGCTTCGTCGTACTCGACGATGTCGAAAAAAAATCATTTTCGCTCCGTCATTAACGAGGCTTCACGGCTCCCGAAGTAAAGTGAACAGCCAACAGTAAAGTGTAGGTAGGACCTCCTCGCGCTCCCCGCCAGGCTGGCGCTGGTGCCGTGAGACGTACGAGGTGTATGGAGGCTGCGCGGGAGATGCGATTCCTCACGTCGTCAGGGCGAACTAAGAAAAGTGAGCGGCGAGCGCTCACTCGAATACGAATTGCCTACAAATGTCGCCTCGGATAGCCTCGACTCCGGATAGATTCCACTCCCAGTTAGGGCTGCTGAAGTGAAAATTATTTGAAATATAGGGAAATTACTACTTTGAATGGATATACATTTTTAAGAAAAATGATATATATATATTGATTTATTGGAATTATATTTTTTGGCGCATTGAGCGGGAGCATTGGTAACAGGAATGCGTGTAGCGGGAAACAGCATGTAGCGGGGCATGTAGCGAAAATGCGATGTCACGAAATGTACTTTAAATTAGTGTTGTGATAAAAACTGAATATAATAATTTACTTCAAATTCACTGCTTAAACAAAATTACACGATTGACTGAACGAGAAAGACTCGAATATAGGACGATTGATTGAACGAGAAAGACTCGAACCTCGGACGCGCGGACGGCAACACGGCAAATAAATGACATGACCACCACCGATTTACATTAGCTCGCCAAAAATATACTATATTAAGAGCAGAGCTCTAAGACCTACATAAGTAGACAGCAAAAAAAGGATGATTCAACTTTTGTATTTCGGTAACAAATTATTTACACGAATCTGCTTATTTTGAAATACTTCATCGCATTTTTTAGTATAAAATATAAAGAACTGTTAAATTTTAAGGCATTTATGAAAAAAAAACACATGTTAAATTATTTAAAAAATAAAATAAAAATAAAAGATGCAATATTTAAATGCTAAATAGCATCTACGTATGAAAGTAATACATATATGGATATTAAAAGTGATTTATATTGATTTTGATTTGACTGTCAAACGTCACCTTATAATCTTTAGATTTATAATCCTTTGCTTAACTAACATCTCATATAATTATAACAATGCTGAATGCTAAATAATAATTCATATTAATCATATCACGATAATAGTAGTAATTTAAAAAAGATTTAATGCAGTTTGGCAATTTTAATGTTTGAAATGTCTGTGATATAATCATTATTTTAACTTTTATCTACTGATGTAAAATTTCAACTAATTACTTACTCAAACAAAACATAGAATTAGGCAATACTTAGCCTGCGCTGGTTATATTGTATATATGATACAAAAATATTGATGTGATACAAATTGCGTGTCGGACTATTTTAAAATATTAAACTGGAAAAACTGTGATTTTCATTAGAGCTGTATTTATAGGGAGTAAAGTTCATACATTAAAATCAGCAATACGAAATTTCAAAGATGAGCTTTCACTTATAAAAACAAATTTAATACTTTGTTTTTCCCAGTAAAAACCAACCAAAACTTACCGAGCGCGCAGTGTTAGCGCCTTATTTACGATTAAACTTGAGTATTTTACATATTTTACGAATACGATCTCGATTTTCACGTCGCCCAACCGTACCTGTATAGTCTCGAAATAGACGGAGTTAAATCGAGTGTGTGGAATACGTAACCCTTCAAAAAACAGCCTTCTACATAGATAAGCAAACAAAACGTTCCACAGATAGTGCCTAGGAAACCTATCGAGCAAACTGAACGTGCTCGATCGAGTGAGCGTCGGCGTCGGGCTCGGAGGCCGTCTCATTGTCGGGAAATTCAATCGGTGCTTTTTCCCGTGGCGGTGCGTCGCGCTGCCCGAGCGTGTATTTGTGAGTGAAGCTCGGTGTAAACAGAGGGAAAGGTCTGAAAGGAACGCTCATTCCTTTTCATTCCCCGCTGGAGGCTGTGTGCCCTGGACCCGGCTGTAGCCTCTAATAAATTTTTGTTCCGCATCAGTATGCTGCCCCCGGAGCGGAGCTCATGGACTCAGAAGGGATGGCCGGAGATATATCGCGGGTCCAGCTTTTTCACATGTTTGAGAGATTGATTTATAAATACGAATCACTTCAGCTTTCAGCGCGGAATCAATGAACGCAAACGGAAAGATACAAAACAAAATAGTAGCGGAAATTTCAAAATTTTATTAAATTTGATTTATTTGGTATATTTTTACACATTTTATGAAACTTTTATATTGAAGTAAAAGCAGGTGGTTGTATATGTATACTATAATATATATTTTCTTCTAAGTTATTGGAATTTCTGGAAACACCTATAGTTATAAGTATTATTTTGATGAGAAATTCCCAAGGTTTTTGATAAATACAAATTAAAACGTTCGATCGTTATCGAAAATTATGAATTATGCCATTAAATAAATATGCATGATGATCAGTCAATTATTATATTATTTTTCTATTTTTTTTAACTTTATACCAAAGTAATATATGTGTAATATCATAATGCGATGGCCAAGTAACACAAACATATAGTATATATTTATGTTACATTCGTTTTTGAGTTTAGTATGTAAATGTGTATAAAATTTAAAATTTTTACAAGACCATCATATATACTGAGGAAAATTATGAATTATTTAAAAAAAACGTGAAAAAATACCTTCAGAAACAAGATTAAATTTTTATTTTTATTATATATGTATCTTTTACTTATTTATTATTATTACTTACTACTTGCTTGTTATTACTTACTTATTACTCACTACTATTATATATTGTACCTATTACTTACTTATTATACATTGATTGTCTATATATAAATATTACCTGACGAATATGTACATTTTATCACAAAATTCTTTGTAAATGTAGTGTAATGATACTCCTCTACTACACATAAGTTTATGACACTCATGCAGTAGAGAAATATACAATCATAAGTAACTGTCACTACCTTGTAAAAAAAATGTATTTGTAAAAAATAATGTAAATAAAAAATTAAAAAATAAATAATTACGATTTTGTGGTTTAAAAATTAATTGAATATTTTTTCTTTAGTATGAAGCAATCATTTCATCCCGTAACACATCCTTAGGGGGTTGATTGGTTAAAGTGGACATTGCTACCTTTTCTTTAAATAGTGTCTTGGAAACATGGTTTCAGAAGGTATGGATCTATATTTAATATAAATATCATATATCCTATATTATCCTATATCCTATACTATAAAATAATTATCCTCGGGGACTGCATTCAAAACATTTATTTTTAATTTTTCAGTTATTGCCACCTTTGCTTTTATGCCCCTCGATTGTGTTCTTTTGTTTGTTGATTATCGTGAGAGTATTTTTATAAAATCAGCACAAAGTTTAACGAGTTATGCTTTTGAAATCATTTATTTTGACTGTAAAAAGTAATTAAAACCAAAAGGATACAATAAAAGCGCTTGTAAAATAAATTCGAATTAAATTCCCCCGGGATGCATTTAATACAAGCGCGTCGATGCGAAAGGCAAAGCCAAATCAAATACCTCTGAATGGCCGCTGCAAGTCTCACACGGGCATTGAATATTGAAAACAATTGGGTGTTAATTAATAATGAAGCCATAGTCCGTAGACTGGCACCATCAAAGCGTGCGCTGTAGCGATTCACCTCCGTGGTGGTACGTGGAAGTTTTGCCGCTGTATTGTAGTGCGTTATAATTAGTTGGATCACACGGCTGGGCGCTCGAGTCGTGGGGATTATTGCCGGTCAGTTCTCGGGAAATATAGATTCAATCCGCTGTAAGAATATATCTTCGATTAAATCCAAACTATCGGTGTTCCGATGCGGGACTAATATTACGCAGCTGCTGGGCAAAAAAAAATACAACGTGGTTCCGGGAAACTGTTTGACTCTTAACTGTGTATGAACATTTTTAGAACGGGAGATGTTTTTTTATAAATCTATGTATATATACCTACATAAAAAAACGATCGAGCTTTACAGTAGTCGCATATGATGTGTAACATTTGACATCTCACAATTAAAAATATCAATTAACATCAGGAAATTAAAAATTTAATAAAGCTAATACCTATATATTTATTAATTAGTAAATACAAGTAAAGAGAATATATACAAGTATATATGCGCATTTATTTATTATTGAATTTTTCCGCACTAGACAGGTACCATATATCTAAATACGTATTTTTATTTAGAAATGAGTTTGGTCAATTATATGTTTTTATTTATTTTCACAGATAGCGGTAGTGTATGAAATATAATTGTATGAAAACTTTGAATAAATATTTAAAAATAATCGCATAAATTACATAAAATTTGAGATTGTAAATCATTAAGGGTAGTTATTATTTACATTAATGTTAAAAAAAAGTATTTATTGAATAGTTTCGAAGATATAAGCCAAAATATATAACATATAGATATATTTCATATTCGCTGTGATGGCACTTGCTGGACATTGATTTCTTTATAAACGATGAATTTTTTCCATCGCGCGCTCATTGGTCAAATGGAATTGCACGCTCTTCCCCGGCTTCTTATTTCCTGTTACGCATTTCCGTCCCTTTTCACAAAATCACTGCAACAGATTGCAGGAAAGCGAGAGGAAAGACGTTACACATCAAAAATTCAGTCTGCGTATGTTTGTGCTCATAAAACTGGAAAGATAGTGGGTTGATTGACTTGAACTTTTGACACAACGTTGCATTTGATTACGCGCACGTTTTTATGTACCTACTGTGTTTTTATATACCTAAAACTATCACACTTGTGACGGGTAAGAACATGTTATTTTTTAAAATTTGTTTGGCGTAAAAGAAACATATGCTATATTAAATACCAAACTGAGCCACAGAATCGCGTGGCCGGGCACAGCTAGTATATAATAAAACAATAATAATATTCCATTACATTTACTAAAACATGCTGAAAATATGATACCCAGAAGAGAGAAAAAAAATTAAACAAATGAAGTCCTCAAAAATATGCACTCAAAGCAAATCTCATTATATTAAAATAAATTTTCTCCGTGTGTTTTTAAAACCACATATATTTTAGTCATATTGAAAAATCAAAAATTAGATTCCCAGATTTAAATAAAGGTAAAATAAATAAATATATTCGACTTTAATACGGGCACATTTATTAAGAGAAGTCTGTTTAAATTATTGATTTCACTCACAAGTAGTAAATAAATAATATGTATCGACTAATGAATGACAAAATAAATTGTTTAAATTAGATGTCGTAGAAAAACTACTTCATCCAGTCATATATAATATGTAGTTACCAGTTTTTTACGACCACTTACACACTTTTGAGGTGATCTTGAGTAAGATGATCTGTGTTTCTTACTGCTGACTTTCGACGAAAGGCCCAAAAAAGTATAATAGCAATCTTTACTTTATCATAAAATTATACCTACTCACATGTAAGTATCAGTATTATAAAATCAATTTTCCTTCTCGTCATGTTCGGACATAACTACTTCTAAAGAAACAAAGTTGTTTAATCAAAATGCAAATAAATTCTCTGAAAGTGATGTCTCTTAAATACGTGTAACGCGCACAGTTGACCATATTCCAGCACACACAGACAGGCGGTGTTTGCGGTCGGGCGCCGGAAATGTCGGCAGTACGATCTCCGGCGGAAAAGCCTCCCGCAGGCGTCGAACCCGCCGCAAACACGTAGCCGAACCGAACCCAATGTGAAATGTGCCAATCAATCGGCGGCCGTGCTCATCATTTGACCCCGAGCATTGCTAGGCTGCCGCATGATTAAGGGGCGTAATGAAACTTTTGCATGCGACTGCACATATTTTTGGGCGACACATTTTTGTACCTTTAATATAGGGAGTCCCATATAGTAGTCCCAGGTAATAGCTAAAACTTTACAGGTAAATTCTTGTTTTGATAATGAGTCGAAAATGTTGAAGCTACCATGATCAATAGCTAAGAAGATATTAATATCAAAGTTAGCTTAGTTAGTTAGCAATAGTTCTTCAATATTTCTGACTTATTTTATCATTATTATGCTTAATCAAAATCTATGCGCAACCAAATTACTTTAAAGTTAGAGAAATATCAAATATATAATCAGGCTTATATTTTTGAAACAATCACATTGAGTCGATGCAAATTAAGACCTTAGATATATACACATACATACATAACATATATAAAACTGGTTTAATTTCTGGATAAAATCGCGTTTTTGGGTAGATGGTTTTCTCGAGGAAGTTTAGGACGACATTTCAGGATAGTATTTGCAGAATACTAAGATCAAATATAAATTAATGTGATAAAATTAAACGCAAATAAGAAAAATATCCACATTAAAAGATTATTTTAAAATACAATTTTATTAAAAAAAAATACTCAGATAAACACTGAGTTTATAAGCTGATCAAAGCACAGCAAGTATATCAAATACTGCGATGTGTGGTCCATAAAATACGTGCAAATATGATGTAAAAAAATAGAAAAAAATGAAATATGCGTCCCCGACACGTCATACTGTTTTTTTTTTCATCATTTTGTTTTATTTTTACAACAATATGTTTGGGAGTTTTTAGGCCGTCGGCGTCGGTGCGCGCTTATTTGTTTTGCTTTGTCACATTTTTGCGGTAATGAAGTATTTGAAGGCTCTCCCACGCACAGTGTGACGTGAAATGCATTCCTCTCTGTCATACAGTAGAGTTTATTATCCAGCTTTGAGGTTCCAGGAATGTGCGGTAAGGCGCCACCCCATCGCACAGACTCGCGACTGCTGCGTGCCTCCTAGTTAGGCAGCAGTCTGTGTTCTAAGAATTTACCGCTTATTATCCGAGGATTCTCAAGAACAACCTGTTTAAAAAGTGACATATTGTCACTGCATCTTCCATTTAAAAGAAAAACAAAGAGAATAAATTATTAGTTGTTGAAAAAGTATATTTCTTTGTTGGGTATTACGGTTTGGTGATTAGGTATGAATATCGTAGGAGTGTTGATATTGACTTAATTCATCTTATTTTAACAACGTGCACATAATATAATCCAATAACGAAGATTCAGGATGGTATTTTAATTTTTTTTTAATCACAATTTTCGCTTATAATCATTATTAGTCGGCAAAAATTCGGTATATTTTAGTACATGTGAGTGCTGTAAGATTTTGTACTCTAGATTTATTTTTAACACCTCAACATATATATATATATTATATTTGTAAACAAATGTCATTTTTTCCAATATTATCATTAAAAAGATATTCCTTACATACATATATGTATAATATATATATAAATAAACTTTGTATATTTTCTTAAATAAACATAAGCCTATTAAATTTTTTTTCAAAACTAATTTTGCTAGTCATCGAACTCAAGAAAATACAAAGCAAAGTGTGCTACTAAAGTAGTCTTTTTAATAAACGTAAAAATAGGCTTTTCAATTTTTTTAAATTCGACCTAGTAATTCCATTGTGCTATTAAATAAAAAAATTATGACTGATTATTTCGTTAATAATATTAGAACTACATAAGATTATAATCAACAATAATTTATTTATGCTCAAATCGTGAAAAATATACGTTACTACAATTAAACATCACATAAAAATAACTCAATTAAATTAGAAATTTATTATTAGTAAGATCTCGACCAAGAATGGTGACCAAACCCATATAATTAAAAATGTGAAACACACAGTTCATATTTGTTATATAACCAGCATCATAATCCGCACAGAGGGGTGGCCTCGCTGGGGTGGGCAGCTGAGACCGCATCCACCGACCGAGGCAGATATCAAATATTCCGTCTGTGTCATAATTGGATTTATTACAAATATTTGCGTGACAGATATATTTCTGCATCAATTTCAGTAGCGGCGAGACTGGATACCCTCCCGCTGTCCAATATGCAGCCCGCGCTGAAACTCATTCATTTTACGAATATCATTTCCCGGTAAGATAAGATTCTAGGAGCACTCTTAAAGTATGGAAACGAAAACTTGTCGGTATTAAGTACAATCATACGTCATATATTATCTAACTTAAAACATGTATAATAGCAAAGGCAGCAATATCCAAAAAAAATAATGCTGTCACCGCGGATTACTTATATAGAATGTATTGAATTCAAATATATACAGGAAATGTAACCAATACATTTGAAGGAAACATAGATTTGAAAAGGATAGACACATAAAATCTAGAATTCGGTACGTTCTAAATTTGTAATCTTCGGTGATTGTAGTCAAAAGATTTTTTATGTTTTGGATATTGTTAGCTTTGCTTTTATACCCTACATATGATATACTTACCATAAGATTAATATTGGCACGAAACGTAAAAACTTCACATATTATTTTTCCAGCACATGGTCACGGATTCCCGGCGGTGGGTGACGAAAAGAAATACTTGAATTAACTTATAGTTTTATTTGTCACCAAAGTCACTGGACACTAATTTAACTGGAACATTCTGATTTAATTCAAACTAATTTCACACTAAACACTCGTCTGCAGACCATTTTACCCGGGCGCGTTTTTTAGAAACTTCTAGCGAATCTCGAATAATGTGCAATTCTCCTCGGTTTTTAGATTTTTTTAAATTATACAATTAATTAATATAATCAAGATATATTATAGATGTCACTCAGGATAAAATCCAGTATTGTTCTTGAAAAATTTGAATATTCTGAATAATTACTTAACGAATAAATTTATGGTTAATTTTAGCCACAATCTTAAATATCTCAAATGAACCGGTTTTGGAAAACACAATTTCATTCATCAGGTGATTAAAAGTAAATTAAGTTTCTGAAAATAAAATTTTAAAAATTATAAAATTAGTTCAAAATTACTAACAGTAAATATTGAAAATATAAACATATACTTGTGAAGTAGGCAAAGATAAATAACGCTATACTTTATTGTTTTGGCGTACCACTCGTATCTCGTCCATTTTCCCGCTCGAGTTTTTTATTTTATAATTCTCGGCTAAAAATTTTAACTACTTATTCATTATTGGAGTGAAATAAAGATTTAAATAGCGTCATCACAGTTTTAATGAAGTTATCTCACTTACTATTCATTTGAACAGTCGTAAATAAATTATAAGATGCATTGCAAAACCATAACGAACAAAAGAAGAGAACTCGGATGACACAAAATCTCGTGACAAATTTCCGAAATATAAGTTTCCGGAATGTCAAATAATACCAGACCGGAAACAAAAGAGCGCCGAGCAAATGAATACGCGGGAAACAAACTTCGCCGAACTACATTCACATTTCACACCAGCAGGTGACGCGGCGGATCTGAGTCACGGAATTATCGCGCGAAATTTGATTATGATTCCATGATGACAAATAAATGTGAAGCGTGATATTGTGAAAAACTAAAATCACATTTCAGACAATGGACAATCCCGATGGAATTATCGATTCTCGTTTGTTTGACAGGATTTTTGTTTTCGTGAAATCATTTTTGAACAGTGAAAAATATTTAAAAAAGGTTTTTTGAATATTTTTGAATCGTTTCATTCTTTTAAATCTACGTAAAATGCATGTAGACCCACCTTCGAAATATTTAAAAAATTATTCCAAGTCGTTCATTTTGAATGTAAACAAATCCTTGTCAAAAAGGTAAAAATTAAACGAGAAATTCACACAGTCTATTAAGGAGAACTGTAAAATTCCTTTGAATGTGACCCTTTTGTCCCGAAAGCATATTTTTTAAAATAGTTAGAAATAATCTATTATCAGAAAAATTTTATTATCAAAAAAACTGTTATACCCTAGATTATTTAAAATTTGTTTCGTTTTTCCCCTTTCCGAATTTGTCAATATAAGGTCCATCGGTCACATATATACAAACTTACTTTCACTAAAAACTGCGTAACTTCAACTCCAACTTCAAACAAAATTGCTGTGGTTCCTATACAACTATCATGATAAGCCGCAACTTGAATATGATATTCGCATTTACCTATGATATAATTTTTTTGCTGTGATAATCAAAATTTTCCCCGATCTTCATTGTTGAAATTGGCGATGAATTTGATGAAGGTAGGTATTTCACTTTCAAATGAGTTTTAATTTATCACAACTTTTTTGTTTAGGGCGAACGGTGGACAAGACCATTATAGGAAATTATGTAGTAGGTACCTATTATACATTTACGGAACCTATGCTTAATACTACCTGATTCTTCGAGGAGCTGGGGCCGCTTGATGGTAGTTGCTTTCTGGTACTTTAGCTGTCTCTAGTATGCTAGTAGACTTTAAGTTTTATTATGTGCCGGCTGTGTGCGTGCAGGTATCTACGTTTTTTTTTACGTTCTTTTAACTCGGAAGGGAAGTGTCCTTTTCCATGTTTCCCTCAACTCCCCGGCATTCCCTTTCTCAACTTTATTCATTTTTATACTGTACTACATACCAATTATTTGCGTACTAAATACCTGTTATTTACACAGTGTACTATTATCCAAAGGTATTTATTATAATTACTGAAGATAATATGAAGGAAAATATCTGTGGTTCTGAGTTCCTAGTCGTTTTCAAACCGCTACTCACCAAGCTACCATTTCAAATGCAAGAAGAGAAAATAGTCACAAGGATGGGACTATATGGGGGACGGTCAAAACGTTCCCAAAAAAAGATCGCACAAATGTGCATGATTAAGAGCGTAGTGGCAGGCTCGACGTTCACTCCTTCAACGATTTAGACCGACGAAAACGTTGAACGAGTGAACCGAAAACTGCGTGGTGATCGGCGATTGATGATTAGTGCTCTGACTGATAATTTCCGCAAGTTGGACGAACCGCAATTTACACGGTTGTCACAGAAAAGCTCGGATATCACAAATTGTGTGCGAGGTAAATGCCGAAAATTCTCACCTCGCGTCAATGCAGTGTCTTCACACCGCTGCCGTATCCATGAAGACGATTCAAGATTTTCTTGGGGAAGTTTTTGACCGCCCTTTATATAGTCCCGTCCTTGGACCTAGCGACTACTTCCCCTTCTTGCACTTGAAATAGCGGCTTGGTAGATAACGGTTTGAAAACGACGAGGAATTCAAGACTGCCGTTATAAAGTGGTTTAATTCTCAGGCGGCGACTTCTTTTCAGAGGGGTTAAGGAAACTGGTGCACCGTAATGAAAAGTGCATAGAACTGAATGGCGATATGTGAAAAAGTAGAATAGATATGTAGTAAACTAAAACTGTCAACCAAACCTTATCTCACGAGTTTATTTTTTAATGACCAAGCGACCCCTACAAGTGGTGACCTCCTAAATAGTTGAAGGTACGTATTTTATTTACTACTAGCTATTCGTATTCCTACACGGCGTATAGGTAATATTTCCTTCCTATTTTCATACCCCTTCCCCTCTCCCTGACATATTTTCGATGCAAATCTGTACCATTTGACCGATCGCAATCAAAATTTGGGAACTTATTTTTTAGTACTTGGCGGGTAACATAGGCAACGTTTCATCCCTATTTTATATACCCCTTTCCCTTTGCCTGACATATTTTCGATACAAATCTGTACCGTTTGACTGATCGGACTCAAAATTTGGAAATTTATTCTTTAGGACCCGGCGGGTAACATATTTGACATTTCCCCACTATTATTTCAACCCTTCCCATTCGGTGATATATTTTTGATGCAAATCTGTACCATTTGACCGATCGGACTCAACATTTGGAAACTTATTCTTAAGGACTCGGCGGGTAACATGTGTGACATTTCCCCCCTATTATTTTAACCCTTCCCCTCACCTTTTATATTTTTGATGCAAATCCGTACCGGTCGACCGATCGGACTCAAAATTTGGAAACTTATTTGTTAGGACCTGGCGGGTGACAAAAGTAACATTTCCTCCCTCCCATTTTACCTTTTACCCTCCCTCTGATATATTTTAAATGCAAATCTGTACCGTTCGACCAATCGAACTCAAATTTTGGAAACTTATTCCTTAGGACTCGGCGGTTAACGTTGGTGACATTTCCTCCCTATTCTTTTATTTTTCCCCTCCCCCTGATACATTTTCGATGCAAATCTATACTTTTCGAATTGAACGTTTGTTTACCCTCACAAATTTATTTTAAACATAATCCTTAACTTGTGCAACGCCGGGTACGTACAGCTAGTATATATGTAAATATATATATTTATTCAGTTAGATTTAATATGATTACGAACATATATACTAAAATATTACAAGAAAAATGTGTAACATGATTGATTCGACCCTCTCCGCAATCAATAACGCATTAATCAAAATACTACGTATTTTACAATTAGCTGTACAAAATAAACATACTATCTTTCCCCAGTCACCGCGAGTCTATCGGTCGAAATGATTTATGGTTTTTAAATTAGATACATACTAGGCTTGCACACGGCCATAAAATATTGCTGATTGTCTATTGTTCTGTGTGGCAGTGACCACATCATTTCGAAATGTTTTGATGGGTATAATTTCAATCAATTCATTTCAGATTATGAACGGAACAACTTGCCTGTAAATGTACTAATTATGCAACCATAATAGCAATCTAGCTTTGCTAGAATTTCGTTTAAATCTCGTTTTAATTACTTTTTAAAAAAATTCTGTTCCTGACATGACCAGCATGCATTTGGAATGAAAAATTTGTTGTTAAATGTTTGTTTTAATATAATACATGATTATACATATTTGATTACACAATTTTTTAAAATGATTTCGATACGCACATTATTGAAAGAATTATGAAGATATTTACCTTGCAGTTTATCATGCGTAAAAGTTCTTGATCAGCCACATATGGAACGATATAGCATCAACATAAATAGAAGTGAATATAAAAAGACAACTATCGGTTGGTCCTGTATTCTTTCCATACAAAGTACTGCCGGACGGCCGCTTGTTACGTTGGATTTATCAAAAACACGCAGTGCAATACAAATATTTAAATAAGATTTTATCTTGCACTACGAAGTAAACAAAACTTAAAATAAATAAAAAATTTAAAAAAGACTGAAAAAAAAACTGAGTGTAAAATTATTGTGCACATTATATATTTATAGGTTTATTAATTTAAATAATACATTTAAAATAAGGTCAAAAAATTAATAGCCAACAAACGTGTGAAAAAAAACAAGAAACAAAAAACAGAATGAAAATAAGACGTAAGTAAAGTTATTAATTACAGTAGTACGAGATTAAATAATTTAATGACACAATAATGTATTGTTTCGTATTATAAATTATTTCATTTTGCTTTATGTATTTTATTGTTTATATGTATATTATTTGCTACACAGACAAATACGCAGAATTTTAATAATAATAATTTTAATAATGAAGTAGCCTGTTGGTCTTGTGGCTAAGACTCTCGCCTCATGATCCAAATGTCGCGGGTTCGAACCTCATTCCAGACAAGAAAATTAGTGTTATTTTCATACCACAAGCATTTAGCTTAGTTTGAAAATAGTAAGAATATTAATGTAGCACATATTCCGTGTTCGCATGCCATTTGATTCCAACACTGCTTCTATAAAAAAATTGTAGTTGCCACGAACACAACAGGGTCTTTCTACTAGACGATCATGTGCCAAACAAATGACGTATTTCGTATAGTATGGGTTATATTAATCAAGTTAAGAAATAATTATTCCAGGTTCCATAATGAGGCGGAAATAGTTCATAATTAATGCCCGCCAGTAATTGGTATATTTAGTAATGATATTTATATGAATTCAATTTGATTCGCGACAATATTTGATAAGCCCCCCCCCCCTACCATCACAATATGAAAGTGTGGAAGATTGAATATAGTATTAAATGTGTGTTTGATCAGTTAATTCTTTAAATTATTTCATATAGTGAAGTAACGTCAAATATGTTGGAAATTAATTAAAAAAGCCAATAAAATAAATATAGTAAAAAGTGTCATCGGATAGACGAGAATGGCCGATGAGCATTTAAAATTATTTCATCTTCACATTTTCACTTAACAAAATTTTAATGAAAAAAAATTAAATATAAATTGTTTTTCTTTTGCGAGTCTTTCATATACGGTGGCAATTGCGCAAGCTTACTTACTCTTACATAAATTATATCACGATAAAGACTAACAAAAACATATTTTTATTTTTAAAATTTTTACTTAGACAACATTAATTACATTAAAAATATTTTTTGTGTATTTGTCATTAATATTGCTCATAATTTGTTTTATTGCCATTTTTATGGCATAAGTACATTGAATTATACTTTTCATTAGTAAATTATTTTGAAAATTTCAAAATGGTGGAGTTATATGCTGGCTCGCAAATATTTTTCTCCGTGACCCGCGTAGTTGGCGGAGATAATCGTGTCCCCAGAGTTTGAGTGAATTAAACTTAATTATTTTCTTGTTGAATGATACTATACCTGTGACATGGTATATATATTATTTTTTGTGTAGAGAAGAGCAGTTTAAATTTTTTTAATTTTAATTTTATTTTCACAAGGAAACGCCGCATTTTTTAATATATGATACGCAGATAATATTATAAATAAGTGTGCAAAATTTGAACAAAGTTGGCTAAATAGTTTTGAGATATTTTATCACCAGTCTGAAAAAAGAGAATAATGATATTATAATAAAATCTAGCACTCTTTAAATATCTGTAACTGGAATTTTCGAATGGATGAAGATATAATTTTTTTAAATTTCAAACTGAAATAAAAAGAAAAAGTAATAATTTTTGAAAATATTATGGTGGTGTAACCCATTCATCCGTTGGCTACTACTATTAACTATAAACTACAAAAAATGAAAATATTATTGATATATTTATTTAATAGCATATATTAAAGAGCTTGAAATGTAGACTGAAATATTGAGATGGAAGAAATATTGTCAGAATCTAGAATACCATGTAAATAATAGCCCATTGCTAAAAAAATGCTTAAACTGGTCCTTAATGAAAGAATTAATATATTTATCAGTATTTTACCCATCATAACAAGAAAAAGTGAGGCAAGCATTGTGGGTTAACATTGGAAGACAGACAAAGTGTTCATAAATAGAAAAAAAAAATTTATCTCACAAAGAAAAGCATAAAAAATTGTGAAAATAAGTTATTTCATACCTACATCATAGAATACACGTAAAGATTTATCCAGGTGCGGTCTTATAATCAAAAAAGTGTGGCAGAATATCGTAGAAACTCTTCCAAGGCAGTTCTGATGATCATTAAAAAAAATCATAATTGTTTGTTAGTGATTTACTTTTTTAAATTTCTTAGTATATATATATATATAGTCCTAGTATGAATAATAAGAGTCCCTTTTTCAAAAACTGGTCATTTCTTGTTAAAATCCGCTTAATTTATATTTTGGGAAGTTTTTACCATATAAAGTTAAGTTACGGCTTACGGTTAATATATATAGATATAGTATAGATATATATATATATATATATATATATATATAGTATATACATTAAATATATCATATATATTATACACAATTATAAAGGTCAACTCAAGGAGACAGACGAATATCCACATCACACTGAAATACGTACTTCAGACGGCCCCATTTATACAGCAGTACGTATGTACGATCACGAGATCAGACATTTACCCTTTACTCTTAAACCAGTTAGAAACTATGTAGAGAAAATCTCATTTACGTTTCCATGACAACCGCGCAGTTGTTCGTTTTTCGAATTTACCCGGCGAGAGCAGACGACGCTCGCCCCGTTCCGTTACGTTCCGTTAACGGAGTGGCCTAACGGGCCAAAGTGTTGGCCTGTGAATTGGTTTAAATTATACCCGAGGGACAACAATGGGCGGCCTTAATGAATTTTTAATCCAATTATGTGAGATGCCGTCAAGCGAAAAACTCGCGGCTCCCCGGCCCGCGAGCGGGACTGGAACCAGGTGAGGATTAAGACCTTGTCTTTAGAGCGATCCTTATCCCACAATTAATATCACGGGGAATAATTAAACGCTTATCTTTTTATTACATCCGCGTTTGTTACTACAAGGTCGGACGTTATAGCGACATTTAATGGAAAACAGCTAAATGAAAATGTCTACTTTGAATTGAATGTACCTATACAAAATATTATTAAGTCATCTAAAATTATTTCCGTCAAAATTATTACTGATTAAAAAGTACGTTATGAGATTATAGGTACAGTTAATAATTCTGTTAAATAAAATAATTAACACATTGTTTTAACCACACTTTACTATACATTTATTGTAAAAAATTAGCAGGCTATTCGTATAAAACAGTAAAACAATTTGTTTGATTGTATAAAATAGCCATTATTTTATACAACTGGAAAGTTAAAATATTATATTTTAAATAATAAGGATATGGAATCGAAATTTAATAAAAAAAAATCGGTCATTTATCAATTAAATAATAAGGATTTTAACTATTTTAACACAGGCAGAACTTCAGGAAATTTTGAAATTAGACTTGAAAAGCACTTGATATGTCTTAACAATAATAATGTTCTAGAAAATTTTTAAATAATCTAATAGAATCTATTCACTCTTTCGATTTAAATTCTGGTTTCTAATTTTTTCATATTTCAATACTGACGGTTATCACTTAGCCTATAAATATTATTGATACGGGCACCCGAGGGTGAACGAAAATCCCACACCTGTGGTCATCTCTTAGAAGAGATTGTACTCAGTCTAGCAGCTGCAAAATTGCCTTTTTTTCCGCCACCTTGGAAATTTTTCGGCGAATTTAACTATTGCCCGGCAACACAAAGCAAACAGTTATGCACCCGCATTTTAATGCATCCTCACCGCCGCCGAAAGATTATAAATCCAAGGACTGTTACAATCTGATAGGTTAATCTTTTCGGAAGGCGCTTCCAATAGCCCTCACCTTCCTTTGAGGTATACGGTAGGCATTTCCGGTGAACCTGGAGGACCATATTACCGCCGCAGTCGAGGCTTCTCCGTCTGGACCGAGTCGGTACCAAGCCGAGCTCACGTGAAGCTCGAGTTACATTGTGTGCTCATCACCGAAACATTTCTCCACCTGAGATTCCATAGTTCTTGCCGTCGAAACCGCAAACTGAGATCACAGAAAATCTCACTATCATACTGAATTTTGACTATGCCAGGGTGCCTGTGAAAATTTTCAATGTGCCTTTATATTTCTACTGTTGTGATAAAACTTCCTCCATCATTTCTTCACGTCAATAGTCACTAGCATACATATATTGAAATAATTACAACTCCCGTTTCATCAGTAAGTAGGAAAAGTGTAAATGAAATCTTAAAAACAATCAAATTAACTTTGTAAAATACCCTCTCTCGAACTTGTTTAAATTATAATTACTTTGTGTAATTAATTTTTAACTACGCTCCTTCTAAGTTTCTCCCACCACGACAAATATGTTTATACTTGAACATTAATTTTAGTTCATAAATTGTCCAGAAAAGGGAAGCTTTGCTCCCGAAATATATTGTTTGTTAGAATCGCGCAAAAATACAAAAACCTACATTAACTCTTAAAATTATACAGAATCAGTTTTCAGTATAAATACACGTTTTTGGGTGTAATTTATTTAGATTAACTAATGAACAAGTGCACAGTTAATTATTCTGAAGAAAATATTGATTTTTTACTTCATATTCAATCAAAATGATCCAGTTCCAAACCAATTTGAGAAAGGGATTCGGAAAAGGGTAGATATCGGCTTCGAGTTCAGAAGAATTGAGGCGAAGTATGGTATGGGATGCAACAGAATCAGAATACTTTAAGGAAATACAGGTTTTGCTTGGCATTGCCGTTCACTTCCTTAATCTGTTTTTAGCACCAGCACAAGACTTTTTCTGGTACGTATTTAAATGATCAGGTGTTTGACAATAAATCAACTTCAATTCAACAGCTTCCAAGGACGAAATGCGACATGAAAATTCAATGAAGTTCAAAAGTTTCAATGAATTCAAAAGAGCAAAACTTTGTGTGCATGAAGGGATGTGGTGTTTAAGAGATATAGTGTTCCAAAATTGATTTAAAGCGTTGTCAATCATAATTTTCAATAGAAAAATGCATCAATGCACGTCTTATATACTTATTTTTATAGTCTCTATACTCAGAAGAAGTATATTATGTCACATTTTTCTTTCAAAACTTAAACTGATCGAGTTTATTCTTTTTTTCTCTGTAATTATACGGTTTTTTAAATGGTAAATAATACGCGCCGAGTGAAAAATAAATTTATATGTATTAAATATAGAAATAAACTAACTTATATTTCTACTTGGTTCTAGAACATACGGATACTAGGATCGTTCATCAATTGCAATATTATTACACAACTGTTATGGATTTATTTTGTTAGGTTGTTTAATCTTTTACGAGTGATGTATTTCGAAAAAGTGTAATTAAAGAATAGCATTAAGCTTAATTCGTTTTAAGTGACTTTGTACATTGAATGATTAATTAACCATTAGGTAATAAATAAATTGATAAATCGTTAATTATTTTCCAGTGTTTATATTCATTCCTCCTTAGCTACACAATACGTGACAGTATAATAACATTCTTGAGACCTATATAAATTTTTTCTTAATTACTTTATGTGAAAATGTTTCATATTTTTATTTATTGTTTACCCATGTATACGTTGATTTATAGGTACATGTTTTCAATCAACTTTTCAACTTTATTAACTACGCGCTGCCTCCGTGTCTCCGACACGGTATCACCACAAAATACATAACAAACTGCTTTCGAGACGGTATTGAAAGCTATTACTTAACCTTAACATTGCTCAACACATGCTCTGATGAAGGACGCAGCAATGGGATCTGATACGTCGGCCAAAGAGGTTAGATATATACGGCAGAATATCCCGGAAAACTACACAGAAGTTTCTGAACGGCCATGAAAACCGAGAAAATTTTTGTTAACTACTATTAACCTAATCTCAAGAATTTTTTAAAGGAATTATTATTATTAATTAGAATAAATTATAGAAGTATCACAGAGACGAAAATATTTATATGAAAAACGTATATGGAAGTCCTTAAGGGTGGCCAAATGGCGCATGATCTGACTTAAGAGATCACTTTACAGAATGCAACGTTCAGTAGAGTGGAATACACAAATACTTCTATGTAGGTTTCCCATTTAAATAACTTTAACTCTGTGAGAATATAATTTATTATAATTAATAATAATCTTCGGATAAAATTCAGTAATTGTGTTCTCAGAACATATTATATCTTCTCCTAGTTTCGTATCGGGTCTGTCCTATCTCTAGCGGTTTGAAACAGCATAGAACGTACATACAATTTTTTTTTATAATTATCAGTATTTTAAAATAAACTTTTATATATATTAAATATATAAACCTATTGATTCATTACATGAGTATAATTAATAAAAAATATAATGTTTGACTTAACAAAAAAAAAAACTTATTTATGCCATTTGTGCATATGTATTTATATAAAAAAGCTATTGAAATGTTATAGTTTCTAAAAATAGAGAGACAATGGAAAAAATGCTACCATTCTAGACGCCATAATTCACGGGAATTTTCAATGGGTGGTGCTCGGAATGTCTATCGAGGGGTAGGTAGACGCGGGGAATTTGCCACCTCTAAATATTGCAAAATCCGGAAAACGCATGCAGAAGCACGTTCGCCGTTATAGAAATCGCTTGTTATACTCGTATTTATACAGCTGCTAGTGTTGAATAAAAGTGGATCGCTTTTCTCATACCCACATCCGTGCGCACGCACCCCAGATTGGAAAATGTAAATATCGAAGGTCTGTGATAGCAAAGTGTAGAAAAGTTGTGAAAAGTTAAAGATGACAAACTTTAAAAATTTGGGAATAAAAGTTGCTTTTGAAAATGTATTGTTATGCTACTTTTTTAAGTAATTAACGAGTTAAGGGCAGTGATTAAGATTGAATTCTGCCATAAATTGTCTTGAGTTTTCTTTTTTATGCATACACAATTTGGAAAATTTATTTTTACTTATATTTAATAGTTCATCACCGTTGTTAAAATAATACATCGAAATGTATAAAAAGGTTTAAAAATTACTGTAATTTAAATTTAGCACGCTAGTTATATTTTAATGTGAATCGAATCAAACTTATTACTTACTCAAAGCTGAGTTTTATTTTTAAAAAAAAAATCACCCATAAAAACGAAGTTTTTACAATACTCCGTTTCTCATTTTCGGGTTTTGTGTCTACATTATGCGTCGGAATCTCCATACAACTTGTGTGAAAAAACCATTAAAAATTTTAAAAATCCAAAATTATACTATAATTATTTTTTTTAACGAAAATTTGATAGATCTTCTTGATCGTCGCCACAAGTCTGCTTGTAAAGATTCAGCTCGATTGGATCACGGAAAAATAATTAAAAAGTCGAGTTAAAAGAAAGAAAGTGAAAATATATTGTCTTAGAGATACATTCCACCCATCAACGAGTAAAAGGTTGTAAATAAATAAATAAAAATTATTATATTGTACCATAAAATGGTGTAACAAATGAATAAATGTTTTAATGATATTTTAACAAAAATAATTTTCGTTAGCTATATTGAATAAAGTAGATTAAAATGTGCATCTTTATGGGTCGTTAATATGTGAAGATATTTTTTAATTGTGTATAAAATAATTATAAGATCAACTGACTAAAATAAATTGTCATTAAAATTTTTTATAGGTATCAATTTCGTATATGTTTTCTCCTTCGGTTTTATCTTGGCTCCTTTCCTAGACTTCTGACTATGTAAAAAAAGACAGTTTTTTCACGCAGCATTACATTGGACTATTTGTTTGATCAGTAGTAAGAGTAATAGCTTAGCATAAAGCATAGATTTTTATGGAAACGACTGTTT
Source organism: Agrypnia vestita (assembly GCA_016648135.1). Lineage (NCBI taxonomy): Eukaryota > Metazoa > Arthropoda > Insecta > Trichoptera > Phryganeidae > Agrypnia > Agrypnia vestita. The sequence continues at coordinate 294,575 of JADDOH010024556.1, read as the reverse complement.
TAATTGGTTTTAAATGCAAAAATATATGATTTTTTTTAAGTATTACTCTTAATGCTTAACAAAAAACTGGCTGTTAGATAGTGGCGTTTTTTTAAGTAAAAAATAAAAGTGCTGTATCTCTAACAACGAATAATTTACATGTATATTAGTTTTTGTTTTGAATTTACCTAGGAATGTCAAAAAACTGTCTCAAACTGATTTCTAACCATTATATATTATACTGGGTCCATACAGGAAATGTAATTCTGAGATTAGTGTTAAGTGTACGATTATTGTATAGTTTCTGAGGTCAGAACTCATCACTGTCATTGTTATCGATACTGGCGAATGTTAGCTGTGTGGCAACATTCAACAAGTCTCAGCATCTATATTTGACATGCATTTGAAAGATTGTGTTCTTAAAAATGAAACCTAAAATATCTATCATTAAAAACCCACAGAATTAACGTGCTTTTTCGCCATATCGTATAATATTTTTGTTACGCCCTCAAACTATTATTGTATAGAAAATTTAGGAGTAGCATAACACAAAGTTTATCGATCGTAAAAAGGTTAATAATGCTCCATTACTCATGGTAACTTTATAAATCAACCGAAATAATATACTTTTACAATTATTCACACACTTTATGAGACTCATTTTTGCTTCATGAATGTAACCCTTTTTCAAAATCTGTTCGATAAGCATATATATTTCGTACCTACTCTAAAAATATTCAACAGAGATTCGCATTTTTCCTTGGAAGCACAAATTTTCCAAAAGGTTCGTGGGTCTTTTTCACCAATGCAGGGACGGATCTTCATTAATTTATTTTTTGACACGACGATTTTGTGTTTTAAAATTACGCATACAAAATACGTGAATCTTGTAAGGGGATGATATTTTGTATTGGAATTGATGGATTATTTTTATAAAACTCTAAATTTGATGGCAGCGCATGAGGTTAGTGACGTGTGACATGCAAGACCCGCGCTTACAGTAATGTTCAAAATAGTCACGTGCGGCCTTCTTTGGCAAGTGATTGCTCTTCAGGATAATTATATTTTGTTCAATTACTGTGCAATTTATTGTAACCTTAGTCTTACGATATTGTGTGTAGATAAAAGAGATGTAACGGATATAATATTGGAAGAGAAAATATTAAAAAGCATATTTATATTCTGAAAGGTAGATGCTGTATAAAAAATGTTTATTTCAAAACAATCAATAGGGATCAGCAGTAATAAGATGATAATAAAACCGTGGTCATAATAGCAGTAAAACCAAGGTAATCAAAACCATTCCGCAAATATATAAAATTAATGGCCGAATACAAAATAAAATAATGTCGAATATTTTTATTACAAAAAATATAAACTATTTTATTAATAAAAGTTATGCGTGTAGAAAAAATGTAGATATCAGTAGCGCTGCGTAGATATCCGTCACAAAAAAGTAATATTTTTTCAAAATATTTAAAATAAAAACATAAAAGATAAAATTATGCAGATTTTTGCTTGAAGATAATGTATTTGGGAAAAGCCCTAATCCGTCACTGCCGCTACGGACCCTTTTCCCTAGGACGCTTGTAAGATTTGAACAAACAAACACAAGGACATGGAATCTCATCCCCGGGAACGCTTCTTGCGTGTTGACACATCCCGTTCCGGAAACTATAAGGACTGTGTCAAAGTTTGTAACTGCCACATACACGAGGTCCGGCGTGTCAGGGGTAAGCTACTGCTTGTTGAGAAAGTGCACGGTGCAAGCCTTCATACTCTTTAAAAATCCGCAAAGACAAAATAATTGTATACTATTATATAATAGTATACAATTATTTTATCTGTGATGAAAAAATCATGAATTACGTAGTTAGACCAGACATGTCTATCTTGGTTCTTTCTCTTTATGGTTAAAAAGGGTACGCAGTTTGGCGTGTTATCTAATTATAAAGTGGAGGTTACGCCTGATAACCACCTTTCTCCCAGAGCTAGTATGGAGATTTCACTATAGACGCGTGTGGTTATTCAGTTTTTTTTTTCATTTGTGGATTAATACTTCATGAAGGACTGATTAATCTTTAAATAATCAATCTGTTACTTAACAAATTATTATTATTATTATTATCACACAATACTTAAGTTGAACTACTGTCCTTAGAAAAATTAAACGGAACTACGTTCATTTTTTCTTAGCACAGTAGTGCAACTTAAGTATTGTGTAATAATAATGATAACTAGATTTCGTAAAGTGACATGTCGAATATTTAAAGAAAGTATCGGATTCGACGGTAATGGAAATTGAATACCCAAAGTTTTATGTCAATGTTTTATAACACAATCGTACCATGAAATGTCCAATATATATTATTATCTATGCAACTGTACGTTCACATTAATTTTAATATAGATTAAGTACTCTTTAAATACAAAATTTTTAGATTATATTGACATTTATTAAAAAAAACGAATTCTTCGAATCATTTTAGAAGATCGTATAAAAATTATCATGACAAAATAATCAAAAGGTGTCAAAAAAGTAACATTTTTGTTTTTCATTAAATTGAATTAAATGAAAATCAACTGAAAATATTCAAAAATATTGAATAATATTGATATATTAAACAAAAATCTTCAAAAATCAGTCAAATGTTTACATTTTTGGAAATATATATGTGAACGGAAAAAGAGTAAAACACATTTTGAATATTATCTATTATTTTCCAATGTATTTTATCTACCAAGAATATCTCGTGTGTGTTGCGTGTTTACATACAAGAATACTATTAGTAGTGTCCTTAATTAATTCGTCGTTAAACGAACATAAAAAACGTCGTCATTAATTGCGCAGCTTCGCCCCCTCTCTGTCTCTGTGTCCAACCTCCGCTCTGGCGAGTGCGTGCGTGTTCTTTAATGCCTTTTAAACTGTCCACAAACAATAGATTGGAAAGCCTAAAAGCCTTTCATTACATCAGGCTGGTCCAGTTGCCTACACTGAAAAGCGAATTTACCACACGCCCAATAGTGAAATATACATACTAGGGTTGATAATGTGAAGGTATTTCAATTTTATAGCATGTGTGTTTTTATTCAAATTATTTGATAAAAAATATAAACTAATAAAATTTAATAGTAGATCAATAAGAATGAGATCTATCAAGTAACGATTTCTTTGAGGTTATCCAAGTCAATTATTACATAAAAACTTATTTCCGCTAGCAGTATTAGGGAGTAAATTATTACGATAAACATTTGTTCAATAAAATAAAGTATCATGTGTATTTCGCATTCCAGAAATCTATCTCTAAACGTTAATTTTTTTGGAATTAAGTTATCTTTGATTTATATATAGATAAAACACTTGTATGTATATATTAGTCTTATAAGGGTTAGTGTTTTATTCATATATAAATCAATTATGACATTTCATAGTGTATAAGAAGTCGTATACAAGTTAGTATTTTATTTATATATAAATCAATTATGACATTTCTCAAAGTTAATGACAAATCAATGAATACAACAATCCTTAATAAAAGCAAATTATAATATAATTATTTCATTACTCATCTTATAAATTAACTAAAATTAAAGAGGTGGTAATGTAAAAAGTTTCCCCTTTTTCATAGAAATTATAATAATCATATAAGAAAATTATTCTTCAAATAATGACTATAAAAACAAAATCGCTATAATGCAATTAGCGGAAATAGAGGGAGATGGAGTTGGAAAACGATTGTTTGGCAGAGTAGGACAGCTGCTCTTAAAACGTGTTTGTACGTTTTAAAATCATATTATCAAAAGCATATCAGCTTCATACTGTCGGTTCTGGCTCTAAAAACAGGTACACATACGTTTATCTTAATTTCCTCAATTGCTTTTTGCAATTGCAATTTGCGCAAATCGCTTAGTTGTCATACCCCTTTAATGAATAAAATAAAATTATTCAACGGTTCAAGAAGAAATAAATGAATCTTATGTACATTTTATAAAAATCTTTTATGTCGATTTTTTACATTTTCTGTGACACTTTTTATAATCGTTATAATGTGTTGAATTGAAAATTATATTACTACTTGTAAACCTTAAGCAACTCGAGATAACATTCACTAATTAGATTTATTTATTCTTCGCGAACTTGATTCGATAGGAATTTATTCGTGAGAGGTGTGTAATGTTTTTTCAAGTAGTCATTTGTTGACAATAACGAAATGATACTGCGACATGTATCCTACATAAATAATTGCATAGCGCCTCTTTATTCCAGAGCCCTTTATTCTAGTTCCTTCTAATAAACAGAGGGGTCTCCTATTTTCAAATGGAATATTTTGGTTACAAAACAATAATAACGTATGATTAAATATAATGGATGGTATCAATTAAATACAGAACGCGCACTATAATGAGTATTGTTAAATACTCAAAGCGTTGGTGACTATAAGATTAGAAGTTTCCTATTAAAGTCGACAAGGCTCAACTATTAATATTATAACAAGGTATAAACTTTAGCCAGGGGTGGCTCCTGCGGAAGAACATATCACAAAAGTTTTCAGACAGATAACAAACCTAACATCCCACATACACAATTTATTAAAGTTATAAATTTACTTTGACCCGAAACCCAAATCGATACATATTAATATTTCCTTAAAATATAGTATATTTGAATTCGTTGTGGCTTATTATTTGCATCTAAGAATTAAAAGGTTTTGTGTGCATTTATCATTCAAATATTTAAAATTTCGTAGTTACCAGTAATAACAAAAAAACTGTGCAATATATAAAAAAATTGTAAAGAACAGAATGAAAAAATTATCCGTACGTGTATACGCTCCTCATACTTTTTTTTTTATTTATTATTTTTCTCGCTTATACGTAATAGAGAAGAAACCCAATATTAAGATTTACTTTTATTATAAATAATGTAATTAACTATAGGTTTATTTCGATAAAATTACTATACAATAGATACAAATGTTAATGGTTTTTTCACACAATTTTTTCTTATTTCTCAATCATAAAAAATGTATTATGTAACATGTTATATATAAATGAACAAATAAATGCTCTTAACTGCATAGTAGTTTGTTTGTGCGAGTTTTTATAAAATAAACATATTACACATTCATCTTAAATTATGATAAACATAATGTATTTTCACAACAGTAAATATTATTTTTTCACTTTATTTTTTATATTATTGGGTTGTTTGTTTACTAGACTCAGAATATTGGTACTCTGTCTCGTATTTTTTTCTCATTACTAGCATATTGTTTGTTTTATAACAATGATTGATTCTAACATTTATATTTATTGTTGACAAAATTTTACAAATATTGTTTTAATGCATAGGGTAGTATAAGTTTTATTACATAAATCATGTGTATATCTAAGTTGTGGGGTAAAACCGGTTTAAGATACGGATTGCCCAGTTAGATAGAACCGTGTGAATCGCATGGCCCGGCCGCTCCGTGCTGACCAGGGTTGGCCATTAGGCGCGCGGCGCGAGGGCGCTCAGCTCGGTGGCCACGGGCGGCCTAAAGGCAAATCAAACAACTCCATCTGTAATTACTATTGCCGCATTAAAAGCGTCGACGGGGATGGCCAGACTTTATTATTCCTTCAATGTGGATATTTCTAGCAATCGGTAGTTTTGGACATGTTTGTCCCGTTTTTCGGGATCGTGGAGTGTAAACGCGGTGACGACGTTTAGTAAGCTTGAAATTTAAGTGCACTATGATAATGTAATACGGGGTATAATTATATATTTATTTAAAATAAGTCTTAAATATTTAAAACATTCACACAGGCTTATATATATATATACGTTAAGTATAATTTTAAATGAAAATTGTAATCCAATTAATTCTTTTTAAAACGATTTTACAATGCCTCCAGAGTAAAAAATTTCGATTGGTTATTTCATTTTTGTATGAATTCATTATTTTATTAGCAGTTCTAGCTTCATAATAATGAATTTTAGCCCGTGTGTCGTCTTATTGTTAAGTCTGATGTAATGTTAAGTTGAAATTGTAAATATTTATTTATTTAATTTGTGCACTCTTTAAATTTTAATCTTTTCTTTTTAGGTACCTATATATTGCATTTCCGGTTATTAAATGTAGTTACTTGTTGAATAATTTTTTTAAAATTTAAAATCCATTAATACAAAATAGATTTTAAAATTTCGTTATTAAGTACCTACTAAGAGTTTGAATGTAGCAAAACTACGGTGCAGCCACTATTAATATAACACCAAAGGTTTTCAAATTAAATTTATATATTATATCTGTATATGAACCGGGATTGACAGATTTTATACAATGTATCAAATGTGTCCAAAAATAAAAAAGGAATTAAACGCTTAATTCTGGCGCCCCTAGCGGCAGTTACACAAAGTAATTTGTGCCTGCCGTACCAAAAAAAGTGGATTAAGGATGGACTAAATATGGATAGTATATATTAATCAATTTATAAATGAGAATTACAGATAAGGTCGATATATTCACGGAAATGTATAAGGGCGCTATAGCGTTATTGGATAACGCACCTGCTCCAGATATGAGGTGATCCGTAGTTTGAATCCCGGTAGCAGCCAAATATTTTTTCGTGGATTTGATTTTTCTGTATGTCTTTCTAATTGATTAATTAATTTGGTTTTGGGATTAACAGTTTTATTTTCATTAAAGGAAATACATTCTTATTGTGAATTGCAATTTCAGAACAAAGTTCTGTGAATTATTGAACAATTTTTATTAATCAATTAGAAAAGACATACAGAAAATATCTAATTAACAAAAAAATATTTTAAATGCCACCGGGACTCGAACCACGGACCTCCATTCTATCCGGGAATGGCGCGTTATCCAATTTCGCTTTATTTTCGTTTGTATCGATGATTGGTAACTGATTATTTGTTATTCGGTGAGTAATCACTAATATACTAGAAACTTAACCAAAATACAGTTAAATCTCAGTTACTAACCAAAGTCGAAATAATGCTTTAGCTTACATATCACTAATAAATATGAGTAACGGAAAGATTTTCATGGAGGGTGTAGAATAACGAGGTAAAATATATTTTTGATAAAATTAATGCGCTCTAGTAAACTTATAACTAAGATACACTGTTTAAATTACAGTTAATTTGTATTGGTGTCAGAAAACGGTTGTTTGTATTGAATCTAGATCAATGATGTTTTTGTTATTCGAGAAAGTATTTTGTTGTAAGTAAGTTGTAAGCAAGTAATTCGTGTAAAAGTTTTCATCATAATTGCATCTAAACTGCAATATTTTGTCAACCAGAATAATACTTCATGAACAAAGGGAACAGTATTATAATCATCATAAAAGGTAAGCAAATAAAAATTTTACAAAATTATATATATATAGTATATATATCTTATATATTTCTGCTGGAGGTACTGTAGTGTTTCGCCTTTTTTCCAGAATTTGCTAGCAATATAGGAGTATTATAAATATGTTATTGAACTTACGGCTGGATCTATTGCCGGCAGGGAAACCAATATATAAAATTTGCGAAACGTTCGGTGTGATACCTGTCCGGGGTCTGTTATATTACGATTATGAATTTTTTATTAAGTTATTTTATTAAGCAGTCCCTCTCATCGACTGCTTCTCTCGAAACTAATTAATAATTCATGCCTATTCTGCCTTCATATCCCTGTGTTTACTAAATATATTGTCGATAAATAGATTCACTCTATCTTTCTAACTCATTTTAATATGTTTTAAATAAATCAGTTTTGTATTGAGGAATGAAGACCTTTGAGTAATCGGTATTTACAAACAGTTTTTTTGTCGCTGCCTAGTAAAATACTAAAAATAACGTTCATGTCGACGCACTCGTAGGGTGGCTTAGACGGCGGTGTGAGGGTGAGGGTCATCCGGTGCTGTAGGTGTTAGGGCGAGGAGTAATCCCAACCCTTTGGGCTCGGGGAGGGCAGCGGCCCTGCTATGGCCATGCAAATCCCATTTCCCGCCAATCCACTTGGTGAGATTGCCACTGATTGATAGACGCAAATTGGAAATAGGCCCACCCGGATCCTCAGGGTCGGTAATGTTTACGGACCAAGGTGACATTTTTTATAATCATGTTAAATATATTCATTTGCTGCGTTATGAGTATATCATCACATGCGTGATCTAAATTATGTAAATCAGGATTATGAAAATTGTTGACCTACAATGTAGGATCATAAATTAAAGCTGTTAACCAAGAAAAGTATAGAATTAATTAATAATTTGTTCTACATACATAATTTTTTTCATTTTTTGTCTCGTATGCAGTTTTGCATCAGAACAAATAACGTCTCATTAAAGTTTGGATTTTTATATAATTTTTCAACATTTGAGATAATTATTTAAACATGAAATCTCTTTTCTTATTTCTCTACATAACTACACAAAAATATTGAACAATAAATATTTTACATGTGGGGTGTAAAAGTAAAGGCAGCAACATCAAAAAAAAAATCAATGCAGTCATCGAGGATCACTAATTTATAATGTCTGATTTCAAGATTTTATAGAAAATATAGCCGATAAATTTATAGAAAACAAGATTTTTAAAGAGATACACATATTTCATATAGAATTCACTACATTTTAAACCAGTAATACTTGATGAATGCTTTCAAAACATTTATTATTTTATTTTTTGGATATTACTGCCTTTGCTTTTATACGTCATATATTTGATAAATGGCCAATTTTTTATATTTCTAAATTATCCTTTATATAGGCTTAGTACGTCAATTTTATTTCGTCCTAAATATGATTTATTAGGGTGTATACCCTTAATTTTAAATTAAAATATTTAATATTATCCCTTTGTAATGAAAAAAAACTTCTTAATTTGTACTTTGAGCCATTTTTTTGATATTCAACTTCATTTTGAAATGTAAAATATATATTGTATGTGGGGTATAAAAATAAGGGCAGCAATATCAATATCAAAATATTTTTTTAATTTTTTGGATATTGCTGCCTTTACTTTTATACCCCAGATATGTTCACAATATCGAATAAATAATGTCCATTATTAAGGATGAAACAAAATTAAATAAATGGTAGACAGAAAGATTCCTGTTTAAATTATTATTAATTACTCTAAGTATATGAAGAGTTGCGGCTCAATGAACGTAGGTATACAAAATGGACATGACGTATTTGGTCAAGCAGTAAGCTCGCCTAACGCTTGAGCTTCGTCTACCGTTGTTTCAATACCATCAAGTTCCTTATTGACGTGAAATATTTGCTGTATTTTACATATTTTAAAAATATATATACTTTGGGATACCAAATATATCTGAAAATTCCAAATTTTTTTCGGAAACCTTCAACTGCTTAAATAAGATTGCAAAAATTTTACATATCTAATAATGTAATTATATACATTCACATTTTGTCATGTAAATAATTCCTGTTTTATTTTAATGCTTAATTTTTATTCAGACTGCAATTCAGAATGAATGAAGTTATGTAGTATTTAGCTGAATTGTTGACTTTTAGTTGATTTGTTGTCAGAAAGGGAGCAAAATTAATTTATTTTTTACTTAATCAAACGTCCGAAAATATAATACGAAATTATCAGATTATTTAAAATATTTTTGCACGTAGTTAAGATTCTTCACGTAACCATATATTAAGTTTGAATAAATCCACAAATTCTTACTGGAAAATAGATTAGAAATAAAAACGAAAGTACTATCTGGAAAACACAGAGGCATAGAGTTTTTTTATTTATGAAAGTTGGTGCATCATGTTGTATGTTAACACTTACAGATATCAATCAAATCACTCAGCGATAACAACTAAAGTAAGCAGGATTGAAGTAAGGGGTGAATAAGGTTTACGCATCGGCAAGGTTTACGATCCAACACGAGATATACAACCGGAAAACGGAAAAGATTACAGAATCTGAGACTTCAGGAACGGTATCCTGCCTCAATAGCCGAGAAAAGTGAAACCAAGGAAGCTGTAGTGGGTGGGATAGGTAGCCAGAGCAGATGAATACCGTAATACGCTAATGCACTAATACACAGAGAATACGTTTCGAGACCGAGGGGAATACCATGACGAAGATGGAAGATAATGATTAACTAATTTTATTTTATTAACATAAAATTATTCCGTGAAGACATAACAATTTTGTCAACTGCACGTGCACAAGTATCCAAATGTAAACTTGTGTCTACAGTTGGATACAACGACACAAAATAATTTACATTAATTATTTTGTGTGTTAAGGTAACTATTTTGGTATTCAATAATATTTGCTTTTTTTCTATTTATATATCAATATCTACTATATTACGGATTACGGACCGAGTAATAAAAGCAACTGAAAAAATAACAAAGAAAAAATGTAGCACCTCTGACGGGACGAAGCATTATCTAGATTTCTTTTCTTTCAAGTTATTATGCAACTTTTGAAAATATAAGATGAATTGAAAATATAAGATGAACTTTAATAAATTAGATAAAAAATTGAGATGATGCAAGACAAAAAAACTCCATTGGCATCAAAAAAGTACAAGTGAAAAGAATATATATTAAAGCTATGTACCTAATCTTACATTAATTTATAATTACATATCATGTATCACTTGTAAAAAAACATGCAACACTCGATAATGACCTACACTCGATAACGACCTAGTATCTTCATTACAAAATAAAAATTATTGTCAAATATTGAAGGCAAGCATGCCGTAAAACTGCTATGCAGTTTGGCATATGTATAACGTAATAAATATAAAAAAAATATATATATATAAAAAAAGAAGATAAATTATAGAAATCTGTGAGCTATTTATATGGGAAACGTATGGAAGTATTTACAAGGTGGCACGGGCCTTAATAGCTGTATAAGCTGGCATTAGTGATCACTTTATCTTTTATCAATTTTTTGAAAGTATGTTCTTAATCAGTTTCATTTATATATTCGAATGGAGTATGCTAGAGACATTTTTTAAAAATGAGATTTATTATTCTGTTATTTTTCAATATATAAATAATTAAATATTGTAATACATTTGGACGACAGATAGATTTTTTATTTGTCATATCTTGATAAATAAACTTTAAATTTGAATAAAATAACTGTGTCCTAAAACCGCTTGATTTTTTAATGTGATTGGAAAATATTTTGACGCGTTTAATGATAGTGTTGAAACACTTAATAACATTAAATACGAGTATATGCTACAAAAACCTTAAATTTTCGTCAACCTTCAAGTACGCTCGACAGTGTAGGACTTACGCTTTTTCTTTGTAAAATAAGAACACCGTAAGTATCAGAAAAAAATTAAAATGAAAGAATTTCGTTGATTTCTATATAAATCAACATTATATTAACAGTATTTTTTCAAATATGTTTTTTGTTTTGAAAATAAAAAAGGATACATGTTAGAATATAATTATATATTCCATTTTTTAAAAATTGTTTAACTGTCCCCAGTAAAGTTACACTTGTGTTTGGGGACAGAAGTAGGTATAAGATGCTTAATTTCTATTGATTATGTATGTAAGAAAAATATTTTTTTAACGTGAATCAATGAGTATTAAGAGGCATGTGTAATAGAGCATGAATAAGTATAAGTAAATAAATTGAATAGTGAAGGGAATTATAAATATCACAAAATAAATATGAATGAATCAAGTATAAAAAATTATTTAAGGAGTAGGTACCTACAGCTATTTTTAAAATTTTATCTTAAATTAATTGTATTGTTCTTCAGTTTTGACGTTCATTGGTAATTTATTAAAAATTTAATACCTAAAAAAGTTAAATGGGGTTCGTGTGGCTGTTTTATTGTATTTGGAAATGTTAGAACATCCTATTATTCGTGCTCTTTGGCTATGACTATGAGAATTATGAGTTTGTCGTGTATTCATATTTTGATGAATGAATGTTTCTTTATATAAGCATTTGTAATATAAAAGTATTTTTGTATAATCGATATAATATTGCAACATTAATTTCTTTGAAAAGTAAATTTGTAGGGAAGGTTCTAGGTTTTTTTAATATTACTTTGATAATTAATTTTTGAGTTATTTCAAAAACCTGTAAATTACTTTGGCGAGTGAAAACTAAAATAATAATGGTTCATACGTGTAATAGTTAATACAATAGTTAATAAAATGACAATAAACCATTAATCAGAGCCAGCATTCTCGAATTCGGTATCCTCTGTACCTAATGATTTTAGTTAACTGAACTTATAAATTATCTAGGTATCTTAAGTGGTACACGAAAATAACTGAAAAATTAAATATATTGCCAAATATTCCTATAAAAAACAAACTTTTACATTAAAAGTGAAATGTTAATGTCAAATAAAATATTAAATTATAGAACAGGCATAAGAATAACAAACACATAAATATAATGCATCTAAAAAAGAGAGAATAAGTAACAATAAATAAATAATTTAAAAATATAAATATAATAATCAATAGATATATATATATATAGATCTATATATATATATATTATAATATATTTATATATATATATATTAAAAGAAACCCGTATTTCCCTATCCGCCAAGTTTTCTTCACAACCAGATTTTACCACCCCCTGGTGGTCATGGTGGTGGATAGCTCATGGTGTCCCATTGAAAATGTGCGAGTTTGGTGGGGGTGGCTGAGCGTGGGGGGAGTGGGTGACGAAAATGTGCATTCTAGCACATTGTTTTGTTATGGGAAGCCGCAAGTACTTTAGATTGTTCCAGAATGGGCTCGCCGACTGTGTCGGTAAGTCTAGAAGGTTCCAGAAAAATCCGCTTTAGAAAGTTCTGGAAGGAGAACGTTCTAGAAAATTCCCAAAAGTTCTATAAGGTTCCAAACTAAGTTTGCCGAGTCAATAATGTTTCAGAATGTCCAGTAAAGCTCTAGAAAGTTCTGGAAGGGAAGTGTTCAGCTAAATATAAATACATAGAACCTCAAATATCACATGTTTAATGGCACGTAACCGCGAATGACATTATTATGAGATTATTGATTTGAGACAATCTATGAGATTTGAATTTTACTCCCAAGCCTTAGAGATTCATCGTCTCCCGCCTCACTTTACGATTGTTCTTAGTCAAATCTCAATCCATTGTTCGTTGAGTGAATGTTAAATGGTTTATAATCTAATACCATCCATCTGTTTAACCTTTGTGGATAGTAGTTGTAGATATCTTCAATTCTAGGTAACTTTTATACACACGTGTCGATTGTCACTATCAAATCGACATTGTTTGCCAGTATTTGTGCATGAGTATACTTTTCTACCAAAATTAACCTGTTATCTGAGTTTATTTCTTTATCAATATCTCAAAAATTAATGGTAGTACTAGAACAGATATTTATCTCAGCTTAATCTCAGAGATATCTCTCTCTGTTGAGTATCGGAACGCCTAAGTCCGTTCCTGGTTGGAAGAAGTGTGCGTAGGTTGTAGCAGGAACGGCACCGGTTGCGGAACTGAACATCTTTTTTACGATTATGTCCGTGATGGGTGAAGTGAGCCAACTCTTCCCACCACCTCCCGGCCCGCCTCGCACCCTTTCTCATTTCGAATGTCGTTTGAACGTCGTTTCAAATCTGTGCGAGTATTTAAAATATTCACGGAGGGGTCGTACCAGCTTCGATATATTTATTTGCAGAGACTTCCTCACAAAGGCTTGTTTACCGCGTGACTAAATTTCGTGTTAAGTGTTTTTGGTTTAGAATTGAATGCGTTATTCGCAATTTGGGGGTCGGAACTTGACGCGTTCAAACAGCGAATTTCTCAGTAGTAGAAGTAGTAAATTTCGCTGGGGTGATTACTACAAATTCCTTCGTTTGAATAAATTAAGAACAATAAAGAGATCGTATAGTATTTAGAGATGTTAATATCTAAGGAATTATTTTCATGTTGATACTTACAAATCTTGATAAATCAGTCTTTCCATGTGTAAACAACGAATTTTGAACTCACCTGTAATAAAACAAAAACAAATTAATATTACAATAATAAGATTTTTCCTAAAAAAAATTATCAAAGTTTAAGCCATTATTTCAGAAAATTAAAAAAATAGCTGGCAGCATTCTCAATGGAAGTGTTTTCAATTCTGAAAGCGTAATATTAGTTTTTTCACGATTTTTACGTTCTTGAAATAACAATAGGGGATTACGGCAACTTTTTCTGTAAGTACAAACTGCAAACGAAATAATCGCCTCGGGAACGACGCTAGGCGACAATACTGGAAGGTACTAAGGTTTTATATTTTTATTTTTGAATAGCATTTAAAGTACTTCCCGACTACGGTATTTAACATTCTTACCTGTTCATGGTATTGTATATTTAAAAAATAAATATTAGTCTTGAAACATCACATCATCGCAGAAAACTTAAAAATAACATTAATATACACATCAATTGTTTACGTAATAGTTTTCTTAACTAATTAATATAAAAATAGATTTTTCTAAAAAAAAAATTAAATTAATGACTGGTTTTTGTTTTGGGTAAAAATATTTATCACATATATGATTCTCATGATTAAATGGAGCAAAATAACTAAATAAAAAAAACTAAATAAAAAAAAACTATCACCGAGATGTAAATTTAGTAAATAAAAGAATTAATTTTTATTTTGTTTTCACTTAGTGAGACAAATGTTGTTAGTCCTAATTGCAGTTACAGTTTTATTACAATTTTCATTATAATTTTTTTCTAGTCTATTAAAACAATAAAATACATAATTGTGTACTTCTCTATTTAAAAGAATTGCTCTTGTGATGATTCATTTAATATAAATTATTAGAAATAATATATCACCTCAAAAACTAGCACAAAAATTGAAATAAAACACAATTTTATTAAACACAAAAATTCACCTCGTTGAAACTGCTACATTTTGGATAAAACCAATCTGTTTGGAACTACCTTTTCTCCTTCAGGGAAAACTAAAAACTAAATAGTATAAAATATAGGCATATTATATATTTTACTGTCTGCTTGTATGATTTTAGATAGCTGTTTGTAATTTTAAAATTTGTTTCAGTGTTTATCTTTATTTCTAAATTGGGTACATGCTTTGAGTATATATAATCTAGGTACTCGACATAAACATAGCTTGTATCAAATATATTTAAACTGACAATATTTAAAATAAAATAAAATTTGTTTTACGTGGTAAAGCGGGTGCGTGTCGTGTAGGATGGGTGAGGGGGGGGGGGGGGAGAAGACACAGATGACGTGGTGAATGGGAACATATTAAAGATACGATTGCAGGTTAGATTCTTCTGAGATAGGTGGTTTTAACGAATTTTATTTTTATGTTTAATTTAATTAATTTTTTTTTTATAAAAAATTACAGATGTGAAAACGGAATACGTGTCACTTAAATATTTTTACTATTTTAAAATTATATATAATAAACGCTTGTGCTATGAAAATAGGACTAACTTGCTGGTCTGGAATGAGATTCGATCGAGAGCGAAAGTCCTAACCACAAGACCAACAAGCTACATTCTTAATTTAAAATGAATAACTACAACACATTAGCTTTATACACAACACATTAAATATATAAATTTCAAATATATCATCTCAATTGATGTTGCATTTCACACATGGCGAACTTCCCCGCAAAAGAGCACAAAACACAAATGATGCATTGGCTTGTTTGGTGGAAGCTGCCTTCGAGGATTACCTGTGCGAGGTGGCGCATGTTTATGTCTCCTGAGCTCCTTATTGATTTTCCCTTGGCGCCACGGGACCTGGGAAATTTTGAGAGACTTCTCTCCCTCAACTCGATTCGCGAAGGATGCCACGTATGAATGGATATTATTTGCATATGCGATGCGCATGTTTGGGAGATATACCGGCGTTTTTACGCGATCGAATTGCTCCAGCTTTGAAAGTACGGTGCCCCCGACAAAATTTGTGGATACATTTCGCATCCGAATTGCGCACGGTGCATGGGTGTACGTGTCGGTTGATTGAGATAATTATGTACGATACTTTTCCGGTAAATTCAGTATAGTATTAAACAAAAATACCTCTTCGTATTCTTAAATTATTTATAATTAATATAAATTAACTTTGTTAAAACCACTTATTTATATAAATAAGTGGTTTTAACAAAGTTAATTTATATCAATTATAATTATGTTACCACAAAATAAATTTGCTACATTTGAAGAAGAAATGATTGCGAAAAACAATGATTAACTAGTTGAAATCTTTCTGATAACGGCCAAAAAATCAGACAGATTGATGTAAAAATATGATAATATACTGATTTAAGAATTTGTAAAACAACTTTTGTTTTGAAATTCGCATAAAAAATAGTACAGAGAAGAACGTGGAGTGAGCTATTATTCGTAGTATATTGAATTTAGATTGAAAGTGCCATTTCATTCACGTACACAAACTCATCGTCATCATAAATATTGGTTGGAACAAACCTTGGTTGGTCTCATTCTCCCCAAGAATTTTCCTTCATGAGCCTGGATTTCTAAGATTGATGTATATGAGTTATTAAAAAAAATCGTGAAATTTAATTGGTTACAATTATACATGCTTTTTTCTTGTAGTGCCATCTCCGATCGAAGGTTGGCGATCATATTGGCTATCGTGATTCTATTCACCGACGCCGACGCCGACGCCGACTGGAACCAGTGAAATTAATCGAGTTATATTGGTACCAGTTTGCGGATGCGGCGTCTTCCTATGCTACGATGAGTTTGTTTGGATTATACTCATAAAACGAGTATGTCCAAAATACTCAAGCTTTCATAGATTGATGGTTCTCAGCATTATTTGGCTTTTTTAACGCATATCTATTTATAGAAATAAATTATTTTCTTGGAAGAAAATAATTTATCCAATTTTGTGTGAATTTGTAAAGAATCCATTCAATTAAATTGATCAACAGATATGAGCCCCAAGTAAATCATTCGGTTGTAACATGAAAATACTTATTTTGATTTATTATGAAAATAATTCAATTATTCTGTGTTTTCTAAACCAAAAAAAATATAAATATTTTGAAAATTATTATGGCGTGTTTTTGATAAAATAGGTGCACATGATCGAAGCATTGAACTTGGTATCAAAGTAAAAGTAGTCAGGTAAATTTCCAATTCGTTCTCCACATCCGGTAAGTACGTTAAGAAGTACTGCTGGCGTGGCACCCTGGTGTGAACCGCGTTAAACTTTCCCTCCTAACTTGTTACTTACTTCACCAGTGCAGTGAACTCCTTAGCACGTTTCACTGAAAAACTCTTAAGGCTAAATGAGATGTTTTGACTTTTTCATATAAATTTTAATGAAAAATAAGATTTTTTTACTTTAGAGTTCCTATTTTGCTTCAAAACAACTGCACCTTTTGGACATCATCTTGAATAAACCTTTATAAAATAAAAGGTTCGACTGATTTTTTATCAACCATTTTTTTTTGGTATTTTTCTATTATTTAAGTTTACATAATATTTCACACATTATTTTATTTTGATATTGTAGGTTATACAGGATTACCTGCTGTCCACCTACCTATAAGTTCTTAAAAAAATATCTCTTGATTCTTCTTGAACAATCTCATGGCGTTATACTTAAAATGTATTGAAAGATTTTATGAAATTTCTAGATTTATGTTTAGTATCCAAAATTTTATATTAATTATGTTTAGTATTCAAAATTTTATATTATAAAGTTGAATGGTTCCTCAAAATGTGACTCCATTTACCCTAATTGTGTTGATAAGTTTAGACATCGATAAGTTAAAAATTTGTTGTCTTATAATATTTTCGCTCATTATTTTATTGATGTACGATCTATTGACCAATGACCGCTTTATTTATTTATGTTTACGTAACATAATTAGTGTATGATTTTTATTCCCAAAAAAATAATTTGTTAAGACTTAATATACGAAGGAGCGATGTATTTTTCAAAAAAATCCGCGGAAGAAGAAGTTTGATTTTTATATGAAAATTTTATAATACTTCATGGCAAAACTCACTAAAGAGAAAATAAAGTGGCAAGTCAATTGTAATAACGCAGTACGGAAGTTACGTGTGGAAAGCAATAAAATTTTATTACATTCCTTATTATGCATCGTCTGTAATATTTACTGCACATTTACCATATATGTAAATTTATTAGAATAATGTCATTTATATTTCTGGATTCACAGATGTGCAGATTGTTCAATATCTTTTATTTATTTTTATCAGTGAAATTAAAAAAGGATATTTTGATTTAAATAAAATAATTTTGGACAATATTTTTATGTTATATTCTGAGAGCACAATTACTGGATTTGTCTATTGCGGGATAATTATTTAATTAAGATGAAATATATAGATAATTTTCCCTGGGCCATCGTATAAAAGATCTCCATTCATGTTTCTAATATAATTAGCTTCGTATCAGAAGTCTCTTCTATAATTCATCTCTATAAAATATTTTAAACTTATTTTAAGAGAAAAAGCTCTTAACCCATATTTAGAAAATATATTTATGGGATTTTATTTTTATTTCACAACTTTTTAAACTGGACTTAAAATCAATCATACCTTTAACAATATTTTTTACAGTGCAATAGATGTTTAAAAATACAACATAACAATTTTGTTAACTCTAGAAGGCTTTTGATATTTTTTTATATTTTTATATTTGTCGATTTGATTAAAAATATATAATTCTCGTTAGATACAATTTTAAGTGTATTATTTGATTGGCGTAAGCATTTTTAAGAATTATGTATTTTTTACGGGAGAAATAAGAATAATGCAGTTTTAATATATTTTTATTTATTTAAAGTAACAAAAATCAACCTTACTCTACCTTTATTCAGAGCCTAATGAAGAGTTTTAAAAATATTTTAATTTAAGTAACAAAACAAAAATAATATGCTTATTTTTAACTTAATTAATCATAAAAATAATTATTAAAATATAAAATAAGAAAAGTTATTCGCTACAATTAAGACAAATATCTACTTTGTGTTCCCCAAATATATTTTTAAAGTATTTTTGACACCGTGACTTCATCATAAGATGATTTTTATAAGTAAAAAAAGCACAAATTTTTCTTTTTCGACATTTTATCACTCTAGGTATTAAGGATCATTATGGTTTTTTATTTATTAATATTTTCTGCATCTTACGTCTTATCAGTATATCATATATCTTAAATCTTATCAGTAATAAACATTTAGACGCTAGCGTGACGCAAAGGATCTTTTGTTCATTAAAAATATTTATGGCGGGTGCTCTGATTGTTTTAGATTTTTTTTTAATATACAAAAAAATATTATTTTAACCACAAACTATTGTCTGATCGAATGGTAATAGCTTCGTGATAGTTGATGGAAAAAAACAAAAATATTTTGAGGGATAGAAAAATCGTTAGGAATGTCAACAGATAGGGTGTTGGTTAAAGATGTTGTGGATTCGCCTGTGTTTTCAGATGGTGTATCATCCGTTATAAAGTCCTCTCCCACCTCGAAGTAGTCCTCAATCTCACTGCTTCAGATTCTCTTCAAAGTTATTTTGATACTCTTCCTCATTCAGTAATCTCTCGATCATTTTCTCTTTATCTTACATACTGCACGACCGTGTTTGAAGCCATTTTAAACATTAAAACTAAGTAAATACCTCAAAACAAAACAAAACAAAAATTCAGAACACACCAAAAATGTTTCAAAGTGGTTTTTTATTAGTCACCCAGTCGGCTTTTCTAACATCCTGTCGGTGACTGAGTTGATACGAAGAATCAACGTGATACATAATAGTTTGAAAAATAAAGCACAAAATGTTCGCCGTATTAGTCAAATCGACTAACAAAAATCTTCTGAAGTAAGAAAAATAAGTTTTCAACGTCTACATATATATTTTACCGACGACACTAGACAAACTTAATGATATTATCTCTCTATCAAACATGAATTCAGTCAGTTCAGCTTGGTATGCAAGTTTATAACATTTCGACAGGACCTGTGCAAATTGCTGATACAGCTGACAGCCCTCATAGAGCCAATCGATTCCCTCAGGGTGAAAAGAGTTCAAAGAAGGTACGTATTCTTTAGGAAAAATACTATAGATATGTTCCTAAATTTTCAGCTAAGCATGAAAATGTGTGTTCACAATTTGTTTTAAGTAATAAAATTACTATACGATTTCTTCATAAATATCGTAAAGCTGTTTATCATATTTTATGTTGATATTGTTTTATATTATAACATTTTTATATGTTAAAGCCCATATGGGCATGAACAAATAATAAAATAAAAAAGTAATGTTAAATATACACAATCTATACCTAAAGAACTCTGTCTGTCTGTCTTTCTGTTCTCTATACAAATCCACACCGTCTGTCCGATTCCATTCAAATTTTGCAAACTCATGCTTTAGGAACCGGCGGGTAACACAGGCAAAATTTCCCCCCTATTCTCATACCCCATCTCCTCCCTCTGACATATTTTCTGTAAAAATCTGTATCGTTTGACCAATCGGAAAAAACATTTGAAAACTTATTCTTTAGGACCATGGGAAATATATGCGACATTTCCCCCCTATTCTTTTACCCCTTCCCCTCCCGCGACATATTTTCGATGCAAATCTGCACCGTTTGACCGATCGGACTCAGCATTTGGACACTTATTCATAAGGACTCGGCGGGTAATATATTTGGCATTTCTTTCATATTATTTTCCCCTTTCCCCTCCCCCTGACATATTTTCGATGCAAATATGTACCTTTTGACCGATCGGACTCAAAATTTGGAAACTTATTCTTAAGGATATATTTTCGATGCAAATCTGTACTGTTTGACTAATCGGACTTAAAATTTGGAAATTTATTCTTAAGGTCTCGGCGGGTAACATGTGCGACATTTCCTCCCTATTCTTTTAACCCTTTCCCTCCAATTATATATATATTATTGGAACAAATCTATAGCGTTTGACCAATCGGACATCACATTTGGAAAGTTATTCTTTAGGACCAAAGGAAATATTTGCGACATTTTCGCCCTATTCTTTTACCCTTCCCTTTGCCCTTATATATTTTCAATGCAAATCTGTACCGTTCGACCGATCGGACTCAAAATTTGGAAACTTATTTTTTAGGACCTGGTGGGTAACGAAAATGACATTTTTGCGTTTCCTTTTTATCTTTTACACTTCCCCTGATATATTTTAGATGCAAATCTGTACCGTTCGACCAATCGGACTCAAATTTTGTAAACTTATTCTTTAGGACCCGGTGGTTAACATTGGCGACATTTCCCCCCTATTCTTTCGCCCTTTCCCCTCCCCCTGATATATTTTCGATGCAAATCTATACCGTTCCAATCGAAACTTTGTTTACCCTCACAAATTTATTTTAAACTTAATCCTTAACATGTGCAACGCCGGGTATGAACAGCTAGTATGAAATAAATATTAAGTGATCTAATTATATCTTTTAAATATTCATTTATTAAAAATAACAGCAATTTATTTGACGTTGATTATTTATGACACCAATCTATCATCGCCAGGATAGCGTTTGTCCATCCTGATTTAAATACAAAAGTGTTGAGACTGAACGAAAAAAAATTAATACAAAGAAAATTAATAAAATTTAAAAATTATTTATTCTTCATCAAAATTTAACTCTCTTTTAGGAGGCCGAAATCAAAAAATTATTTGAACTTAAAACGCAACTGAAAAATTCCTAATTTTTCAATCAAGTTTTCATCTAGGAAATGCGTCTTCATTGAATGTTCATATGTACATAAACCTATACATTATGTCATTTCTATATTTATTGATTTATTTTATATTCTCTCGCATTCTCTCGTAATACGCCCAAGTATTCATGTTTTTTCTACTTGATAGACTGGTTTTTTTTTTACGTTTCTGTTTGACGCTATTTCCAAGAAGAAGACTTTAATTGTCCTCCCTCAGCACCAGAGGTTTCATTTTTCCTTGTGATGAATTGTGTTAGTGGACATATTTCGGCCCCGTAAAGAAGTACTGAGTAGGTATATATGTAATAACGTGATGCGCATTCGTTGATCTAAAAGTCTCCATCGCGCCATCTATATACTCACACTTTAATCTGATGTTTGTGATCCCATTGATCATTCAGCCAGCTCTCTAGTACTGGTGGATTAGATTAAATTCTTTTTTGTTCCTTTGTTGTTTGTTGTTGTTTTAGTGAAATTTGTGATACCTCAGGGTATATTCTAAAAAAAACGAATATAAAACTCTTTTATTGCATTATTTTACAATCCTTCTTGAATAAGGCCGATGAAGAATTGTTCAAAAATTTCAAAAGTTTATAGCATTGAAAAATGACCTGGATAAAATATGAAGCACACTAAAATGAAAGATATTCGTAGAAATCACAATTCCTAGACTACTGAATACTTGTGCAGTCTTATGGCGTATACGATTGCACGCATTTCCTGAAGAGTTCTTTTTTTTCAAGATAACGCTTACGATAACTCAAAAGCTAAGTTAACGTTTTTTTAAATGAATCAAAATTACATTTTATTTGTAACAAGTTCCTTTAAGGTCCGTACCAGAATAATTATGATCCAAAAACATTTTTTGTTTATTTTCGCTTTCTAAATAGCAAGTGCAATTATTTAAATCAAAATTTTACGTTTAAAAAGCCGCCATTTTATTTTAGGTAAATATACAGTAAATATCCTGATGCGGGCTATAGCGACAACTTTTCTGATTATAATTTTCATCATCATCATGCCGTAAAACTGCTGTGCAGTTTGGCATATGTTTAATGTAATAAATATCAAAAAAATTAATAAATATATAAAAAAAAAAAATTCTCCTAGTAGAATCGGGGGACCAAAGACTCGACAAGGTGCTTCCAAATTCTCTCATCCCACTCATCCCAGCTGATAGTATAAGTGTATATAGGTCTAAATTGATACAATTCTTTACATCTCAACTAAATGGTAATGGATATTAAATGTTTCTTTTTCTTCTTCTTGCTTAAACTTCTCTTCTTAATTTACAAAAAATCTATGAGATCTACTTGAATCTTTTTAACTGCAATCTAAATTTACACAAATCTATTATATGTACTTGAATCTTTTAACAGCAATCTAAATTTACACAAATCTATTATATGTACTTGAATCTTTTAACAGCAATCTAAATTAACACAAATCTATCATATTTACTTGAATCTTTTAACTGTACATCTGTCTTATGTTATTTTTTTTTAAATTTATATTTTGTAAAAGCCCATAAGGGCGTTAAATAAATAAATAAAATAAATAAATCTTATGCTGCTTCGGTATGTGTTGATCAGTCAACACTTTTGTTATTGCTTCTCCCAGCTTAATCTGGGATGACTACCTGGTCGTTTCTCTTCGAGGGTTGCCAAGAGGATACTTCTTTGTACTTTTTCCTCCGTTTTTCTTAGGACAGGACATTGTAACATTAGAAAGATATTATATTTTTTATTTCAGATGACCGCAACTGCCGCTATCGAGGGAATTTGGAAGATGATTTCTTTAAGTACTCTATTGGTACCTCTATGAAGCCTTAATATTTCTTTTTTCTTAAAAAAATCAAGAATTTATAGTTTAAATAATAATAAGCTTGAAAGTTTTGATCCGTTTTTTTTTAAAGAAAATTCTGAATTTCACCTACTTTTTTCACCGTTTTAATGAGAATACCCCATTAAATGTAATAAATATAAGAATTATAAAGTTCATGTAAAGTTATCATCAAGCAAACGCAATTTCTTAGAAAGTAAACTTTTAAATTTGTTTATTTATTTTTAACTTTAAAACAAAATGCGTGAATACGTGAATATTGCGGGTCAAAATGCGAAAGATTCGTCTTAGTAAATAATTAATAATCTGAAAATTTTGAAGACTGATAAATTCAAGCGTTAAGAAATGTTTTATCTTTTGCTCCTTCTTCCTTTGACGGTGGTTTTTCACGAACCATCCACCCCTAATTTTTGGGTCGGGGGCGCAATCGATCAGGAGGTAATTCATTATTTATGGAATTCGTACATGCTTCCAACTCATGATGTCGATATTAGGGATGTTACTTCGTTGATAGGCATAGAGGGTGTAAGATGGTGCGCTCAATAATAATGACACCATTATTCAATTTAATCTAACATCAACTCATGATTTTTAATAGAATTTTCCCATAGAAAAATTCACATCAAAATTTGACTTTTATTAACACAATAACAATTAATAAAGTTAAATTATGGATGTATCAAAGAAACAAAGCTTTTTATATAAGAAACGTGTATATAAATCCTTTTGTATAATAAACCCAGGGCTTAAAACCTATAGGAATTGGCTTAATCATCACTCGACCTGCACTTTTCTCCAATTTCATAAAGACAACATCCACATACCTATTATCAAATTTTCGGAAGGTGTATATATTTTCCAAATTGAAACTTTCCGTGCATTAGAAGGAACTATGCTTAAGCCATCTGTAGTCTTTCTCAAGAAGTAGTATACATATAAAATATGTCTATTTTTCCAATAAAAAGACCTATTTATTACATTATAACATTTTATTACCGTTTGAAAGTAGGTCAGGAAATCTTTTAACATTGATTTAAAAAATATACATAAATAATAAGGATAAGGTCCGAATACTCTCTGGTTAAAAATACATTGCATATTAATAAACTTAAAAATATCACCCTCATAATTTATATTATAACAAAATATTTTTTCAAAAAATTAGTATTTCAATGCATAGCAGGCCTATTTATATTCTATTGCACTTGCCGTCAAAAATATGAAAAAGTAAATTTTCCTCACGTGTTAGTCCAGAGTCCGTGACATAATAGCAGACCCTATTTTTCAATAGCGTTTCCGCAGGGCGCGACTTTTACATCGAAACCTGCATTCCTTTCCATGGAATATGGAGACACGAAAGCTCCCTAGCCCAAGATGCCATAAATTACTAGAGACACTTACGTCTGGGTGGAACGCCATCAAAGCTAACTATAAAGAATGCATTCAGCGGTATAGCCAAATACACGAGAGGTCGTTATTTGAAGAATGTAACGGAAAAGTGGCATTTATAATAAGGGTGCCGTGTAAGAGAACTAACGCTAATTTAATTTTTTATCATAATATCAACATTTACTTGAAGATTCCGTTAATAGTAATAAAATATATTATAATCAATGAATACTCAGGATGAATTGAGTTATTTTCAAATTCAATGCATTATTTTTTTTTAATTTTAAGAAAATAAAACAGTTGTGACGTTTACATTTAATTTTCTGGAAATATACAAAATTATTCCTATGGTCATAGTATAGCAAGTGAGGCACCGAATGATTTTATTTGATGTTGATGCCAAGATCATCAGCAATACTAAAAATATACTTACTGAAATTCAATATGTAATGTAAGTCTCTGTCATATCAAGTAATGTCAAATCTAGAAACTAATAAATAAGTTATAGAAAATAATCAAAAAATTAAATAAAAGCTTAATTGAAATATAGAACGTACAAAATACTATTTATTAAATATTTTATTTTTTGTACAACTTGAAATAAATGAGTTTTAAAAGATTCAATATGAATCGGAAGAAGAGAAGAAAAAAATTCTGTTCGACAGAATCTAATATTCAGTATATCTCGTTATCGAGATTCATCACAAAGAACTACTGGCTTCGTGATCAATCCACCAGCTTCCTTATTGCATTTAGCCCTCGTGATTTCCTTTAAGGTACTTGTGATACTTTATTTAGTAGAAATTTCATTATTTGACCGATACATAAGCAATATTTAATTGAAAGATAGAACATTTATTTGTTATTGCAGCACGATGTAATAATGATGGGCTACACATCACACTTTACTATTGGTGGTGCAAATATGGTTAATGAGTAGGTACAGTAGAAAAATTCGCTGAAAATATTTTTTTTATTTTTAAGTATGGGAAAAAAATTAATTGAAATTGGGGAAAATGTAACCTGATAAATATGAAAGGAGTGATAATGCATAATATTATTAAGAGCAGCTAAAAATTTTAGATTTTTTAACGTTAAATGTTTAATTTAATGTAAAAAAAAATTTGAATGGACATTTAGCAATTTATAAATGAAAAAAAAACAAAATATTTGGTACGAAAAAATAATTACTCTTGATCTTTGTAACTTTTTCTATAAGCATTGTAAAATTCTGCAATTTACATATATCTACGCATGCCAAATATACATATTCAAAAATATTGTACAATATTTGGAGCGTTAAGATATATTTTGGTACTTACATTAGTGGATGCCACTTATATTTATAATTACCTACTTATAATAAATACTTGTATTATTACTCTGGAATGGAAAGCACGATAGATAATATATATTTATCCATGTTTTATGCACGGATCTGTTCCAAATTCTAGAGATACAATTCATTATACTACACTAAATATAACCCGTTAAAAATAACGATAATTTTACAAACCGGTTCCTAAAGAATACGGAAGGACAGAAGAACAGACAACGAAATTATTATGTTTGATATTTTTATCGGGAGAAAAGGATAGAATGACTAGGGGGTGGTATAATTGATTGAGGATATCTACGTTTTTTTCAAGACATAATAATATTTCTTGTACCCAGTTCTTTTGTCTGTATCTAAAAGAATTTGTATTAATCAAAATTTAAGTGTAGATTGCGGTTAATATTACTGCGAACTAGTGTACAAACACCAACAAATTTTACAACAGAAATATGTTAATGCTCGGATATATAAGGCATGTGTGGATAGAAATGGTTTAAAATTAGTTGGTTGCTACGCGAAAAGAAAGAAGGCTTATTTTGCATGATACGAGCAAAGATTTCATTAGGGTAATATGATATCATCCTGCTGCACATGTACGACCTCTTATGGGGCTGCTTTAATTTTTCCTCAAATATTATTTGCAGAGTCAGGAGGAGGGATGGCTGGAGGAATTACTCCGTCAGACTCGACTCTGCCGGGCTTCGTATTGTATTTGTGAGCAATAAACATTATTTCCGTCGACATGAACATACAATTAAATTGTTCTCAGACGAAGCGAAAAGGCGTTCTCGGAAATTTTGTAAATCATCCGAATATTTTTCGTAAAACGAATAACATTATTATGAAATCATTTCAATATACGTGTCTTTAATATTACTCGAGGATGCTTTAATATGATATATATGCGTAAGAAAATGGTGCACGTTCATTTGAATACGCTTGCAATTTTATTCTCATATTAGATTTTCGAAATTACATGCGAATATTATATTTAAGATCAAATAAAACAAATACTGAGTATGCTTAAACTTGACTGAGCATTTTTTAGTAATCTTCCTTTGTCAGATTTGGCATTTTGCTCGAAAAATACCCCTTTATTTATTATTTATATGTTCATCTTAATGTTCAAGAAGTAGGGTCGGTTTTTTGGGAAATTGTGAAAGACATAATGCCAACGAGACATGACATGAAAATACCTTTGTGCCGTATTATCCCTGCGTCCCAATCAAAAGCTTCCCCGCAACTCATAAGAGGCATCCGTACCCCCAGGGCTAATATGATCTGTCCCCTGTTTTATACTCCACTGAATATTTTCATGGCAGCGACCGGCTCCTTTCATCGCTGGATGGAAAAGGAAAACTGGACAACCGTGCAAGATCACTCGTACCAATGGCACTCGTTAGCCAGCCCCACTAAACCTCTTAGGCAAATGATCTTATTTCTAAATAATTACCCGTGGTTTTTTAAGCCTCGTCCCTGGAGCTCGGCACAAAAGTGACAGACAATATTTATAGAGAGTTTTTAGCTGAGCTTTTTGTGAAAGATTTATCTTTAAACAATATGATTTCTAAATATCTGTGTTTTTTTATATTGTAGGTAAGTACTAGAGAGTGGTTTCAAACAGAAAAAATCTGAAGAATTCATCGGACAATATTAAATATTTAATGATATTTATAAGTAATCTTATTTACTACAAGATTATTATTTAGCGCAGTCTTAAAAAATAGGTTGAAATTTTCTGGGCCGCTCTGCCGAGTGAATACGACTTTTTTGGCCTAACCTAATTAGAAGATTCTGAATGACCGTGAAAACTTGATAATATTCTTATATTTCTAAAAGTACATATAATGTATTAAAAAATTAAATTCCTCACGTCAAACATTTTCAACATTTCGTGAATATTTTTTATTTTGACAATGTTTTCTTTAAGGCTCACTCAGTACGGCTTGTGGGAATAATTGATATTGTCAATTTTACAATGTTCGTAACTTAAATAATAATGATTACATAATTCGATATTATCTCTGTTTCATCAAGCGTTCTATTAATCCGATTGACGGAAATCCAATTAATACTTATTTAGGACGCGTCATCGTCCGAGTACCGCGCCGGTGACGTAGCGAGGAAGGCGGGCAGGGGGACAGCGGGGAAGTTACCGACAGAACCCTAAAGTCTGAGGGTATACAATTCTTAGGTTATTTATAAAATTGTGATTAAGGTTATTTTTCTTCGAAGGTGCTTAACTTTTAATTCGTCTCAGCTCCTACTGATCGAGAATCAGCCTTTGATTGTGGAATCAGACTTAATGTACATTTAATGTTTACTGAGTGATTCTACGATATTCGTAATAAGTTATTGATTTGTTAACACAGGGGTGGAAATATGATCTTTAGACTATCTACGGAGAAGCTTAATAATTATTATTCTTCCTCTTTTATTCTTGCTTGCACTGTTCAAACTCATTGCCTAAAGATTGTATCTTCCTCGGTTCTGGGTGTCTCTTTTATCCGTTTCTCTGCGAAATTTTGGAGCATTGAGTCATCCAGAAGTTCTTTGGTCTTTTTCTGGATGACCGTCGAAAAAGCTCCATAGACATTTTATGCTTTACCATGTGGTCTGGTGGTCCATCTTATGTGCCCGTACCATTTCAGGTGTCGTTTTTCCAGCTTACTATATATGTCCGTGACACCCAGTCTACCACGAATGCGTGAACTTTTAATACTTTATTTTAGTCCTGATACATAATCCTATCGACCAGCACTTCGCTGTTTCAAGTTGCCAAGAGTAGGAGTTGTGCATGGACCAGCATTCGGGGCCATACATTTAAAACCAAATAGTTATTCGTTAGAAAAATTTACCTCACAGTTAAGCCGCCTGTAATTATTTGAACATTCTACAAAGTAAATTTATTTTCTAGATTACTTTCAACATATGTTGTTCATAGGAAAGCAATAACCAGTGAATGAAAAAATATATAAATATATTATACTTCTACGTTAATGTTGTCAAATTGAAACGGCTTGAAAAATTCACGTAGATGTATAATCAAACATAATAATTCGTTATCTGTCCGTCTGTCCATCTCCCTGTCTGTCTGTCTATCCGTAACTCAATAACGTCCGTAATTTCGTTTGAATTCACGGGTAAAAAACGGCCGGAGACGGGACTTGAACCCTGGGTCAAGAAACTCGAACCGGTCGCTTAACGTATATTGCTACCTCGCCTCTCCTCCTCGCTTCAGAAATATATACCAATATATACCAATATTTCGTTATTTTTGACGTCTTAGAGCTAGTTTATTATTAAATTACTGAAGGCAAATCCAAAAAATATTGGAAATTAATTAAAATAATATTTTTTAGAATATTTCAGATTGCATAAGATGTAAACAGCACGTGTTTTTTCCAAGTTCACTTACCAGAATATAGGTAGATTTTGTGGATAAAATAATTATAAATTCAATTAAACACGAAGCCACTTTATTTTTAGTGGGTATCTTTAACCAGTTTTGGAACCACTGTTCCTCGTTCAGAGTAAATTAGATAATGCAATTGCACAATTTGTAATAAATAACCATTAAATTATAGTCCGTTACAATAGTATAAAATAATAATGTTTTAATTAGTTTATATTTTATTAAATCCAACTTATTTTTCATATCAAAAAGTTTATACATTTCAGCAATCTGCGTATTGTGAGTTGTGAGTCCACAGTTTCACTAGATAATATTCAAAGAAACATATAAGCGTAGGTACTTATATAGAAAAATTAAAAAAAATCTATTTTCCTAGAAAACGATGGAACACCCAACTAATTTATTCGTCGTAGTTAATCGTTTAACCAAATAAGCTAGTCCACGATACGTAACCAACATGTTCAATTATGATATAATAAAAAGTTCAGAATATTTTGAGTATGTCCAAAATTTTCAGAACAGAACTGGATTGTTTGTCACAGGGACATCAATAATCAATTAATGTATATTATAGAAAAAATGTAATATATTTACAACTTCCAAAAAAATTAATAAACCTGGTATTCCATCATGGGTGGAAATGACGAACGTTATTTATGTGTAAAGTGATCACCTAAGCCAACCGTACGATAGGTCGTCCTATGGCCACCCAAAAAGACTTCTATACCTACTCTTCCTTGAAAAAATACAGTTTCGTCTCTGTGAGACATCTATAATACACATTAATTAACAAAAAGTTTCCTACGATATAAGTCACTGGCAGAATAATCTGGAAAATGTAAAATTGTGATGCGACTGAAAATCTGTTTCTAACGTTTTGGATATTTCACAAAATGTCTATAAATGACTGACTTTACTAGTCCGTGCTTTTCTGGTAACGGAGTTATATTTATCCATTTCACGTGGCGAAGCTCGACGGCGGGATTAATTTTGTCCAAATCATGAATGTGACTTTCAAGTAGACGGAAGCTCACGGGACAGTGGTCAAAGCAGGAATTACAAGCTACTTCAACCTACTACCCATGTATAACTTATTACATAATACGGTATTTGATTGCCAAGTATCTCATAATAATTAACGGTCTGTTGATATTGAACATATTAAACAATCATTGTTTGGTAAATCGAATGAATTAATAATATCTTACGGATGTGAGATAAATTGAACCATTAAAAAAATATTAATTACAAAAAAAAAATCAAAAAAAGATATTAACAATATATTTATAGATAAACACTAAGTAATGCATCAAAGCCAGAAGATTGAGTTAGACATCCGAAAGGAACATTATACAGCTTACGCATACATATTTTGATTGATGCTTAGCACCAGCAAATACTAAGTGCCTGACAAATAGTCAAATAAATTCTTAGAATTTTACTTTTTTTTGCAAACAAGTCAATGAAGAAATTGCTTTAATCATAAAAGTTAGGAAACACGCTAAAATGAACAAACCGTTATGAAGAGCCTTTTGTTGTACAGTCAATCGAATATCCTAAAATTAAAATTTTGTGAAACTTAAATAATAATGCTTTATGATATTAAAATACAATTTTATTTAATACAGTGGATATTTCTCGTGAACTTTTTTTACGTAAGTGGGTGTAGATTTTGAAGCAAAATATTGTTTTTCAAAGATTGCTCTATGCGTGTGATTTGGATGAGCCCACCGATATTAAAATGAGTAGATATAACGTGATTAGAATAATTAAAAATCGCTTGCGAGGAAAACTCCAACAAGAGATTATGTCATGACACACGCGAAAAACAAAGGCGAAGGAATCCTCGTATTAAACCGATAAAACCCGTATTGCTCGATTAGGCAAATACGCGAATTTGGTTCAAGTTTCTCGTGGAAAGGAAATGTTCAAAGTTTGAAGCTTTGCTTATGTAAATAAATCTGGAATAAAGAAGTTTTTTTCCATCGAAAATACAGGCAGGCAGTATATAATGCAGGGGAAGGTGGGGGGCTCGGGCTGTTTGTCACAGATATGGACGAATACAGACCCTTGCAGAGGGGATAACTTCCAAAGATAAAACATTCAAAAACTATTTAGAAGAGGCTTTGCAGAAATTCCCCAAAGGGCGCAGCGAACTTGGAAACTCTTCAATTCTGAACTTCACCGAGATTGTCTATTTAAAAATCTCTTTAATATTTATCATCTAGGCCAGTCATAGAAAAAAATTATAATACCTACCGGGGTCATAATTTCCGACTTCATTCATGACGGCCATCATAGATTTTTTTTACTGGGGTGAGTCACCGCACGTGCGCATATTTATATGTAAAATAAATACTAAGAAATTTATTAGAAATACTATAGAAAAATATTTTATATTTTTTTTTTTATAAACATCTTCCAGATTTGCCCTTCAACTGATGAGCATGATGATGATGTATTTTCAGAGTAGATACTGATAGAGATAAGCGTACTTTTTATATTATTTTTCTAAATAAGCAAAATAAAATCCTTTCCAGAGAAATGAACAATAAACAACCAGGGAAAACAAATGACCAGTTTACAGTAAAGTGGACAAAGAATTACAAACAGAGCACTGAATTATTACAAAACATACTTTGCGACAAAATTTATATAAAACAAAGCTAATTATGAAAACATGAAAAGAGCCAATGGGAGTCTCTTGAAGTAAAAATATAAGAACAGGTAAAATAATACATTACACTATTTTTTTTTACTATATGTCCACTGTTATACAGATACTTCGTTCATGAGAACATAATAAGGCACCCATCTTACAAACCGAAAGAGAGTGCGGTGTCTATTAAATTTAAAATACTTTAAAACGGGAATGTTTTTAGAATAGCGTTCGAAAATGAGAGCATAGTTGGTCCTAGGCGGAGTAAGGTGGAGGTTTTTCATCAGGGTGCAAAGAGCCCCGATGGCGCTAGAGGAGGGGAAAGAAGGGAGGGAGCTCGCTAGGGTTTCACAAAACAAAATCCAATTATTTAACAATAAAAGTGCGCGACGAATGAGAACGGCGCGCTGGGAAACTTTCGGGTGTACTCATACGCGGCTGTGTGAGTACCTGTCTATACAAGTTAGGTAATGTGTGTGTACCTGCCTTAACGAGTTATGTCGGCTTCAAACCTGCCTTTCTCGCCGAGAGCGATGAAGGGTTTGTAAGCTTTGTTGACTACACCTTCAATCGAAGATGTTTGTAAAAGTATGAAGTAGTTAAATAAGTTCCATGGATAAAAATACTTCTATTTGTTTATTCTATTTTCTGGACATCTTCTCACAATATGGTTTTTAGTGAAAAACTGTGCAATTATTAAGATACAACATTGAATGAATTATTTTACAAATAAAACACACAACGAATCGCGATTAAAGTATTCACTTCTATTTACTCATATTTAAAAACCTTTTTTTCATAAAAGTATTTAAAAAAATTATCCATTTGAGAACCTGAGTTTTAATACCCTCTTGCTACACAATGCATGAAAAACACAGTGAACGCAATTTTATTCAGAAATCAATGGTGCATGCGTACTTATAAATCCGTTTATTTTAAACCCCCCACTAATGGGTGAATATTCGAATGGAAAATCCTTTAATTTCAAAAGCTTTTATCTGAAGTAAACAAATGCACGCGTGGTTTCATAAATTTAATAATAATTGAGGTAGTGTTCATTAATTTAAAAAAAATCATTTATATAATTAGAACATGATTTAAATTTGTGTAATTCACCCTTTCACAGGATAGATGGTTTTTTAATAGAGCTTTTAAACTAGAGTGGGTGTTGATTTTTTTTTTAATTTGGCAAATATGAATATGAGAATAAATTTTCAGTACAATTACAAAAGTGTATTCATAAAAATATTGTTATGTATGAAACATGTATATAATGTTCTTTATATTTTGTTGTAAGTTTTTAATGCGTTTATTGGAATTGAACAGTTTACCTAAGCGGAAAAAACTATATTTTAAGGATTTTTAATTAATCTTTATAATGACATCATGTATAGCAGTGTGAACCGTATTGAAATCAACCTTTGCTTTTATATTTGCAAAATAGTTCCATAGTATTACTTTCAGAAATGTTTCATTGAAGGTGAAGCCTTATTATGTTATAATAAAGTTATAAAAGTTCGCAAAGTTTCTTACTTGTTGATATTTATTTAACAAATGTACACATACATTTTCTGTATGAATGTAAAATCACTTACACACGAAGACGTTAAAAACTTTTCCATTTAAAAAAATAATTTAACAGCTGAGATTCAAAAATTTTCTACTTAAACTTTCCTAAGTATAAAGACATTTCCATTCAAAGGTTTCAAAATAGTCGTCGACAGAGAAATGTTCGAATGAATATATTATTTGATTTCGCGAGGTAGAACACAATACACCTCGGAGAAGTACAATAATATAATACACGCGGGGCTTTTAAAATACACTTTGACACTTCGGATTGGGTTCGGGCTTTCCTTTTGCTGAGCGCAGACCTCAGGGGGTTGGCAAAAGCGGGTGGAAAGAAAATGAAAGCTTTGTCGAAATCTCAATGCCTGGAAACTGGGAAACTTTCGAAGTTTTGCCGAAATTGTGTGGAACTAAACCTCCCCCGTATGACCTTGGGGTGCTTCGCCGTAGTTCTGGCGTGGAACACAATAAAGCAAATTATGAAAAAAGTTTTTTCATAAACAAACGTCTTTCATGAACTAAGTCAAAAATGTTTGAATGTATTTGGTATCAAAAGGACAAAAGTTTTCGTGTGAAACATTACAAGTATCCTTTCAAATAGAATATATATATATAAGATAACCCGCGTATTTTAGTCTTGAAAAATAGTGTTTTTATGTACCCAACGTTTCGGACAGATAGCACTGGCCATTTTCAGAGGGATTTTAGCCTTGTATTTCGAGTTCTGTTTTGAATTGGTGGCAAGCACTCCCGTTCACTCCAGAAGTCGAGATCCAAGTGACGGATCTCGACTTCTGGAGTTGGATCTCGATAAAGATGGATAATTTATATATCACCATTTACGTAACAATTTAATTTCATTTCAAAGGCGCTCATTATGATTATAAAAATCATATAATACAAAACATTGATTTGTATTATTGATTTAATAAACTAATGCATCTGTGCCTATATTATACTAAACAATATACATATATCATTGATGTTTAACATGAATGTTAAATAACCATTCAAATCAAAAAAATTAGGCGGTTTTCGCGAAAAATGACCATGCTGAATGTTAAAATGTCTCTCAAACGCAGATTTTTTAGGGTTATCTTAAAAATAGGCTGCAGCATTAAACCGTATTATTTTGAAACAAATAAATTGAAAATACAAAATGCGGTGAAACTAGTGTTTCATTTCACGCGTAGTAAGTTGCATTTTAAATAGATTTTTTCTTATATTTTGACCAATCCGATACAATTTCTATATATGTTGACATCTACAGTTTATTCATAAGCGTCGCTGTAAAATTGCGATGAATATTTTACATATTCATGAAAAAAATACCAGCCAGCATTGGTTCTTGAAAGGGAAGCTAGAATAAGACAATGACGACGTTATTAATAATATTTCAAGAACGACTTGCACTGTCTGTGACTGGAAAGGGTTGTATGACTGCTGAGTTGAAAAAAGTGCCTCAGGACAGACTTTCTGTGACCAATCTCACCGAAAGAATAAAATAAAACAGCATACAGTCAGCCAATATGGAAGCCGCCACCTGATTTACGAGTAGAGTATTTCATTTTCTTTGACACTAAAGAAATGCATTCCGAAATATAATAATGTGTAATAAAATAAAGTATACTATAAGAAAATTAAATTAAGTGATATATAAAATATCTAATGACATTGTTATGGTAGTAACGCATTTATTT
The DNA here is from genome assembly GCA_016648135.1 of Agrypnia vestita. Lineage (NCBI taxonomy): Eukaryota > Metazoa > Arthropoda > Insecta > Trichoptera > Phryganeidae > Agrypnia > Agrypnia vestita. The sequence continues at coordinate 258,946 of JADDOH010024556.1, read as the reverse complement.
TTTAGTATTTGAGCATAAAATTTAATTTTTAAATGGACCTATTAATTAATTTTTGTACTCTTAAACAATTATAATACTATATATAAAAAAAGGAATCCAGCACACATTTTTATCAAAAAATAATATAATAAAAAATAATATAATAAAATTAATAATATAATATAAGTATTCAGTGTCTTCTGAAAATCAAATGCTAAAGAATTCTATCAAATTAGTCATATTTTTAATAGCACATTTACTCAAATAAATTTTAAATAAAGATTGAATAAACTTGACAAATTAATATCCTCACTTGATTTTAAAACTAACAAAACGTTTACGCTTTTTGCGCTGTAAAATACAGTTTAATGAAATGAAAATATAAAAAATATTATTTTAACATATGATTAATGTATGCACCTCAACTTTAAGGTATCAGTTGTTCCAAAGAATTTTCGCTTTTTTAAACGAACATAAATACAAACGCGTACAATATACTTTTCGTTCATACTCTATACTCTATATATAGGGTACAAAATCAAAGGCAGCAATATCTAAAAAAATTTAAATAAAAGTTTTGAATGCCGTCACCGAGGATTACTTATATAAAATGAACTTAATTTTAGATTTTGTGTATCTATCCCTTTTAAAATCATGCTTCCTATAAAATCTCGAATTCAGAACATTCCACACAATCCTCGATGACTGGATTAAATTTTTTTGGGGATTGCTGCCTATGTTTTTATGCCTCACGTATTTGTATATATTTAGAATGTACTGAATTCAAGATTTTACAGAAAACACAAAACAAATTTACAGAAAAAATGATTTTGAATGAGATAGATACTTAAAATCTATAATTTAGTACATTCTCAATTAGTAATCCACGGTGACTGCATTCAAAATATTTTTATAATTTTTTGGATATTGTTGCTGCTTTTGCGTTTATATCTCACAAATTATAGTCTATACTCGTAGTAGACGCCTTCCGCAGGGACAGTAAAAATATTTTCTTATTTGACAAATAACATTTATATTTATTTATTTTCTTTTTCATTTCATTATAAAAATAAACATGTTTATTACATTATAAATGAAGCTCAGAATGCAATAATGGTCAAAAAGAACTTGTCAAAAGAAGAAAAACTAGCGGTAGATACAAAATAATAAATGTTCTAGTGCCAACTCTGATATATAGAAGTGAAGCTTGAAGATAGCAAAAAATGAATGAAAGTAGACTGCGGACTAAATGCGGTGAAAATGCGGTCACTAAGGTACTTGTGTGCAAAATTGTTGGTCGATAAAGTGAGAAAAAAATTAGATGTGACTGTAATGCTGGCTGCAATGTGGGAGATAGAATAAAGAAAGTTCTAAATGACCAAACCATCTGGTAAGATGGTTTGGTCATTTAGAACGTGTGAGCGAGGAAATGATGAGTATGAAAATATATCAGGCAAGTGTTGAAGACCACAGGATTAGAGGGCGTCCGGGAAATACCTGCAATGATCAGATACTACAAGTATTGGAGAATGGAATATTTTTAAAAGCTTCAATACCGTAAAGCATGCACGAGAAGATATATGAATGTAGCCGAAGCAAAAGTGGTGTACCAGGATAGAGGAATATATCGTTGTATCCTCTCTGCCTACCTTTATGGAGAAACGGCGTGATGTTTATTTAGTTCATTAATACATGGTTAAATATTGCTTTAAAGATAATTTTTAAATTTAACCAATAACGCCCCGAAACCTCTTCTGGGCAGATAAATTACTCAATTTCATAATTTTCTTTTTCTAGGTTTCCGGACAGTTATAAAAATGTAGGAAAAATATTTCTAATACAAAGAAAATAAAATTTAAAGGAAAATGATTGATTCAGTTACAAGAAAACAGATAATATATTTGCAATGTTTAATGAAAATGCTTAAATAATTATTTGATGTCAATTATTTGAATTGATGTAATATCCATATCTGATAATTGCTGTAGGCTAATTATACGGAGCAATATTTTCCTTCATCTTCGACTACCTCACGAGAGGGATTAATTTTTCTTCTCTCCTTAACACTAGGGGTGAGGGCTACGGCGCCTTGAAATAAATTAAATCTTTAATTACATCCTTTGTGCGCCTCTCACAGCTTCCTTTAAGCATATACAAATATTAATGACTTCACTGGTTAACTGTAAGATTACTCTGTAGTTTACTCATTATTCTCGCGGTGCCTTTTAATGACATTTTCAAAAGTGCACGTAACATGAAATTAACTTTGTGTTTATATTCATAAATTGATAAATTCTCTCGTTGAGTTTTAATATATATACTTCCTTATTGTACTTTTTTTAAATAACATTAATATATGCTATATTCTCCTTACACGATAAACAAATTATTTGTGTGTAAAGTAAAATAAGAAAGAATAATAGTAACAGTTATTATATAATATGGAAAAAAATCTTAAACGAAATTTCACAGCATTATTAAAATCGCCTTCTTGACGTTTCATCTCTAAATTTATGAGATATATATATATACACATTAGTAATTACCATTGAAATATCAGGTCCTTACATATGAAATTGGCGTTTAGTATGGGAGGAACATAAAGCCGATTTTTTTTTATTATAATATATTTATTTAATCAAAGTATGTACCATTGCTATCTATGCACTTTTGCCATCTCATAGGTAGTTCATCGATCCCTTTACTAAAAAAACCATTCGGACGGGAATCAATAAAATCTTTGTTGGCGGTTTGGACTGCCCCATCGGAGTTGAATTTTTTCCTTTGCAAGAAGTTATCCAAATTTCGAAAAAAATGGTAATCTGTTGGGGCAAGGTCCGGAGAGTACGGTGGATGTCTTAGACATTCCAATTGAAGCTCCTCTAATTTGGTAGCCGTCTGTTGTGCAGTGTGTGGTCTAGCGTTATCATGAAGCAGCAGTGGCCTAGAGCGATTAACCAGCCTCGGTTGTTTAGCAGCTAGCTTTTCCATCATGGTTTGCAGTTGCTGACAATAGACATCTGCCGTAATCGTCTGGCCAGATTTAAGAAAGCTGTAGTGAACGACACCAGCACTAGTCCACCAAACGCTCACAAGTAACTTTTTTGGAGTCAATTTTCGCTTGGGGCATGGTTTGGCTGGTTCGGCAGGGTTCAGCCATTGCGATGAGCGCTTCCGATTATCGTACAGGATCCACTTTTCATCACAGGTAATGATTCGATTTAAAATCCCTTCATTATTGTGCCGGTTGAGTAATGCAACGCAGCAGTCAACGCGCGTTTGTTGATTTGCTTCACTCAATTCGTGAGGTACCCACCTTTCAAGCTTTTTCACCTTACCAATTTGCTTCAAGTTGATTAAAACAGTTTTATCACTAACACCGCAGCCTGCAGCTAACTCGGATGTGGTTTGCGATGGATCCGCTTCCACAATAGCCTTCAATTCTTCATTATCAACTTTGGTCTCCGGCCGTCCACGGGGCTTGTTCTGCAGGTCGAAATATCCAGAACGAAAACGTTGGAACCAAAAACGCACTGTGTTTTCTTTTGCGGTACCATCGCCATACACATCATTAATCCTTCGAGCCGTTTCTGCAGCACTGGTGCCACGGTGGAACTCGTACTCGTAAATAACGCGATATTTCTGTGTGCTATAACGCCACTCTGGGACAGGCGTAGCCTAGTAGAGTGGCATAATCCACAAATTAAACAAAACAAAAAAATGTGTAAATTATGTTATGTTTTATCTTATGTTCTATTGTTAAATTAGTATTAAGTATCTTATTTGTAAACAAGGATTTTTAAATAAATAAAAAATAAATAAATTTCAAGTTTTTCATTTTGTAAACTGAGTGAAGAAAAAAACGATTGAGGAAAAAACAAATGAATTATAATTTTCAAAACACAAATACATGAGTAAATAGCTGTATAAATTTGGATTTGGTATTCCTAACCAAAGAGAAGATTTTTGAGATCAAATTTGCCAGTACGGCAAAACGCCAATTTCATATGTAAGGACCTAATACGTAAGATTTTTTTCCAATTTTTATTTTACGCTTATTTCAACAATATCACAACTGCTGCCATTCCATGTATTCTTTATGGTATAGTATTAATCAGTAATTTTTTACCTTAGTTAAATTTTTCTAATTTCAATATAATTAGTTTGTTCATAAAAAATTTCCATGAAAAATCACTTTAATTCAATATAGAGGTATTTAAAAATATTTGTATGAAAAATTAATTATTACATCGAAGGTATATGAATATGATATTGACGTTACAAATTATATTAAAGAAACATATTTAATTAGGGCGAATTGACTTTCGCGGCCAATTGTATCTGGCAAATTTCCACTTTTAATTATGGGTAATTTAGATATAATTAAGACAAAGTATTTATTCAGTATTTATAATCAATTAACCCTTATGTTACTACCCGGGTACCCGGGTATACATTTTCGACTTCAAGTTAAAATAATTTTATTTATAAAACGTTGATGCTTTTGTCCGCCCGGATCCCCATTATTGGAGGTATTTGAAAGGGATTTATGTATTGTTTCATGTAATTTTACTTTTAAAAAGGTATTTTATATGACCTTTAACTTGTTTAGTCCTCTGATTACTACCCAGGGTACCCGGGTACCCATTCGGTATTGATATTCTCATTCAGTGATAGACATAAATTTTACAATTAGATTTCGTTTTATTGTAAAAATTAATCATGTACGGTTTGTTTTTGAGTCCCGACGTTACATCACCACGATGCGCAGATAATAAAAGTATAACTTTCTTCAGTTTTTTTGGCACAAAAGAACATTTTTTTACATTATCATTGGATTCAAATAACAATCCTTTATTTTCGCCAGAATATACTTTTTATTTCGTGTCAATGTAGCAACGGTTGCCGTATTCCAAGATAAAATAATATGTTGTGCTTTGGCATATTACATTGAACATTTTTCCATGACTTGCTTTGGGAAGTCATGAAAAAATGTCTAATGTTATATTACGTCCACAGCCTTTGAGCGGCCAATTCTTTCACGTTGGTGAGTTTCTCTTCCAGATGTTAATTTTCCGGTGTATATTTAGCCAGTAAGAGTATAATAATTTTCTGAATCACATATCCACCATATTTTAATCCCTTATTTGGTGGGCTTAAACTGAATGAATATATTGCATAAATTGTATATATCCACTAGAGAAAATGATTGCTCATTGTAAAATTTGGTTTGTAGAAACTATACACGCTGAAAATTTTTGAATTCAGTAGCAACCATACATATTTCACACATCGACGTAGTTCCGCCTTCATTCGGTATTTCCTCATATTAGCATCATCGAAGCGAAGAAATTCGACGCTCGATATTGGGTATAAATTACATTTGGACAAATCAAAAATATAATCTGTATTTAGGTAATTATGAGAATACCCATGAATGCATTTAACTCGGATGAAGTGAAATCCTTCCAATGTGGTTTATTAGTTCGATCGTGTTCGTTGACTCAATATATATTTTCCTGGCCTCTTTATTGGTGTGACGGACAATAGTATCAACAACTTCTGGTATAAAAACACATTTGAATGTAATACTAATAGATTATGCTTTTCTGTATCCGTGTAAATCACTTCTTTGCCGATGATGAACAATATAATGCGACGTAGTTTTATAATGAATACATGTGAATTTTTATGCCATATCATTTCATTGCTAGCCCGGAAATGAGCTTGAGCAGATGTCAGTGGTTCAATATTATCCTGTTTTATTTTTCGCGTGATGCTATATAGTCCATACCTTCTACTAATTATTCATTGTCACCTCTGTATTTGAATATTTATATTGATCAGTGCATTCTGAAATCCAATCTTCGTTCTTGCTATGCAAAAAATCCTCTGAATCTAAGACTATATCGTTACACAGTAATTGGAGTAAACAATTTTTTTCAGAAGCTCTCTATCAACAAAAAAATATAATATAATTAATTTATATCTTTGATTTCAATTTTTTTTCGGAAGCGCTCTATCAACAAAAAAATATAATATAATTAATTAATATATTTGATTTCATTGAACGTGAAAATATTAATAAGAAAATATCAAGGTTATCTCACATATTACCATAGTTAAAATTTCTTAACTTTTCGGAATTTGAAAAAAGTTGAGACAATGAAAACTTAAATGTTGTAAACATATAATAAGTTCTAACTGTAAATAATATATAACATATAATAAAATATAACTGTTATAAATATATAGTGAATAAATTGCACATAAGACATGTCCGCACTTTACTAAGATTTGAAGGATTAAGGCTAGAATTGAAGATATAAATGAAAAATTGAAAGATATAAAATCAAAATGTACTAGTCAATGTCGAGCAAACTGATAAAAATCAGGTATAAAAGGATACAGATATCGTTACGAGAAGCAATGACCTTCAAGGAAGCTATTTGATCATTATATTTAGCAATTTGCGATATATAAAACAAAAGAATGCACGGGGAACGTCCATTCAGGTAGAGTACCCAGGTACCCTGGGTAGTAACTAGTGTGAAAAATTCCGGGTAGTAACATAACGGTTAATAAGTCAGAGCGGAGTTTTAAAATTAATATTTTGAACATAATTTGTCAATTGTCAAATTAACACTCTTTGCAATCATATTAAAAAACGTGGTCCATTCCAAATTCTGAACAATTTTTTTTCGTATTTATCAGGAGTTTTTGCATTAAATTTAACGTTGTTCTGTATGTCCTCATATTATTAATGTTCTGGAAAATATAAATTATCACTTCTGAAACACGAAATTCTAACCTGAAAGACATGAATATGACAGTTAAATATTATAAATAATTATGTAATGCTCCGTAATCTCAAATCCGCGTCTTGATTCTTTTCATTCACTATGATATAATTTTTTTTTAACTAAAAGTGTTTTTTTAAAGTGATAAATAGTTTAAAGAGAAAACGTAAATGTCATCGCTCCAATATAGCGACATTGTGCCGAGCGGCCGAACCACGAACCGACAGCAGTGACAGCTGGGTTATGGCTGGGTTTGCATAACCAAAAAAAGATATGGCGATATTTACAAGCAATTTTGAAATACAAATATGTATATCAAAAATTAATAAACGTGTACAAATATTATGTACATTATTTTCATAAGTGATTGTATTTTAAAACATTATCTGCATGTATTTTAAAACAATCCATACTTCTCGCGAGTTTACACGATTTCGCCATTTGTTTTTGTTTAACTGGCAACAGAAATTATCCGGAGACAGGCGACATTGGTTAGCTTAATTAATATATATAGATACATAATTGTGTTTAAAATAGATTCTATAAATATTTTTAGAAATAAGTTAATATGTCGTGTGTGCACACAGTATAAAATTATACAGAGTTCAAATAACCTCTTCTTTAGGCGAGGATCTGGGGCATAGCGGAAGTACGTCCCCCGCGTATATATTTAAGACACACTAATAATGCAGTTAAAGAATTTTTCTTGCTTAATTAAATCTCCAAAAAAAATTTTTTTTTTACAATAGACGTTGTTTTATTTAAGTTTCGTTCCAAATAAAATCTATTGAAATAAAAAATCATTTTGTATCAAAACGCGACTTATTTACTTGAAACAATATTTTTAAGAGTATTTTAATTTGACCTTTTCATATTTGTTTTAAAATTTACAAGCTTACAGAAATTTTTTAAACAAGTCAAAAGTATGGAACCAAAAATAAGTGGAATCAAAATGCGAACCGGAAAATGTCCGTCAGTGCTTGTAAACATATTTTGGTGGTCAGTGCAAGTGTGTTAATTTGATCGGATGTTTTACGTATGAAACACCACTGCATGCTTTTATTTAATTAACTCACTTTGTTGTGGTGGAATCTTGTAATTAATTTTTACCAACTTCCAGACTAGCGGGAAGGGACATTAATAAATCATTTTCAACATGATTTGGTCATTATTTTGATAAAAATTAATAATTACATCACTCACTTTAAATTAATAACCACGTCACTTACAAACAAGAGCCGCAAAAACACCAGAAGAACATGCCGTTTGAAGTTTTGTTTAAAACTTTATATTTGGATACTGCATGGGTGATGTTAAAAAATGTATTAAAAATGTATGTATGCAAAAAAAGTGTATAAAAGCGTGTCTTCAAATTTTGACTTCCTTTCTTTTTACTCGTGGCGTCTGCTTGCTTGTTTGCTTGACCAAAAAACTTTGGATCGATTTTTAACCCTTTTTCCGTGATCCAATCGAGCTGAAACTTTGCAAATAGACTCGTGGCGACGATCAAAAAGCTCTATCAAATTTTCGTTAAAAAAAATTTAAATTTTTTTAAATAGTTTAATTTTGGATTTTTAGAAATTTTAATGGTTTTTTCAAATTGGAATCATTACAAAAGTTTGATTACTACCAACGGCGACCCGATAAAGTCACGTCATATTTAAAATTTGAATTACTCCGTCGGTAGGTATAATAGCTACTTCATTACGAATTTAGAAAATTTATGACAATCGGTTCACAGATGACAGCACACTTCGGTTTTCTGGGAAGAAATCAAATAATAAAGAGATATTTTTAGAGTTTTCTGACACAGATATCCGTCTAGACATGTTTCATTTTCAGTCAATCAATTATTTAATTACATGACGGTAAACTTAATTTACAAAGAAAGGGAGTAAAATAAAAACGTGGTTTTTATGGATTGGTTTTTTCTGTTTTACTTGTTTCCAACCATAATCGAATTAGATTTTTTCGAAAGAAGTATTTATTATAATTATGAGTGCATTAAATTAATACGTTAACAAATAATTAAATTGATAATATTTTCAATTACGTATTAGCGATATTAAGCATTTTAATTGAATTCTATGCAATGCAAATTCTCACTTGTGTTTCGCGATTCGTCAAGCACGAAGACACAAACTCAAGTGTTCCCTATATGCTCTATATGCACTCTATATGCGTGTACTCTATATGCGCGCGCGATACGTGTGCATGTGCTTTTGTGCATTAGCTCATCTCGTAACGCAAATTGAACCATTGTCTCAGAAATCCGATAGGATTTATGCTGATTCCTCATCAGGCGTCTTACGCGCATGACGATATATATGGGTCGCAAAGGCAAACAGTGGTGACATTCCTGAATTAATTGTCATAAGTACTAATCCATGCAGTACGCAGGTACACATATTTATTTAGGATTTCTCCGTAGTACACGGAGACTACGGGTCAAAATTTTCTACCCATCATCTCGAGAGGACAAAATTTAGGTAGAAATTGGGTGACTTTTACAAAGGTGAATATTAAGCTAATATTTTATTAAGAAAAAAATATCTATCTCCAATAAACTACTGTATTTATTTATAAATCAAATTACTACAATGCAGCGTATCGGATTAAAAAGTCCGTATCATACATTGCAGACACATCATTTCTAAATAAGAATATAATCTCTTTTTTTCTGTATCGAACAAACGTGCACCGAGAGAGGACTACGTTCATCAAAATACGCAAAAGTGCTAATAAAGAACGCCTCCTATGGCGAAGAGCATTCATATGTAGAAATAATATTGTTTATCCAGAATGCATTTACTATTAAAAAATATTATATAACAGTGGCGTGTAGCGCAACACGCAAAAAAGCTTTGCATTACTTATGATTCTGACAAATAAATATTAAATAATCCGTATCTTATGAAAAATACCGTAAATAGTTTTAGCCATAATTCGTGAATTTGGCTAGAGTTTTATTTTCGATTGTTCTTGCATACGACTTACTATACTGATGGTGTTCCTATCTTACTTGTTTGCGCGTGTAAAATTGTTTCTTAAATCAGTAAGAAAGTCGTACTGAACTAAATATTTTCTTAATGAATCTAATATAAAAACTATGCTTGTTTTTTGTGGAGCATCAATAATATGTAAAATAAATAACTGGTTGACTAAAATTTAGTTAAATATATACCTAATGGAAAACAGTAGATTGTGATAAATATATTTACGTCAAAAATCTACAATACCTATTGTCAATTATGTGTTACTTAAACTAACGATCGGTTGCTAACGAAAATGACTTATTATTTATATTAACTATTAAGATAAATTATGGAAGTCTCACAGAGGTAAATCTATTTATATGGGAAACGAGTGTGAAAGCCTTTACAATGTGGCCCAAAGGTATACCCGGTATGAGCTGGCTTAAGTGATCACTTTGCACAATGCAAACTTCACCAATTCTCCGTAAATACATCCTACACATTACTTGAAACACATTATGTAAATAAACATTATTTGAATGTTGTATATAGATAATAATATGTTCTAAACCAGTAATCTTTCAAATGTTTGAAGTTGATTTTGTCCACAGAGAGATAATTTTTAATTAAGATAAATTACAGAAGTCTCAGAATCACAGAGACTTCTGTAATTTATGTCCGGAGCTGAACTCCGGACTCGAACGGTTGTTCGCTTTTCGGAGAAGTAATTAATCGTCAAGGCGCCCTGAAGATGAGCAGTGTGATCTGTTCGAAACGTCGGCAGATGACTGGTCCTGACGACCAGAATTTGACGCGGTTTACCCCCAAAGTAGCCAGAACTAACATATCCTGTACCAGTGAAAGCCTTGATTTTAACCCGTTACAAAATTTAACTAACATATAATGAATATTTTTTGTTCTATAGAAAAAAACGTTTCCAAAATCTGGTATGCAAAGAAAGCCTAACCCGAAGCAAATTGAATGCGCGCAAGAGTCACAGTGTAAAGCCAAAGTCTCCGCCGCGCTTGGATTTATATTAAAGGAAAACACGGCATCAACACTCCTGATTCAAAGCATATTTGATTCGAAGCCTTGAGTAAATAAAATCTCGGCGAGCCGTCTTGCGCTGTTTGTTATACGTTTGCACGTAGATTTGTCAGCAGCGGGGTGTGCTTTGTAAGGAAGTGAGTATTGCCGAAACCATAAAGAGCATTTGATTCCAGACTGAATATTTTGCCAAAGGCCTAGCAAACGCTGGATCAAATCGTGTTTATATTATTTGCTGATGTTATTTTTGTTCTCCTAATAGTTGTTTATTGTGTGATTCAGATTTAGAGTGAAGATGACACATGTCAAATAAATCGAAGATAGATAAGAAAAAAGTGTTTTCAAACGGCCCGTCTGAAGATTTGAATATTCATTTTATATTTGAAATAAGACTTTATCAAATCATAAGAAAAAAATGTTACTATTTTATTGTCATTTTTAAAATTTCAACTGATGTAATGAAGCCCTATTAATGCAGTACAGGGAGCAGGATTTGATATTACGATTTCAGAGCTGTTTTTACGTTGCTTCCGCGACGTCTACGTAATCCAGAAGAACGTTTTGAATCTAGACAATCGATCGCATTACATGTCACTTGATATTATACATTTTATTCAAATAACAATAAATTTTATTTATTTTAAGTCTAAAAATATGACAGTACGAAGTACACATTTTAATTTTGATGTATATCTACATACGTATATTGGTGGTGAGAGTTATCCAATATACATTTCAAATAAAATAAAATAAATATTCTAATAAAAATTCGAATAAATTTGCTGAAGGTTTGATGATAGGTTCGCGTAAAAATACGTAAACATAGCTTATTTTCAAGAGATAGGATTCTGAAACCTAATTTCGAAACATAACATTTATTTGGATTGATCACAAAATCTGGCATCAAAGCCTTTGATGCCTTCGAATATTACACCGTTTCAAAAATTTATCGAAGTTCTAAATTCGATTCCGTTTCCGGCAATGAATTAAAGCTGACAAGTTTTTCAACCTCCGTTATTCCTGGAAGGGAAAATGTCGATGCGAATTGTTTTTAATTGACAGGCTTATTGACACTGCACTCTAAATATGTACATCCTTGTCGAACCGAAACCAAATACGGTTGGGTCTCAGTGCATGAATGAATAATTATATAAGCTTGTGGTATTCCGACTGCCGAGTACTGTTTAGTGTTTATATTGCCAACCAAAGCGTTTACTCTTAAGCAAACTAGATCAACCCTAGAATGGCACGGTGCCTGTGCACACTATTTTAGGTACGTGGTTCTGCAATAACATTATTTAAGGTGAATAATGAAGGCGAGGTTTAATCAATCTTTATTAAGTGTTAAAAAGACAAGCTAAAATATGTTGATTTTTTTATTTATTTTCAATAATAATTATTTAATGATAATATTTTTGGTCGATATGTAAGTGTTCTCTAAAAATGCACCTTGATATTGTAAAGAAAATTATATTCGACACTCTTATTCGCTTTAACACATTATTAACTGTTCCCTGGAATATTCCTTCAATTTTAGCACTTATTATTATTCGCTTCGGTTTATCTCGCTACGTAGGAACTTTCTCGAACGCTGTCGAATTTCCGCTCGCTTGGCATCACTGCCACTACCGCTCGCTTGGCCGGACTGACCACCGCCCGCGGCTACCTTCGCTTCTGTTATCGCCTGTCTCTGTTTTTGTTTTTTTTTTCATCTTGCTTTCCGTGAAAGGAATTGTGGTCATAGAATTTATGATTATTTTTGTGGATGATTTGTCACCTATGTATTCTCTAGAGTTCTACCTCGAAGTTTGAACAAGGTAGATCCAACATGTCGATGACCTTCTACGAGGTGTAAAGAGTAAACTGGATGTCAATACTGGTTTCTTCCAACCTTCCTTGAATCATGATGTCCTCATACGAGAGATAAAGCGAAAGAAGCAATTTTCTAAAACATTAAATGTTTTAAATTAGTCACCGAGGATAACTTGAAATGTACCGAAATCTAGATTTTAAAGAAAATATAAGTTATTTAAGAAATATCCCTTCCAAAACCGCGTTTCCAAATCACTATTAAAGGCCGCTTCATACTTAAGTATAAGAGAGAAATAATAGAAAAAGCATCAATATCCACTATTTGGTAGCAAACACAACAATATGCATATTAAAATGAAAAATATATATTTAAACGTAGGCACCTATATAAAAACTTATTTTCAATAAGATTTAGGTTTCATAGATTCCAGAGACATTTCCTTCTAGTTTTTCAAGCCAGAAAATTGCTCTCTTTAAATTAATACCCCTCATATCTGGTAATAACTGAGGATTATGAGCAGTATCTGTAGTTGAAGATAGACGCGGCACCATGTTTAATTCCTCTATGATCGAGGCAATAATTTTGTGCGCCATCCGCTGTTTACACCGCCAGTACTACGATCAAAGAGCCCTATATATTCCCATTTTCTCAGAGCTGATTTTTTTTATGATATAGAATTCTAATTTGAAAATAATAAATAATGCATACATGTTACAGTGAAAGTGAATATAACATTTTTTTATATGTGTTTAACTGTCCCCAAAAAAGTTAAAACTTATGTTTAGTAAGTATGTAGGTGTAAGTCATGATGATAAGTATGTAGGTGTAAGTCAATAATGGAACAGTGTAGAGAAATACAAACATTATAAAATAAATATTAATGACTCAAGTATAGTAATTATTATTTAAAATTCTAACTATTTTTTGTTTTAATTTTGTAGGTGTATTCAGTTGCAGCATCATAGAGAAATATTAGGAGGATAAGGATTTTGAGCAGTCTTTTTTCGTGACGTTATCTTTTACAATAAACAAGTCAGATAGCCTTTAATCGTATTCTAGGCAAAAGTGACATTGCACACATGTCGAATCCATTATTTATTTATTTATTTAATAGAATATTTAATATTAATTTACTAATTGATTACATCCTAATAAATTGCTTGATTACGTTAGTAATAGTGATTTATTACTCATTTTAATTATTAATAAATGATATTAAGAGAAAAGTTGTGGGTTTGTGGAATAAAAGAGTGTTGCGGTTAAGAATTTTTATTTATCATCGAAGAGAAGCTCCGAGAGCAAGTCAAGATAACAAAGAAAGTCTGTGGAACGCAGCCGAGGTCGGTTTGGAAGCGTAGCGGGAACTGGCGGTCGGCCAGTTGACTGACTTCTTCGTCTGCGAAGTCGTAATATTTCGAAGGCGAACGTCAATATTGTATTAATATTGAGGTTCGTCTTGCATAAGGCGCCTTACACAATTGCACAAGGTTACCAAGGAGTTACTTATTGGGATCGCATTATTACGTGCTCTCGGGAATTCGCCTTCATAGTCTGTTGACCAAATTATTCAAGCTGAACTGGTAATATTTTCGTTTCAAAAAACCCTGTTTGATCCATACTGATGATACTGCCTGCCAAATACATGAATACATGGCGCAATTGTTACATATATGTTACATAAATGATTACTAGGGTAATATAAATGTTAAATGTTATCATATTATAAAATAAATATGTTATATTATTATTTCGATGTCTTTCCACCGATGGATATGGGTCTCCTCTGGGATACATTGATAAAGGAAGAGACTCTGAGCGTAAATATTTGCTTGATCCGTTCTAAAGCAGCAGTTCTACCTTGGCAACAAGAATATAAAATTTAATACTTTAAGGAATTTCGAAACAGAATTTATAATATGACGTAGTTACGTAAGCATTTTCAAGCTTTCTTTGTAGGAAGTCTTTTGAGTTGAATAAGAAACATCACAGGCATCGATAACAGAAATCCAATAACATTCCGGCGCTGGTCTTACGATATTCATAATATGACATGCAGCGATTTTCACAATAAGAAAATACCCTCCCGTGTTTACGGGAACAGTCTTTTGGGATGGCAGGTCCGCTCTGGTGGGTAATTTTCTTTAGAAGCGCACTCATTCTCGTTCTCAATAGTCCGGCAGTAGTTTCAGCATAACACGTCCATATTTCCATACAACATCATTTTGGACGTTCGTCATTATGAAACAGTAAGGATATTTAGAGAAGCTATAGAGATATATAAAAGAATAAATATTATTAACAATAGAGATGATGGTATACGTCTCCCAACGGCATGGAAAAGCATTTTATTCAACAGTAGATTTCTTAGTAAAAATAAAATATTAGCGCGCAAAAATCAATTAAATATAACCACCGACACAATAGAAGCAACATCAAGTACAAAGCGCATCACAAGGAGACAAACAAACGCCATTAAGGCCAGCAACGGCCGGGAACACCCAATATTTAATACAAAATTCCCGAAAATCATTAAGGCCAATAATGACCACAGTACCCAAATTTAGACTTTAACTTAGCGGACCTCACTTGGTAATTAGCTTCCGATACGAACGGACGTGCTCGCACTGCCCCTCGTGACGGAAATTTATTAACAAGCAACCTGAAGATGCCTGTTGTGATTCAGGCGAAACGTCAGTTGACGAATGGTCCTTCTGAGGACCAGATTTTGACGCGGGTTACCCCCAAAGAAATTAATACTAACATATATATATATATATATATATATATCAGCGATACATTTATCGCTCAGCACTTAGTAATTATATATTTTATATATATTCATTAATTACAAATTACACCGCAAAGACTCCATATATATATATATATACTTTTATATATACTTTGGGCTCATGGACTGGATCGCGTTTCGGCAAGGTAGTACTTGCCATTGTCGAGGCTTGGTCACAAAACTAATAGAAGCAGAAGTTAATCTCCCACTACAGAATTAATTGTGTGACTGTTTTAATAGGTAAGTTACGAGCGATACTAGCGCCATCTTTGAGCTAAAATTTTAAGGTCATTATTTATTATTTTATTCTCAACGTTTTTTCTTTAAGTCGGTAATAAACATTGCTTGTACATAAAATTCTGCTTCTTCTGACATCAGCTATTATTCTAATTATTGTGTTTTTTCTCATTTTGTAAAACCCTCGTAAATCAACCTCGTAAACTTCGTAAACCTCAAACTCAAAATCGTACATCATAAATCGTAACAAATCAAAATCGTAATTCGTAAAGAAATCGTGATCTACTAATGTAGATCAAGTAAATTTAAAACGTAGTATTAAGTATAATTTAAGTAACCTATTAGAATCGCAATGCACTAGCACGTGAGTAAGATTAATCTTTATTCTGGAGATAATAGATCATGCATTTTCATAAAATTGCAACTAAACATGAATTAAAATTGTCATCTTAACGTGACAATTTATTTTACCTACGATTCATGGATTATCTCAGACCGCTTCAAATCTATTGCCTATGACTCACTTGCTAAAGATTAATCATGGAATCACAAAACGAGAGCGAGGCGTTCGAAAATTGTAATATAGGAGCTGATGGACGACGAACGCTGAGGGTGCGGCCAGATGGATCCTGAGGTGCGCGAACACCTTGCGATGCTTTCTGGCAGTTCTACATACCAAGGACAACGCCGTCCTGACCCAGCCGTGCGTTTTGGACTTCAACTCGCGGAATTCGTTTAGGAACCATGATTTAGAAATGATTTGTTCGATCGCTCCAGCGCAGGGATAGGGACCAATTTATATAAATTAATCGAAGTAAATAACCCAGGTTTAGATAACTGATAGGGCGTAACTAGAAAACATAAGTAGATTTTTTGTAAATAAAAAATTATTGTAATAAATTTTGTTAAGGTGCTCAATCTGTTTCAGTAAATCATGTAAATTCCACCTAAACCAGTCATATGATCTTCCCTTCTAGTTCCTGATAGTTCCTTCTATGCATACTGTACTGAGTCGAATCCAAGAGAATCCTTGTCTCATCTCTATCGCTGCTGACCGGTGGGGGAGCGTGACGGGCAGATCCGCAGGCTCCCTATAAGCTGTGAAATGCAAAGATCCTTCAGATCAGCAACCGCAAAGTGATCTAGACCGTGATAAAACGCATACCTCCCAATTAATAAAAACTTTTGTGTGGAGTATTTTTCTGTATGGATGTGAGACATGGTGCATTGGCGATAGAGAAAAAAACGATTAAAAGCCTTCGAGATGTGGATCTACAGACGTGCCCTAGGAATTTCCTGGAGAGACCACATTACGAATGAAGAGGTTCTCAGAGTAGATGAAACCAGGCACATGATGAATACCATCTCAAAAAGGCGTGCGAAATGTATGGGGCATATTTTACGCCATGAAAATCTGCTCAAAACTATACTGGAGGGAATGGTAGAGGGAAAGATTGCCAGAAGACGCCCTCGCCGAGAATATCTTGAGCAAGTGTGTCAAAATACGAATTGTGCCTCCTACACAGAGCTGAAGAGGATCGCCGGAGACCGAGCAGAATGGAGAAGGAGATGTGCTTTGCTGCAAACCAATCCCGCGGATTGAAACCCAAGAAAGAAGGATCACAAGGCATAAAGATTCAACGGCTACAGTTATAAGACAGAGCCAAAAGAATCCATCTCGGTGGAAGCCAGATGGATGGATTTGAGGTATAATCTGCAACCGATAGCTCACTATCCAACAGAAATGTTATAGATCGAGCTGGATTATTTCAGCTATGAGCAAAGTCTCATCATTATCAGCAATTGCGACTTCTCTGCCTAAAGAATAATGAAGGAGAAGCAGAATACGAGAGTGTGTTCTTTTTACTCATTGCGATATTCTAGCAAAGGTTGTTAACCGAGTTTCAATTTGCTGATTTGTCCCGTGCAGGTTTAATATTAATATTAAATCTAAGTTTGATCTTAATGAATTAAATAAGGTTCATCTCCGGCATTTTGGATATTGAGTCAATTTCTGAGGTGATAACAAACTCTTTCAGCTTACGCCTCGGTTGCCATCTATCTCCTGCACAATTAGTTGCAGGAAATCGTTTTTCTAACTACGGAAAAAAATTGTATGCAGCTTTCCTTCATATGGTAATTGTTATTATTTTTTATTATTATTTATTTAAAATATGAAAGAAACCTAAAAGGCTTATGGATAACATTTTTACGTGATTCAATATAGGAATATAATAATAATATAATTTAGATACATAGTCATTTTTTTATAGTTGGCCGAGTTTTAGCATTTTTGTCACATCTGTTTTGAATTTGTCAGTGGTCAGTTGTTTGGTCTGTTGTGGCAGGTAGTTGTATAGTTTTAATCCGTTGCAAATTAGTCGGGATTGTCCTGTTTTTGTTTTGGCGTCTGTTATGTGATAGTTTTGAGCCATTCTAGTGTTATGTTGGTGTTTTTCGTTAGTTTTGTGTAATTTTATGTCTTCGTCTTGTATTTCGGCAATTACTGGTCTGTGAATGATTTTTATGTAATGCTTTCGATGTTTAATTATTGTGTTATACAGTTTCAGTTGGTGTCCGGTATTTCAAATTATAGACCATTTTTAGTATTTTGTTTTGCTGTCGTTGGAGTCTGTTTAGGCAGTTTTGTTTCCGGTTCCCCAGAAGGGTATCAAATATCCTATTCTACTCTTGACGTATGCCTGATACGTTAGAATTTTTACGGTCTTCGGTGTGATTTCGTGTATTTTGTGGAATAGACTGGTCAGTTTTGTCAGTGAGTCAATTACTTTGTCTGTTTGAAAGATCCATTTGAGGTATCTGTCTATGTTGAGTCCTAAGTATTTAGTATTTTTTAGTTCAGCGAGTATTTCGTTATGTATTTTTATGTACATTTTATGCGTTTTCCGTTTGGTTTCGTTTTTCTCCAACTATTTCCGCCAGCTCCTCCTTGGTATTCCACCTTCTGGAATATCCGCTTTGGAAATTTATCTGTCGGTATCCGGAAGATGTGTCGGCATCCGCAATGTCCCAGCCACCGTAACAGTGATTTCTCGATAAGCGTCAATAAGAGTTCTACTTCGAGGTATTGTTTTATTGGAGTATTTCTGATTCTGTCCTTTCTGGTAACTCATAATATTCCTCGTAGAAATTCCATCTCGGCCTGTAGCATTGAGCGAGTTATTTCGATCAAGAGCTAGTGCTCGTGATTGTACACTAGGGTTAGCCTAAAATCTGATTTGTATACTGACAACTTTGCGCGCTGGCTGACCTCCGCTTTTCTAAGTACCTAAAGGATAATACAGCTACCTGGCTCGTTGCTCCTATCCTCTTATCCAATTTTCTTACTTTCCATCCTGAGATGTTATTATACCGAGGTATTTCAGTTTTTTACACAACGGTCAGTATTGTGCGAAATAATGATTAAATTGACTTCTGATAAATACAAATAATTTTGTATTTATTTATAAGCCTGTTTGATTATTAGTATGATTGTATTGATTATTATTATGAAGTATTAAAAAACCTTAATTTATTTAATATGTCCACGAAGTAGATAATGTATTTTTAATTTTTTAATTTATCCTGAAGTTGATACATATTAGAAAAAGAGACACTCATCTAAGTAGAATGAACCTGTGCTGATATGGGCAGCTAAAAATATAATGAGAATTAAATATATATATATAACCTGATATTATCGGGTTGTAATTTATGGAAACAAATCAAAGGGATAAAAGTTGATCTGAAAACTTTCTGTGAAACGAAAATGATATTACACAATTGTCTTGATTGAATATTTATAAGTGAAAATTTACAGCTGATATTATAATAACCGAACCCTCCCTCCGCTTCGCGTAGAATAAAAACCTTATTTAAATATTTGGATACGTTGAACTCCAAAAGCAGGATACGAAATATGCCAAGTTTATTTGAGTTCTTAATAATAACCGAAAGCCATTATTTTTCCCGAAAATAATAATTATTATAAGAATGAAAAAAATCACGATTATTAAAAAAAAACTTAAAATTTTATAAATATAACAAAAAAAAATTAACAAACTTATTTCTACAGTTCAAAATATATTGTTTTTTATTATTAAGAATTTTAATTTAAAATTTAAATTAAATTGAACTCAGTTATAACAAAAAAAAACAAAAAGTGATGGTATTCGAGAAAGAGGAAAGTAAGACAACGTGTGAAATACTAGTAGGCAATGAATGTTTGGAACAAGTAGATGAGTTTGTGTACTTGGGAAGTATGTTCGATAGAAGATGTTGAGAAAGATATCGAGAGGAGAGCGACTGCGGGGAACAGGGTGAACGGTGCTTTGAACGCAATAATTTCTAAACGCAATACTTTTTTATGTCCACTGAGGCAAAAGTAGCGGTACGTAATGGAATTCTGGTACCAACACTGATGTATGGAAGTGAAGCCTGGAGCTGGCAAAAGAGGAAAGAAAGTAGATTGAATGCAGTGGAGATGAGATCCCTCAGACGTATGTGTGGCAAATCCATTTATGATAGAGTAAAGAATGTAGATATTAGGAATGAATGTAAAGCTGATCTTAGCATAATTAATAGAAATAAAAAAGGGTCGTTCAGATGGTTTGGGCGTTTTGAGCGAATGAATGAGAAAAGAATGGTAAGAAAGATATATAATGCAAGTGTTGATGGAGCCAGAAAGAGAGGACGACCGCGGAAGACGTGGCATGATCAGATTAACCAGATAATATGGAAGATGGTCCCGTTAGAACCCTCAACAACCGGTAAGCTCACATGCGAAGATGTATATGTAATATTCATAGTCAAATAGTCCCGAAAAGGACTTTTACACTCACGATGTTTCGAATAGATAGCACTATTCATTCCTAAGGGCCTTCTATCTCGAATGCTGCCCAAAACCAGACGAGTAAATCCGACTATTTGGGGCAAGAGCCAGGATGAAAGTGAGTTAAAAATCTTAAAAGGTGCTAAAAATTATCGACTTATTTGTTGTTAATAACTGACTTTGTGAATGAGTAATGACTTTACTAATTGGGTTTTCTATTATTGTTGGATTTTGTGGATTAATTGTCGAAGTTGGGTTTTTTCCAGGAATTGTAGTATTTTTAAATGTGTTTGTCTCTAAGATATTATAGTCCAGGTGTTTGGGATTCTAATAGAATCGTTTCTACTATTCATGTTATTTTTATGTATGAAAATTTCTATTGCTTTTCGGTACATCCGCGATGATTCTAAGTTAAGGTTAGCAATGGTATGTACAATATAAAGTTGCAATTTTTTCAGAGCAAAGTTCTGTGAAATTTGAAATTAATTTAATTAATCACTTAGAAAGACATATAGCAAAAATAAATTATATATATATACATTTTAGAAGAGGAAATTTAGGGATTGAAGATATCTTTAAAAACCTGCAATGACAGAATTAAAGTGTGAGTATTATTACAATACACCGCTGCACACCCGCGTGCGTGGTGCCGCCTACCTGGCTGTCACCCGGTGAGTCTGATGGCGTGCAACATCTTTCTCACTCTAAACAAAATGTTAAGTAGCCAAATGAAGGAGATACGTATCGCGAACTCGTGACAGAATCACTTCCGAAACAAAAGAACAAAATCAAAAAGAATCTTCCCCACCTTCGCGGGTCCAACAGGATGATATCTCCATAACCCACACACAGGCAGCCATAAGGCAGGCATCCCGCTCTCAGACTTTTTATAAAAAAACACGTGGTCTTTCGATGGGCTTCCAAAAAAACTCGCCGGCAGTTCTTCCCGGCGTCCTTCCAAGCACGGTCGTGGCGAGTACGAAGTCGGCCAGGGCGTCAAAAATCCCCGTGCGCGGCAAACGTAGAATCCTGTCGCTTGTATCAAGTGTGTTAATCATCGAGAATGTTTCGCATTTTTTCTCGTTGTGGGTGCATCTCTACAAGCTAGAACCAAAAACCATCACAGTTCACGTTGAAACAAGTCCGGCATGTTCCTTAAAGAAAACGACCAGAGTCCATTAGCTTGCTTGGTTCCTCGTTTTGTGTGTATCTCCGCCGGCTAGAAGCAAAATTCCCGCGGCTCTCATTGGAATGAGAACGCGAGCGTTACCAACGCGACAGCCTGTGCTCAGCAAGTGTACGAGAGCATCTTCTGCATCATCGCAATCATCATCATTAACACCAGCGGTCCTCGCGAACTTGTCGCGGGACCAACCCCTCCAGAAAATTCAGCGCCGTGAGTAGAACCCGCTCAGTCTCAAAGTTACGAATCAAACATGCACTCCCATCGTTCCATGAACCTTCTTCGTTTTGTTCTCATCAGATTTTTAAATCCCATTTATTTGGGGTCAGACTTTCTTAACCGCTATGTAATACATAAATCTTGTGCAAACCTATCGAAACAAATGTTCGATATGTAAAATACAAACCTTGTGTAAATCTATAAAAAATAAATTGAGATTAACTGAACTGTATTTAAATCTTTCTGCTTACGCACCCTTTCACCTCCCGTCCGCAAAGAGAGATAAAAGAACCTTTTCACTATAAGTGGGCCACCCTGCAGAAGTAAAAGAGAATTTTTTGTATTGCAACAATCATATGCACAGCTTCGCTTTCTAATACGGGAGAGAGTGCGCCTCTCGAATAGGGCTATTTTCCCATCGCAAAAGTTCATGAGAGGCGCAGCAACAACTAAGCCAGAACGGCGAGGGGATCCAACAATATGAGTATTAACATAAATAAATTAAGCCATATTATCTTTGTCGATAACATAGACCTCATTAGCCATATCAATGAAGATTTGTTCAAAGTCCATGTAAAAAGTTTAAATTTTTTTTTTTTAATTTATCCTAAAAATGAAGTAACGTAATGTGTGAACAAAAAAGACGAGAGTATTCTGCCCGCACTGACACATGAAATCTTACATAATAAATGGTAACTGTGCAAAAAGTAATGGGAAAAGTATCGTTGGGCATCTCTTTATTATACCGAAAACACCAAAAATTGAGTGAGTGAAAAATTTAATGATGCCGACATTGTGCAAACTGTTAGAACCTAGAACTAGGTACGTAGCCAAATTAATCGATGAAAATTGGAAACGTGGTAAATTGCGTCCACGGCTGGGCAAAAGAAGTATATATTGTTTGTTTGTTCGTATATTTACATTTCTTTGTTTTTTATTTACTGTTTTTTCTATATTTCTATATTTATATTTATTATTTAATCGAATTACTGTTATTGTGATATTGCCTCCTTTAATTCTACATTTATATTGTTCTTGATTGTGTTTCTAAATAATTTATAATCTCAATTGCATTTTTTTATATATTATTTCTATTGTCTATTGTTTATCAACTTTATACAAATTACAAAGTAAAATATCTTAGGGCCGTATATATATGTGTAAATAAATAAAGATATACATTTTTTTATTTAATTGTAAAAAGAACACACTTTTCATCTAGTAATTAAAACATAAATTAACATAGCACTCGAATATAAATATTTCCAAAATATATATCAACAAATAACTATAAATACAAACACATTTTCACATCTGGCATAAAGTAGACTTAAAAAAAACATGAAAAAACATAACATGATCATACATTAAACTCACTTTTTAAATATTTTGCACTTATATAGCTATAGATAAATGCACCGGATGCAGATAAATGCACAGGAGTGAATAGATTTACACAACTGAGTATCGTGGGTGGAAAGTATCGAGGGAGACCTCTGTCCAGCAGTAGATGTAAATGTGTTGATAGAAGAAGAAAAAAAAAATATATAGAATATGTATTTATTCAAACATATAATATTATTTATTATGTAAATCTGCATCATGCATTATCATGATTCGTATTATGTTAGTATAAGAATATATGCAGAAGACACCATTATATCTTACTGAATATATAACATCTGTTAATCCAACCTATTTAAAAATAATAAATTAAATAGTTTTAATATGTAGTCGAGATTCATAGGATTGTAATATTACTTACTTACTCTAACTTGTTACCAAAAAGTTAACGAGCGTATGTAATAAAGTTATGAATATGAATAAAATGAAAGTTCTGAAATATTTTAATGAAGCAACAGCTTTGTCCATCCACGCCAAACCTTTATTTCAGGTGGATATGTTGAATAAGTAATAATGTATTTTTCCTTTCATTCCAACGGGTATATATTGTACAAAGAACACCGCTTTGTGGCAAGACAGACATTGGATACAAAGACCGGACATGCGACAAACAAAATGCAAGGGAAATGAATGTGCAGGTATGCTCCTTTGAATTTAATAAAATAAACCCAACGTTACCTTTTATGAACCAAGGCTCGTAATAAAATTCAAATAGTCTTTTACTATGCACGAGAACTGAAAGAACTCATTGAGAGCATTTCGAGTTCAGGTGCATTAGAAGCTGTTTACCGGGAAGATGGAATTGAATTTTTGTCTGCGGCTTGCTATTTTAATACTGTTTGCCCAACGTAAAATAAACTTTAACCATAAGAATTATTTCACGAGTCTGTTCGATAAACGCTTCCGAGATTTTTTAACTCCTGTATTCAAAAAATGTACAGAAACAAAGATTATATTAAATTAAATAAATCATTACCATTTTATTATTACAAGCCTATATGTATGCAGTCCGCGATTTCAAAATTGTTAGAATCAGTATTCTTAAAGAAATTTATTTTAGATATAAAAAAGTTATATCCCCTTTACACATTTGTAGGCGGGAAATATATACTGTTCGTATAAAACTTACTTTAATACGAACAGTATATAAATAAGAATATGAATAATCACTTACGATGCTGATGCGGTGTATACGGATTTAAGCAAAGCATTCGACAATGTATAACACAAACTATTATTTTAAAAATTAAAATCCATGGTAAAGAGCAATCACTCCTTGAAGTGGATTGAAAGCTGCCTAATCTCAAGAAATCTCTTTGTCAAAATACACGATTGTAAATCCCTTTCATTTGATTCTGATTCCATCAGATGGTCTCGTATAATATGCCGAGACAAACGAGACATCACGAAGTGTTCTTTTTAGGGATCCACAGGAATAACTATGTATTAAATTCACCATTAACACGCCTGCATCGCATTGGAATTTGTAGATATTTTTCGTTGTAGAAGCATACCCGAATTAAGGAAACACTTAGACTATATACCAATAAATTGCATTTAAATTAAATTTATATTTAGGATTAATTAATTTGGATTAAATTTTACTTATGTTTTGTTCCTCATGTTTTTTATTCCCATATATATATATTGATCATCTTTACTGTTAAATTATTTAATACTGTTTATCTTATATATTTTTATACATTTATTGTTCTTCCTTTATTATGTTATTCCCATATATATTGATCACTTCTATTGTTAAATTATTTTAAACTGATTATTTTATATTGTTTTTACAATAATTGTTATTCTTTTATTATGTTTTTCCCATATATATTGATTATTGAAGATTTCTATTGTTAAATTATTTTAAACTGTTTATTTATATTGTTTTTACATTGCTACATTTATTTTATTACATTTCATATCTTTCGTTTATCTCAAATATGTTTATTTATATTAATATATATATATTTAATTATTTACACTGTTTTATATTAGGTATAAAAAAATCGTATTAACTTTCATATACTGCAAAAGCCTACTAGGGCATTGATTAATAATAAATAAATAAATTATACATATAATCTATTAAAAATACACCAAGGATTTGAATTCAAAATATCATTTTAGAACTGTTGCGTCAATAAAGTTATATTTATTATTAGGGTTAACATAATTATATTTATATTTATTAAAAATATCTTGTTGTTATTAATCGCAAACAAATTTATTATTAACTTCGTTTATATAACCATTAGACTTATTATATACAAATTAAATAGTGTGGAAACAGAATTTTTACTATTTTTTATTTATTTATTTATTTATTTATCTTCATCTTGTTACATGACAGGAGATGGAGCCGCTCATCTCACTAGGGAGAACCTGTGCCGAGATGAGCAGCTGAACAATATAGTTAGAACAAAAAATACCTATAAATTCAATAATACTGTATTTTTCATTAAAAATTAGTAGCTTTTTATTTAATATTAACAATGATATAAATAATAATAGTTATTGATATATGATATAAATAATAATATATTTTTAAATATATTGTTGCGAAGTTTTATATGGGCGAGTAAAATCAGAAAACACAAAAAGTGTAATTATTATGTCACTCCGGGCGGTAAACTCGATGGCCATGGGTAGTTGTGTATGTGTGTGGGATGAGGGGGTAGCTGTTCCAACCTATTTCGTCGCAAAAAGCTGTTACGGTTCGTTTGCATAACCGGTCAAACAAATTTCGATCACACCTCTGCCGGCCCTGTTTGCAGGGCGCCCGACCGTGGTGGCGACCCTGTTTTATTACCACTACCTAAGGGTTTGTAGAAAATACTATATTTTACGAAGGTATTGATTTTTATTTTTTACAATAGTACAAAAAATCACCCCACACTAATGTTATATTCGCGTAAATAAATATAAATATAAAAATTAACATAATATATATTTAAGAGTACTTACACAAAGCGTACAAATATATACTTAAACGCAGTATTATTTTGAAATAAAGTAGTTTTCGGGAAAGGTGTAAATTTAAAAATTGCAACAAATTTGGAGACACTTAAACGTGTCCAAAGATTAGAGATGGGTAAAGTAATGATAATTAATAAGATGGATAATAATATATTTGATGTTTTTACGGTGTAATTAATAAATATTGCGTTGTATAAAGTGATTACACAAGATAGCTAACAAGTTAAGCCCTGTGGTTACTTTACAAAGACTTCCATACATGTTTGGGGCCCTCTGTGGACAAAATGTTATATGTATATGCACGTTGGTGATGGTCACAACTGGTTGACCGGTTACGCAATAAATATTATTTGAGACTTGTATCTGATTGTTTTGATAATTGGTAACTGATTTATCAATATTCGAGCCCCCTCATCAGCATACATGCAAAAGTTAAAGTGTTGCAACACCTTCTAGGCATAAAAAAACGTTCAAATTCATACTACGTAAACTATTTGATGTACTTAATAAAACGTAACTATAGCACATACAAAAATGTGATTGTTTTCGTAATCAAAAAACGGCACATTTTATCAAAAATAATTGAATGCTACATCAAATATTATGTTATCATTAAAATGTATGCAAATTTAAAAAAATCTTAGTACCTAGTAATAATAGTTTTTGAAATATCATTCTCACCAGTTTGAAAAAGAGAGTTTCGAAAAAACGCAAACGAATAATTTAATTAATTTTTTGCTATAATTTGAATGAGTGATGACTTCAATTATTTTCAAAATTTGACGCCATAAGATAAAGCAAAAAAACATTATCCTCGAAATTACTAGAACACGTACATATTAGATTTTGAAATTGGGTAAACGGCAGGTTTAGACATTCATTATTGTACGCATTAACGGCACCAGATTTCACGAATGAATAGGGTAAGTACATCCAGTCGAAACAAATGTACTGGTACCTATCTGCCGCTCGCAATAACTTGGGTTCAGAGCGCCCGGGACCTACCGGAGGAAATACTACCGGACACCTTCCATTAAGCTCATTTGCGTTCGGTTTGTACACGGCGTACTTTATTCAAAATTATTGCCTGGTTGGTTTTACCCACGAGGTCCCCCCCCCTTCTGCTACTACCACATCTGCATCTATGGACACTTGGACGCGGAACAGGCGTGCGCTTTCGGAACGATAAGTGGAAACCGATGCACGTGGGATACAAATTCAGACTTGCAATCCAATTTGGGTTCGGAATGTAAAATACGAATCAATTTAAGTGTTAAATAAACTGTATATTTTATACGAACCATATATTTTATAGAGAGGCAAATTTCGACGTTTCTCTGAATTCTTATTCAGCTTCATCAGGAGAGCGTCCTATCGCGGCGGTTCGGCCTACACCTCCGCCGTGTTTGGACGCCCTCCTGAAGAAGCTAAATAAGACTTCAGCGAAACGTCGATATTTACGTTTCTGTAAAATATTCGGTTCGTATATATAAAAAAAACGGTTTGTATATATAAAATATCCGGTTTATTTAACACATAAATATGCCCAAAGACCGTAAAAATAACCTTAACTTTTAAATGAAAATCAATTGTTTCAACAATTATATTATTTCCGTACTTGAGAGCCAACATGTTTTATGTCTGAAAATCTCGTTTTACAGAAAACGCATTTCTAGATATTTTCACCAGTTATTTTAAAACAAATTCTTCATTTTTTATTATACAGGTATACCTATTTGTTATATTTTTTTAAAAATTTTAAATTTTCTTTGCTTTTTAGGGAGAGAGTCGAGCGGGTTGCGGAATGAAAGATTTTTTTAAGATGTAGAGTTATCAATTATATCAGCATACTCTTATTGTTAGTACATTTTCATGTGACTTATCGTTCCCGGCATTTACAACACGTGGAGATAATCGGTGTCGGGTTAGCGCCGATAAGGCGAAATCTGCTCAGAAACTGCTACCCTTGTTACCACAGTTTTATTTAATATTTGATCTCTTTTCTTTGATTAGATTTATGTTGTTCTGACTCTTAAAATCTTTCTGATTAAGTTAGTGTATATGTATATATAACAGGCCGGAAAGACATATATCAAGTTACATAGTGTTAAAAAAATTCAGGTCCAGAATATCCTGTATTTACAAATTTTGGTCGAAATAACAATGAACTTAAGATATTTTAGCAGTTGTTATTTCTGTAAACATAAGGAATTCGAGTAAAATACTTAAAAATATTATTTACATACGATTTTAAGTATTCACTACCGTATGAAAGGTTTCTAATACTTGCTTGCTTTTTAAATTTCCGTATGTATGGAAGAAAGTAGAATTATTTAATCGATGCTATAATAAATATTCCATGTTATCATCCAATTTAAAAATACGGTGTGGGAGTATATTTGTATGTACATTTATGTGTATTTTTCTGTTTTAACGATGCATATTGTACTTTATTCATATGAAAAACAAACTCATCTTGTAACATTTAGCATAATTTTGATGAAATTTTCAACAAAAGGCCGTAATGAAATGATTCGCAAGAGATGGCCATAATGATTCCGTACGTATAAAAGTCTTACAATCAAGTAGAAATAAGTGAGATGGAAATGTAAGCGGGACTAGAGAACATATTTTTCCAGCTGAATACATTCTGTAATGATGATTGACCCCCCGCGCAAGCAATGTTCAATTAGCCCCTTATTACTTCTTAGCTGCGCTCAATATTGAATGGTTTTACCCTGTTTGCCTCTACCTTTTTCACATTCCCGATAGAAAACTTGAGAGACCCTTTCAAGAAAATCCGTGAGAAATTTTGCATTAATCCGAATAAATTAACAGGGTGGTGTAGACATGAAATATGTTGCCTCGTATCGGCAGAGTTTATTAGAAAAGATTATGAAAATCGACATGAGCACGAATATGACAAGATGTCAAAATTATAAAAATTTCTGATGTACAGCCCGATGAAGATCTTTAATCCAATAAAAGAGAAAAAGGAAAACAGTAGAAATGCCTAGTATTAAAATAATGCTTAGAACGTATGTATTCTGAAGATATGTTCTGGAAATACAATTAATGGATTTTGTCTCCAGAGGGATGATGAATTAATTAAGATAAATGATAGAACTCTCACAGATTTGAACTTTAAAAAATTTTATAATGTGTAAATGTTCTTGCGATGGAATTGGTAATCATTGCATTGTAATCACTTAAGTCCGCTTAAATAGGTTGTAAGCCCTGAACCATCGTATAAAAAGACTTTCACATACGTTTCTCATATTCATAGCTTCATTTCTGTGTAATTTATCTTAATTTATAAATACTATTTATTTACACGACTAAAATAAAATTTTAATAAATATTATATGTATTTAAAATTATGTTTTTAAATTGGAATAATATATGACTCCGAATCCTTAATTTTTAAATTACATTTTTGTCTTATGATAGACATGTGCTGAGAGCCACGAGAACACCATGGAAAAATGAGTGATCCAAAGAAAGGTGAAAGGTACTAGATCTCGTAAAAAGTCACCAGTACGGTGGACTAGATAAATATTTCGATGCATAACTGACCCTTGAAATGCGTAAATAAAATTCCACGGACCATAATATGTTGCTGCAGATTTTCCACAATAAGTAGCTGCAGTTGCATATAAATACGATTGCGCTCTCATTAAAAACCAAAAAATAAAATAAGTATGACTAAGATCGTTTATTTATTTTAGAAGTGCCAATTTCAAATGGAGTAATTAAAGGACCAAACACATGAAAGTGCTGCTTAAATTATAGAATTGTTGCTTTGTTTCAACTGTAATTTAATAACAACAACACCGTGTCTCAGGGAGGAGTAAATCTGCAAATTCGGCCTTTCGTAAACATTGTGGAAGCGCTGCAATACCGCGCTTACCCGAAGAGTACACACTATACCAATTATTATCTTTTGCCCGTAGACGTTAATAAGTTCCTTGTTTATACTTTCACCCGAGCTTACAACTACGTTATAGTGGTAGCAGATTAATCCATTTTCCTTTCCTTGGACATAATCTATAATATTTTCGGATCTTTATAGATTAATTAATGTAGATAACTTTTTGACTAGATTTAATAAGGAATAACATCAAAAAAATATATGGTCTTTAATTAGCTCACATAAAAGGCTCGATGAATTTAAAAATGTACGATTTTAAAAGTTTTCTAAATGTATAATTGATTTTTAAATTCAAGTTGTTTTTTGGACGTTGATCTTTATGTTCAACATCCAAAATGTAGCTTTTGTGCATATAACTAACAAAAATTGGTTTATTTGTTTACTAAATGTCATCATACATGTATTTTATTTGATTAAATATCTGTTTTTAAATATTTCTATCGTTCGCACAATTAAATAATTAAAAATGTTTTTTTAATTTATCATGAAAAATTTTCTACTGCCCACAGCCGTAATTAAATAATTATCCTTAAAAATAAGTTTAATTATTCAAAACAATACAAACAAACAAAACAAAAATTTTAAAAATGTAATGATTGCGTAGGAATAATTTATTTTTTTATGTTTGATTAACCTGTACATTTATATCCATATTTATAATAACGATATTTATAACATGAAAAGTAATAAATATGATTACAATACTCGTGAAATGCTTGTGAAATCTGTCATTTCAAAAACAAGGAACAGATTACTCATTCCATATTTTTTGTAAATTCGGCACCAAGACAGCAAAAATCTAATTTATATCACTTCGACTGATTTACCAGAAAAATGAAAAAACCAAAAAAATGTACAATATCGAAAACCTTTTCACAAATGAGCCTCCATTGTAGAGGAGTCTTCTGCGAAATTTATTCAAAATAACGCAAATGTGGTTAAGGAATAAATTGTGGGCGGCATCGGAGATATTTTTTATAATGGAGGCTGGTTCGAACCCGAAAGGAATTTCCTGCCGAATAAGTGTAGAGCCTCGGAATCGAACGACTGCGGAAATAGCGAGCGAAGGCTTTGCCCGATTGTTTTACACAACCAAAAGGTAATATGCCCCCCGGGGAATGCTATCCCTATCAGCTGTGATAAAAGTGGACGTGTTATTCGCAAGAACATGTTTTACTTTTATGTTTACGAATAACCTAACGAATATTTGTAATTTTATATCTATAAAGATTTTATTAATATTTAAAATGAATGAATTTAATTAATACTTTCAAATCAACTCATTAGCACTTATTTAATTATTATTTTAAATAAGATTTCTGATATGCAAGTAAAAACCTATTGGAGATAATTATGAATAAAACACTAAAATTGAGGATGTTAATTGTTGTGTTAAGGTTTATGTTAAGGTTAAAAATTCATAAAAACCTAAGCACAATAAAAAACATCATCAATAATCAAATACAACCCTTCACATCACCT
Organism: Agrypnia vestita; assembly: GCA_016648135.1. Lineage (NCBI taxonomy): Eukaryota > Metazoa > Arthropoda > Insecta > Trichoptera > Phryganeidae > Agrypnia > Agrypnia vestita. The sequence goes on along the minus strand of JADDOH010024556.1, from coordinate 227,275 downwards.
CTTTTCTCAATGTTCCCGCTCTCCCACCACCTAGACGCCCCCTCCACTTCTACTAAATCCACAACACATACATCAGACATCCACTCCCACACACCTCAGTCTCAACTAACCTAAAGAAGGAAACGGAGGTTTTCGAAATATGTCGTGTTATACATAAAAATTAAATAGTGAAAAAAAAAAACAAAGTTTTAGTGTTTTATTCATAATTATTAAAAATGGATTTCCACAAAGTAAGCTCCAACACATTCAATTACTTAGTTATTGGAGATATTAAATTATTTATTTGTAATCACAATGCATGGTAATTTCCACGAACATAAATAAAAATATAATATACCTATCGCTAACAGAAAAAGCAATGGAATGATTTAATACCTAATCACATGACTAATAAAGGTTCCCATACTTTTTTTGTAAATTACGTACAACCTACAACTCAATATTAAAATAGCCAGAAAATAAATGGTATTTCGCAACAAAAAACGGTTTAGATAGGCATATTAACAATAAATGAAACCGGGATAATAATATTCAGAGATGTGTGATGCATTTTTGTATACAACTCGTATACATGAAACATCGGGACATAAAACTCAAATTCTTAAAAAAAGGCGCATTGTAATGGGTGAAAAAAAAAATATTTACAATAATTCACATTTACCGTACAAAATGTGTAAAAAGAAATATTTCATGTTTTGTTCGGTAGTTGCAATACGTACATCCCATTACAACCCCCGTTTAGGGGAGACTCACCCGCCACGTCGCGTATTTCCTGTACCTACTTTCTATGCCAATAACCATTTATTGCTGTTGCAAAACGTGTGACGAAGCTCTGTGAGAAATTATTGAACCAGTGCCGAAATGAAAAATTTTCTCAGTGTTTTCTTATTTGCATTAATAAATAATTATAAATGTTTTATTTTCGTTTAAATCTTTTAAGGAGGAATACCTACCTAGACATTTTGAATAAATCGATTTTTAAATATTTGCATTTTCTTAAAACTTGAGGTCTTAAAAATGTCTGTTTTAAAAATTTCAAGCAAAATAATAGTGGCATCCCTTTGTTGATTGCGTGCCGCGCCACATGGCGCCGTGCTACACGCAGGTAGCTGCCAATCAGGCTCTTTCATAATTTAAACGTTAGACCTGTTTTTATTATGTTTGTGAAGAGTGCTTGATGATATGGGAATTATAAGCAAGGTGGAGGATTTATATTTGGACCTGGGATCGATGATTTTATGTAAGTTGAAAAATTGAGCGATTTATTCATTGCTCAATATTCAAAAGCGTTTTACTCGAAACCATGTTTTGAAAATCGGTGACCAAAATATCTCGGCAACCACGGAACCGATCATCTTAAAATTTCTAGTGGTTATTCTATACATAATTATCTATTCTTTGTTGTAGGAGAATTTTTTAAATGATTTAGTCTTTTTTATCGGCATAATAAACCGTGGAGGACCTTTTTTTCGGAAGTCGACAGAGCCCAAGAATTTTCTGCCAATGTTGAATATTTTTTAATAAAAAAATCGACATATTCTTAAATATTTACTTTTATGTAAGAATGATAACAATACCATAATTCATATAGGTTTTCTTTAAAAAATTCACAAAAATCGCTTTTTTCGCACTTCGTAGTTAGGTATTTCCCCTTAAATTTAAATTAGTTTATTTTCATAAAATTATATAATTATCACCACTTGGCCCTAAAACCCTTGGTGGGTCTTGGCCTCATCAAGAGTCTTCTTATACTAATCTTGGTTTTAAGCCAGCTTTCTCCAGTTTTAGATATCCAAAGCAGATATTGTGTCTTCAGAGTTTAAATAAACCACGAACGTAAGTACACATTATAACGCAGTATAGTATATATATTCTTGAATAATTAAATTTTCTAGTAAACAAAGGAAATTTTTAGAGATTGTTTTTTTTATTTTTCTTTTGTCTTTTCAAGTAAAAAAGTTTTGTATTATAACTTTATAATAAAAAATTGTGACTTTTTTACTAAAAAATTGTATTTTTTAAGAGTATTTATTTGACCTTTTCATGATTATTTCAAAACTTACAAGATTGTAGTAATTTTTTTAAAAATAAATCAAACATATGGAACTAAAACTGAAACCAAAATTCGAAGCAGGAAATATTCGTAAGTTCATGTTCTGTCTATACATTTGGTGGTTTGTTCTTTGGATATATTATCATTCCATATTAGTATTGGCATTCCTAAGCTCCTTCACGCTATTGGTCTTGTATTCAGCAGAGAGTTCGGTGTTTGTTGTTCAGTCCTTCAAATACACAATTTCATCAAATCGAATACATTAAGGCGACATTTAAAGTAAATTCAACTATTCGCGTTTTTTTACGTAAATTTGTTTTTTATTTTATTTATTCATATCAGAATGTATATGACAGACAATTTTTTTTTTTAGATAATAACTCAGATAAAAACCTGTTTTTTTATATGAAATTAATAAACATAATATTTATAATTATTATGAAGAAAATGTAAGCATTACCTGAAAGACCGCGGCCATAAAATTCATTTTCAGTGTAGAATCATCCTTAATTACGGATTATTCATATATGTAACTACAAAGAAATTATTTTTTACAAGTGTAAAGCCAAAATTATGTAAATATAACTTTTTGAAAATATGGTCAATATTTATACATTGTTAAATCTGCTAGAGATTTTAAAACCCCTTGTTTTCATAGACAGGCGATTTTCAACAATATTTTTTATTAATTCACGTACATCGAGGCTTCAACCACTAATAAAAAGTTTGTTTTTATATCCAAAACACGTTTATTAATATTAAAAAAAAACATACGTATTACGTTTTCGTGTACATGTATAAGTAAAATTAATGATCTCAGACAAATTAAATAGTAACATTTCACTTTTATTTGTGTATATATTTCATATTTTATTATCGCTGGCCACTAATGTGTGAAAAAAAATTCGCCTTGTACTGACTTGTAATTGTGAAAAATGGTTGCTAAATTTAACAACGATTTAAAGTATGTTTTAATGTATTAGATAGGAAAAAAGTAATTACATAGTTATATTTAAAGTCATAGTATATAAATAATTAGCAATCATTTTGGCGCTTAAATTGTAGTATTTCATTGCGTGATGCTACGAGTACTTTAGTATTAATGAATCCATCCTCTGCTGTTTTCATTGCTGCTGATGTTTTTGTAACGTCTTTACAGATCTTTAAACTGCAGCGTATGTAAGAGCAAACGCAAAACGATGACCCGCTACGATGGCCGCTTAATTAGCAAGTTATGTACGTGACGGACAGACAGGGAGAGTGAGAGAGAGTTAATTAAACACGAGTCTGCGTACAGAACTACGCGACAGGCAGGTACCTACCTACATAAACATTTTTTACCGTATGAATTTCCAAACTTGTCAAATAAACGGCTACAGTACAGATTGAGTCAACTTTTAATCAGGTGTTTCGCTGGCGCACAAAGTGGCGGTAATCAAACAACCGGCGGGTAATAGAGCGGCCAGCGAGCAGCGGCTGCGCCTCCGCGGACGGGAGGCGGTCCCCGCGCGAGCGTCGCGCGTCACACGGCCAAGTGAGTCGGGGCCGTCTAATTGATTTTGGATAATTGAATTGAATCCCGCCGTTTAGTGACTATGGCTGATTGTAATTAAATGATTTCCATCCATTGTTTAGCAAAACAAGCACGCCCACGGCCGAATGGAGCCGGCCGGACGGCCGAACTGCGGCTCGGCAGATAACTCTCGGCGGAAGCGCCCCTGGCGGGAACGGTTGTTGCAGTTCTTAATGCCGAATAATTAAAGCTACATTAACGCCAAATAGTTGGGTCCCTACACAACCGGCCGTGTTCTGAAAATAGTGGATAATATTGTTGGCATTAGTCGATCCCTAGATAATTAACGCAATCTTCATGGAATAGGTATGTTCGAATCTGAAGAAAAAAATCTCTACCAAAAAGGGATGTAATTTGTATGAAAAACCACTGTGTAACGAACATTTCAAATGTTTTTGTTCCATATGTTTAGAAATACACATCCTTGAAGAACTCAACGAATAGTAGAAATATATATTTTTTTGTTATTTGTAACTGTTTTCCAAAAAAATGTTTTTCTTCCTCTTTTTAAATTTTATTTTTGAATAATTTTCTTCCAATTTTTGTAATAAATTTTGACATTTATGACGAAAAAGTTTTTAATTTATCATACTTAAAAAATAACAATAAGAATGTAACAAAATGATGTCCCATTAAGAAAGCATGAGAGAAACCCCTACGCACACTAATGGTAGGTCCTGGGAATGCCACTGCTCCCGGGTTAAAAAGAAATATGTCGTTGATTCTGAGCAGTGAGAGTTTTTATATATTTAAATCTGCTGATATTTTACTGTTTAACTCATAGGTTTGTTGGCTTTTTATTTTTTCACGTCATAATGCTATTTATTTAATAAATTTTCTGTGTATATTTTTTATTTGATTGTTATTTAAAATTTAGAGTTATTTAAAAATATATTTGATTGCTTTCTTGTATATTTTTTTAATACTGTTTAAAACCTAAGAATGTCTCATCCTTTTTAAAATATTCATAAAATAAATAAACAAATATATTTTACTGAAACATGCTGAAAAAAAGAAGGCAAGCTTTATGAAAATAAAAGGCCGAAACAAATTACAACTAGATGAGAATAAAAAAAATAAACGAGATGTAGGCTAGGTATACGTCGGTATTCATCGTACTCAAATAAGGAGATTTATATATTTTTACATATCTCTCTCATATTAAATACCTTTATTTGCGATGTTCGATGTCGGTAATGTTTAGACTAAAATTACATAAAATAAGTACTGATGCTGTATTCAAAGCTTATACAAAAAATATTATTTTATATACATTTATTAATTTCTTCTCCCACAGCATTCTGATGTAAAAATTATGAAAAAATTGTCATTGTCGCGTTAGATTCGTACATATACTTAATTATCTTGACGTTTAACGAATAACCATCATGTCTCGCAAAGCATTGTCACATTGTCTCACTCTCTCTCAAGTAGAAATTGAAAGAAACAAACACTGAAGTATCGATTTTTTTTTTAAATTCTCTCATAAGTGTTGGGATGACAATCTTAAGATCCCAATATTTCTATTTTCAGAATACGGCCGATTGTATTTGATGGTTGGAATATAAAAAAAGAAACAGAGTGATGTCATTGAATACAAAAATGACACTAAAGATACACTCTTTGTCATTCTTTTGTTGTGAATTGCATCTATCGTGAACTGTAGAGACAATTTTTTCTTAAACAAAAGTTTACATTTAGTGTGAACAGTAAACTGATTTTACACTTATTTTATGCTGAAATTATAAACTGTTTTTTCCATATATATGATTTTTTTTTAATTTCAACATTTTCTGCCTTTAGTGTGTGAACCAATACCAAGATTCTAAAATATCATCAGGCGATAAAACTTGAAACCGTACTGAGTAAATACGTATTGTTTTTCATTTAGCTTTATTTTTTTTTAAATATTAATAATAGGGGACGCATTTGATTTAGGAGCGCGTTCGGCTAATAATATCCGGGCTAATATGACAGTTAAAATTATTGACATCTTACACAACGTTACACAATTATTGGGTAGAAGGAATATATTATAACGAATGTTAAAAGTTGAGATTCGCATCAAGTACTATATTAATTTATCAAGAGACTACTCATTGAAATAAAATAAAAGTGTCGTCTGCCTTAGAGTAATCCTCGATGTAGAGGACCCCGTGCACCGCTCCTACATTGCAATGATACAGACCGCCGAATCATTGTAACGGCCGCCCCTTTAGACTTCTTTATTCCCGGCTATCCCGTTCCTGGGGCTTACGGCCGTTCCCGGAGGACTCCCGGCCCGGGATTAGTTTGCCGTGGGCGGGTCGATCACCGCTTGAACTGGGACTTACAGTTTACTGTAACTTCTAGTTCGATGAGAGTCCCCCTTCAATTTTCCGTTTGATTCGATACCGAAAGTAAATCATGTACGAAACTTTTATGATACTTCAGAAAAAGAATAAAAACAAATTCGTACATAAATTACGATACTCATCTATATTTATATCACTTTTATGGTTATTTGATTGGCACAAGCTTTGATACAAGTATTTTGCAATGGTAATAGGTACATATTTTTTGTGTTAGTATATTTCGTAAAATGTTTGTCTCCAATTCAACTTACCTAGATTATGACAATGATTTGATATCGAAAATAAAATTATATTATTCGCTATTATAAATAATTATGCAATCGATGTGTATATGTAATGGTAACTGAATTATTCATTTTAGCCGTAAGGGTTAAGAAATTAAAATAATTTTCAAAAATGCAATCTGCTATAAAATAACAATTACGTTACTTTGATACATAAATACTGTAATAATACATGAAATAAAAATCTTACTGACTTTCTTCTCTATTATCAGTCGTTTTCTATTTAATGTTAGATGGAGCTCTCTCCGATTGTCTCCTTTTTTTGTCCAATTTCAATTCTGCTCCACGTAGAGTTTGATCATTTCAACAGCCCAACTGGTTTAAGGACCTTATAACCAAGGCGTGCAATGAGAAAAAGAAGCAAGACTATATTTAAACGTTTATTTGAAAAAAAATCTAAATTAAATATTAATTAATTTTATTAAAATCTGGCTAATAATTTTAATTATTGTGATAGGAAAATTACGAGATATATCTCTTATATCGGTTTTTTTTCAAAATATGTTTAGGAAAAAGTTATGCTTCTTGTTCTCACTGCACGTATCTGCAATGTCTCTTGGCAACCACTGAACGACTGTTTATCCATCAAATAGAGGCTTATACATTGGCATTTATCTTTCATGCCATACTTTTTCCTCTCTATTATTGAAGTAAGCATTGATTGACAACTTTTCGTTTAAGTTCCAATAGATCACTTTTGATAATAATATTCGTCCGAGTGCCCCCCTATTATTGAAGTAAGCATTTTTTATTTTTATTTTTTTTTATTTATTTCAAAAAATCCTTGTTTACAAATACAGGTACTTAATACTAATTTAACAATAAAATATAAGATAAATTACACTTTTTTTTTTGTTAAATTTGTGGATTATGCCACTCTACTAGGCTACGCCTGTCCCAGAGTGGCGTTATAGAACACAATTATAATTTTTTTTTTAATTCGTCAGTAATATTTATTTTCATAAGGTAGTAATTATGTATCTACAAAGTATCGATTGACAACTTTTCGTTTAAGTTCCAATAGATCACTTTTGATAATAATATTCGTCCGAGTGCCCTTCAGTCCAGCATTCGCCTTACATATACGGATATTTCTTCTGTTATATAAAATTATTTTTTCTGAGTACACTAAATTATTGACTTGCTCATAATTGACTATCAAATCAACAGTTCATCTAATGATAAAGTGTTGATTCTTAAAATTCTTTCTTTAAAATATATCTATAATTAATAGTTTGTACTTTGTCACTTGACTGATAAATAAAATAAAAATATTTCTTTCTGGATCTTCCTTTTTTCAAACAAATTTCCTTTGCGCGTATACTTTTTGACAGGTAATTTCTTTCCATGAAATCAATAATCTTTGACTTTGATATTACAACCTATTAAATGCTAAATTTTCTTTCAGTTTTTATTTAATTTTTAAAAAATATTATATTAAGCATTCTTGGTGGTTAAAATATTCAATTTAAAACTAATGATTATAATGGGTTGTTTAAATTATGCTCCGTTATTTTCAAGACGATACGTTTGAATGTCAGATGGAGGGTAGGAAAACTCAGAAAGATTCTTAAATCCGAGCAGTACCTCAGAAATTGGAACTATTGCGCTGTTATACCTATTTAGGGGGGAACTTTTTTCATATATGCAAATGCAAAAAAAGTTAAGATATGTTAATATTATTACATAGAAAGCAATTTCAATAATAAATAAAGCATATTTATTACGCATTACGCGTACTACCCATGTTGAAAATGTGCCTATATATCGCAGATTGGCAATAGTTTTCAGTTAAACACATTTAATATTTTAAATACGTTGTAACGAAGGATAAATAATGTAACATCGAATGAATCATATTATCAATGAGTTGTTTGAGCATTAAAATGATTAATGAATAAAATTAATTTTAAGTAAAATAAACATAACATTTCATAATTAGTATAATACGTAATGGTTTAATTTTAATAATTAGCCATTTTCTATACTCACGTTTACTATATTTGAATTTGTCCCGAACTAAAGCGTACACCTAGTTTGTCAACAACGAGTAAAAAAATATAATATGAAGGTTATACGCATATTATAATAAATCAATAAGATACAATAAGTGTAGTGAAAATTTAGTAGTATTTTAAAAAAGGTAGATATTAATGTTAAATAATAATTTTTTTTTTTCAGTAATTTTATACCACTTGTATAATAACAACAAACAGTCCGTAAAAAAAATATCTCCATGTGCTGCTTTAGTGCGGTTACTCAATTCGATTCACAAATTTTAAGAGGAAAACTTCCGGTCGATTTTCCAACCCCTAAAGGTCTGCCGTAGCCTCCGTGGGCAGTTTGGCCAGATGTAGTATTTGATTATTGGATTAAAAGTTTTCCTCCGAAGCTTGAGCGGAGTAGGCTTCCACGAAGATTGCCAGGCCGCTGATTCATTTGCTGAGCGGACACCGGCCATTGGAAAGCAACTTTTGGGCCGTGAGGGGATAACCGAGTTAGAAACTCATACTGGTATTATATTTTCTAGCGCAATTTATCAAGGCCAATCTTATGAAGTGCAATCAATTTTGACAAATGGAGTTAATTTTGCCGCGCTTCTATGATTTCTTCGAAATATTTAAAAAACATGTTACTGGTCAATACTTTTGAAGGTGACTTCGACTAAGACTTCCATATTGCTAGCTAGTACAGTTTTAACAAATATTTTCATACTACCTGAAACAAAACTACTACAATTATTTAAATATGCCTATAAATCATATATATGTTATCCTAAATTATATTACGAGTACACTATCCAGGTTTTGGTTCAGTTAACGTTAAATCAAAGAAATATAAAAACTTAAAATCTTCAAATCTGATTTACACATGATGAAATTTTTGTTTATTGCGGTGTTATTCTAGGGATACGATATGTAATCATTTATTAGATAATTAAAAATTTTCATCAAAATACTGTTAATTTGCTTCTGCCAGTACACAGCAAACATATATTTTTTTGTATTTTGGATTCGTGAGTAAGTTCATGTTATGTTTGATAGTCCTTAAGCTTAAGAGTATATATTTAAATTAGATTTATTCTGTACATATTTTCGCATTGATTTATCCGAATGACGTGTAATTATTTTTATTAATTCAATAATAACTGTGCCTATTTATTGTTATGTTTGCATGAACATAAAACCAGTACTTAAAACATTAATTTACAAAAAACATTTATTTTTCATTTACTTATGTTTTTGTTACCTTTTCTTCCGTTTACAATGACAAAAATTAGGGCTGTGAAGAATGTAAAATCAATTTCCTAGTAAAGGTAGTCTCAAGAAATGAAAATCGTATTCACCGTTACATACATTATTTTTTTTAATTTAAAAAAAAAAATAGAGATGCGAACACGGAATTCGTGTCACATCAATATTCTTACTATTTTCAAATTAAGCTAAACGCTTGTGCTATGAAAATAGGACTAGCTTGCCTGGAGTGAGATTCGAACCTGCGACCTTTGGATCACGAGGCGAGAGTCCTAACCACAAGACCAACAAGCTACTCTTCTGTTATATATTCTGTTATACGCCAATATGCAATTTTTATTCTGGAAGTGTAAACAATAATCGTGTTATTTACAGTAATACTATTGAAGTGTCAATTTAAAAATATTACCACAAATATAGATGATTTAATAAAATGAATTAGAATAAAAAATTTATTTATAATAATTACTCACAGATTAAATTAGATGAAAGTATATGTTAAAACTGCCAACAAGTCGTTATTTGAAGCAGTTTCCTCGAGGAAGTAGATTACGTCTGTATGGGGCAGCATCCCTTAATAGGGTTGATGGACCGAGTCTGATTGGAGCTAATTAGCAACTCTCCAGTTGTTGTTTGCGGAGCCTGTTAATATTACTTCCTGGAGTCCGGGTCTTCTTTAGGTACTCCTATCCTCACCGTTAGATTTAAGTTTTCAAATGAATTGACAATTATTTTACCAAACATCATAATCCAATATCAAATAAGGGATCGTAATAATCCTTAAATGGTTGTAATAAAAATAATCCAAAAAAAATTCAGCTGGAACATTTTAAATAACATTGAGTAATTTGTTAAATTTACGTAAATACAGTACAATGCTGCAATGTTTATGTTTATGTTAATTTATATAGCGTTATAGTAATCTGTAGCAATAGCAAAGCATATATAGAAATCTGTAAATTAAAAATGCAATTTCATGATGTTCAACTTTATATCTACAAATTTGAAAAAAAAAACGGTTTCCAAGGTAAATAAAATAATAATATTGAATTCCCTTGCAGAGAGTGCAATTAAATTGCATTCTAATAATCTTTCATTTTTTGTACATGTTAAAAAAATGTAAACGGAAAAAATCATTTCATAAATATTGTTTTAAACAATGATATAATAAACTGTAGATACGTTACAAGCGTGAAATCGTGAAAAGTCAAAAATAAGGTAATTGCCTTACTTGCATTCGTTATCGAACGGACCTTCTTTGTTTTTAGACGCCACGGCACGCCGAAAAAAGGAACAGAGTATCGTACACTACTGTAAGAATGAGTATGGTATTTTAGTCACCGAGACTTCAAATTACCAGATTTTTTTGCATTTGCTTCATTTGAAATCGGAATAGTATGGGAATAACGAGTCTATTTATAGTACGTCAATGGTTTTAAAGCAAATCAAAATAATCAGTTATTTACAATGGCAACGAATTTTGAAATTTTTTTCGTATGTGTGCACGTGGGATCTTTAGCGCTGAAACTCTGAAATTGGAAACGATTCTGACGGTTAGAGTGCTAGTCGCAAGGAGAACACGCGGAACTGCCATAACGCGTGTGGAAAAATAAAATTCGAATTTATTCACTATGTATTGCTCAGGGAGCCTACAACAGTAAAAATTATAGATTTTTGCGTACCGGTAAAATAAATATATCAACTGTACACAAACAATACGATATTTTATTTCATACAATCTTCTGTTATTGTAGAAAATGTATCATCTTCTAGTATTAAATAATACTCTTTGAGATGTCCATTGCATTAAAATGTCTATCCTAAAATACTCTTCGACGTGACTGAATAATATACATAAATTATTAACATTACAAAATCCGTTCCAGCCATTAGTCGACATTTCAATCACGTACTGAGCTCTTTCATCGAGTTGGGGATGAGTTATTAAGTAATAAGCTTACAGATGTATAGACAGACATGATCTTCAAGCCAACCGATGGCTGGAACATGGAAAATAATTACATTTATGTAGTTCGCTAATGCGTGTGTGGCTAAACGAGGGGAATGTGAGACGGTTCGTGAGATACAGAAGGCAGCTAGTGAGGCAGATACCATTAGGGATAAACCATATAGGACGTTTGACAGATAACCCATTGACAAGTGAGAATAGAGTAATGATTTGTGTTACGCCCGGTGTTAATTTTGCAAATGGTTTAATTCTAACTAGAGCATCCAAATTTATCGGAAAATGGCATAACCCGTGAATCGGTAAAACTATCAGGTAAATACAGATTTACCAGTGAAGGTGTTAAAAAAAAGAATATGACGATATTATCCCGTAATATATAACAATAAAATTGACATTAATTTTACACAAATATTCACTCATAGATTTACAAATACATTCATACAATTGTATAATACATAAAGCTGTCTAAAATAATTCAGCTACTTTCAAATGGTACTAATAAGAACAAAGGTGGATGCGTTATCGGAATATATTATTTTATTTATTGATCTTTTCAATATGTTATTAATATATAAAGGCTACAATAAATTCCATTTTTTATTAAGACACAATTACATTGAACTTTTCATTCGAAAAATTCATTTTAAAATATGAGTATATACAATATAGTTAAAAAAAATAAAGTATGAAGCTTATTAATTGATCATTAACTCCGCATATAAAGATATCACTATTTTAATAATTGATGAATTTATAATGACGAAATGTTGAAACAGACAGTCTGTAGTGCAACTGGACTTTACGAAACTTCAGAGCACATTAAAAAGTATTTGCGGAAGACAAAATAGTCGCAGAGGAATATTAAATAATAATCAATAAAGTACCGTCAGCTCGACTAATGATTTTTGCCTTGGTAAGTCCAGAATTCCCAACGCAAGTGCCCTTATGTTTTTGCACTTATATTATTAATATTGTCACTAAATACTGTAGTTCTTCCTCTTCATCTACTATCCCTTATCCTAATGGGTCGGGGTCCCTGCACTGCATTGAAGGTTCCAACTTTAATACTAATGTTTTATTTAATAATAATTTTAAAATACAAACTATTGAATAATTAGTGATGTTTATATTTATATATATTTCTCTTTCTTTTTCCTTAATTTTTGCTATATATATTTTTAATTTGCTATTTTCTTTATTTATTGCTCTTTTCTTAATTTGCTTAAAATTTTTAACTTTGTACAGAAAATTTCTTTTATGTTGTTTTTTGTACTTAATTATTTTCGTTTTTTATCTCTTATGTTTATAAAGTGAATAATATTTTGTAATATTGTAACTTACAATTGTAAAAATGAACTCACAGACAAACGTCTTTTTAGTCGTTTTGTGGGATTAAATATTAAAATCTAAAGAAAATAAATAGAATATATATATATTATATATATATATATATATTGTAGTTAGCGAATATTATTAATTAAAAATGTAAAAAATAATTTACTGAAGTTATCGGTAATTTCAAATTCATTTAACGGTAATGGAATTCATCTATATTTACCGGTAAACTGGTTCACCGAAAACCGTAATGAATGCCCTATTTCTTTTTTATTTCCTATTTTCAACAAGCCAAGAGGCTCAATAAAATAAGCGAAACAAATCACAAAACACCCAGGCTAGAGTAAATCACATGGATTAATTGCGACCTCACCGGAAATCGAACCCGAAATCCTCGTTGCGAGAAGTCAGTATCTTGCACTGCGCTACGAGGGCCGCTTACGCTTACGGAATAATTAAAATATTTATAGATACGCCGGTCATATCGCAAGAATGTTATTATATAAGATATAGTATAGATATGCCGGTCATATCACAAAATTGACTACCAGATCACGCGAAACTTGCGTACAGAGTGATCTGGTGGTCGGTAGTTCAAGCCCCATTTCAGGACACTAGTAAATTAGTCCTATTTCTATAGAACAAGCATTAGAATATTGATGTGACACGTATTACCTATTTGCATCTCTATTTTTTCTTAAGTTACTGAATTTAATCACCCAAAATATGTGCATCTTAATAATATGGCTCCGTAAAGAAAAGCGATGTAAGAAAAAAGTATTGTTCATTTACTTAGTACGTTATAATATTTAAAAGCGCCATGTCATTTTCTAAGATATTAAAATCGACTTTATTTACATTTTTTACCAGCAAAATGAACATGAACAAAATAATGCAGTAATTAAAATTGCAATCATTTTGTATTGTTGAAGTAGTGTACAAACTTGTAATATTTTATAATACCTAAATTCAATATTATATACAAAATTTTCAGAAACAGTTTTTAAAGGCGTTTTATTACACACATTTTTAAATACAACATGTTTTAATAATGAACTGAAAATTAAATTTATTTAATTTAGTTTAATATTTAAATTTATTACGTTCAGTTATTTATATAAATATTCAAATATTGCTGAAATTTTGTGGTAATAATTATAGTAAAAATGAAGAGAGAAACATTTCAGAATTTCAATGAATCTTAAACTAAGATTTACCGTTTTCGAGAAAACTTCGATCATAAATTTTTTACTCCGTTAGTAACTTTCATTATTGCACCCCTGGGAAAAATTAATCGAATTCACGTTTCAAATATTTTACGTCATTGAAAATGACAGCCTCTGATGATGTTTAAAATACGGTGAATTTTTTAAAACCATGTCGAAAATATCAAATTAATTGAAGCCTTGTCATTGATGAAATATTTTGACCGAAGTACGTCTACCAATATATACTTTAAATATTCAGCTGCATTTCATATTTATTTAGTACGATGTCAATACCAACATAAAATACAAAAAAGTAAAAAAGTAAAACACGAAAATGTGTATAATATTCTGTATTTTGATCGTCAGTTTATTTGCGTATTATGTAAATATCATTTGTACGTTTCAAATATCAATACGACGGAATGAATACATGTTTGGTGCATGCGTTTATTTTGAATCCGCCTGCCAACCATCGGTCAATACCATGACGAGCCACTTCAGTGCGGCCACTTCAAAATAATTGACATGAAGCTGTTGTGAGTAGCGAGCGCTTCAATAATAATCTTTAAAAGAGCTTATGATACTCCTTGAAGCTTTAAGCTTCAAAACAAAACAATATACAGTAAATCATGTTTTCTTCTCTAAAATGAGCAAATAATTTTGTGGTGACATTGTTAATATAATTATAAAAATATACTGTGTTTTCACCAATTACATATTGAAAAATATCTTCATATATTAGAGCCCATGATCCCTTCGTAAGAATACAATGTAGGTTATACTAAAAAATTAAAAATCAAAAGTTGATGTAAAGACAGTCAAAATATAAAAATTATATATGAGAAATATATAATAATTAAGTACCTACTAATATGAATACAAATTTAAAGATAACTATTTATAAAATAGACCTGGTTATTAATAATATTAAACTAATATACTATTAACACTTTCTCTTATTTAAAAAATTTCTGATCTATCAAACTATGTAATTACTGTAATTCTGTATAATTTGTATGTAAAATATGAAAATTATTATTAATATCAAAAGAATAAATAAATAAATAAATAATAAATACATAGCCAAAAGATGACTAACAAATTCGGATTAATTATTCGTTTTTTGATTTTTAATTTGTTAGTATACATTTTACCCTGTACAAAAGGGCCGTGAACTATTGTTGATATTTTGATATTTTTAAATATATAAGTGGTGAAAACAAACTACATTTTTATTAATTAAATAATGTTTTGTTCATGAAAATTTTCACATTACCTACCCTTAATCATCGTAAAGTATGATAAACTTAAAATTGTGAAGTATTATTTATTGTCTACCTAAAATTTGTAAACATGTAAAAATAAAATAATTATTCTCATAGGCAATATGTTTTATTTTAAATGAAAATAAAGTTTATGAGTATTTAAATTTAAACATGTATTTTGTCTTTTAATGGCTATGGAACAGCAGCTACATCATCATAATAGTATGAAACGAAACGATTTATTTGTTTATATTATTTAAAGACAATAAAATAAATAAGCTAATGGTTAAGATGCGTACTTATCCAGTAGTCCGGGGTTCACGTCTTATTTTAGGAGACCAACAAGTTAATTAATATTTGAAAACAGTTTGAAAACAGTAAGAAAAAATGTGTGATATGTGTGCCGTGTATGCAATTTATTAAAAAAAAATACCAGATGACTTGTCCAGGCATCCAAATAAGATAAGAAGAAAAATAATATGTAATTTTTGAAGATATAACAAATAAATTTACAATATTCATAGGCTTTCAGTAAAATTTCTGTAAATATTGGATAAATAACATGCATTAATGTAAACATACTTTAATAATAATTGTATTTAAAAGTTTATCAGTATTTGTTTAAAAATATAAGTACTTATTAAAAAATGTCCCATCGTCAAATATATTAAGATATTAACTATTGCGTTGTATTGTAATTCAACTCCCGACATTGCCGGATTGCCTTTTATAAGCCCTTCGTTACAAACGTAATACCGTTGCACTATTCGTAATATATAAAAGTACCTGCCTACGCAATAAAGACGCGTCACGTTCCGATTTTAATTTGTTAATGCACGTTCGCCCGGGGTCGCGCGATTTGTATACACAAAATTGGTTTCGACCGCTTTGGCTTACGTGTCGAACAAACATCGCGTTTTTGTTGGGAAAGCTGCATCGGACGTGTACTACGCCGGGTTAAAAGCTGCAGAGTGACGGAAGTTTTTGTACCAATTTCATCATTAATTGGCGCTAAGCAAGCGTCGCGTTGTTGCCAAAGTGCACTTCACAAAATTGTTGCAGGGAAAATGATAAACCATGGCGTAAGCTCACTTATCCAGCTGGGTATTTTGTAAATACATCCGAGGGAGAAAAAAATCAGAGAGATAAACAAAAACAAAAATATTCATATTTTACATTCGTTGGATTATTTTTAGATATATTTTTATTCAAATAAATTATGTTATCCAATTACGTTCGAGCTAACATAGTTTATCATATCTTTATTTTAAATACGTATTTCACAAGTAGGTACATTAAGAAAATATTGAAAAAATCTAATGCACCCCAAAAATAACGCAACAATATAAAAAAAAATATGACACTATAAGAACATGGTTAAAGGTAATAAATATTAGAAATGAGAAAAAATAATTTTAGGATTGAAATATCAAAATAAAATATGGAACGTATTAAAGCAAAACAAGTCATTTTTAAACAAATGTTCCAAGAACACAATTTGTCCACAGAGGGATAATCATTAATTAAACATGTATCTCACAGAGACAAAGCTGTTTATATAGGAAAAACATATGCGACCCAATAAAGATTTCCATGATTACTAGCTTATCTATAGGAATGGTGAGGAATATGAAAAATCTTGCTTGTCAACCAAAAGTTCACTAATAGTTGTAGTTTTATTAAGAAATGGTGTAACTTTAATAATAAATGTTGTAACTAGTTTTGGCGGCCCTCTTTAGCCCAATGGGCATGACACTGGCTTCTCACGCCGAGGGGTCTGGGTTCGATTCCCGGTGAGATCATAATTAATCTATGTGATTTACTCAAGCCTGGATGTTTCGCTTCTGTAATTGGGCCTCTTGGCCTGTTAAGGCGTAAAATAAAAAAATAAGTTATAAACTTGTATGTTTAAACATTTTTATAATATGTTTCATTACTTAAAGTCAATAAATTAAATTAAATGTCCGTCCGTTAGTTGCTATAATTACAGCAACAGCACTGACTAGCCGCTAATGAGGCGTGAGCAGAAGAGTGTGACAGTCAGCGCGCGGCTCAGGCTACATGCGAGAGCCACCTCACTAAAGTACAGTGTCATGACATTTATATTCATATAATTATATCCCGTGATTCCTCATGGGATATAATTAAATAGTTCTAGCCCTATTTTAATATTATTAAAAGAATATACTCTATAGTACCAATAATTTTTTGAAGTACCAACATAGTACGCGACCATTGGTTCCTTCTTCAGATTAAATGTATACAATTAGAAGGGACCATTGGCTCCGAAAAATGTTGATATTTTAACAAATTAGTGGTTTAAATATATACGTTTATTCTTGTCCTTATTTTAATATTGTCACCAAAAGTAATTTTGTATTAATTGAAAAAAAAAAATTATAATAAAAAAATTATCTATTTAGAATCCGTAAAAAAATATTTTCAATTTTCTTCTCTTACTTAATGTAAAACCGTTCATAGAGGAGAATCGACGTATAGAAAGTTCACGTATGTAAATTTATCGAAGCAATATTTTATCCAACTGGGATTGTTCTTCCAAAAGTATACACGTATACAATTGTTTTCGACGTGGTCGGCCAATGAATTGTGTAGCATGGTGCAAAACTACAGACAGAATGCCCGTAGGTACGTACTTCCAAAATATAAATCATTATTTCATGGGCTACGAAATCCATTTCGAGTGAAGCATTTCAATGGTGGTTTTAGTGGCAATTATTAGCGAGATAAATGAAAATGTTAAATACTTAAACATGAATTTGCAATAGAATTTAAATTCAAGGATTGAATGAGATAAACACACTATAAATATTTATTGGTCTGAAAAATACGACCTATAGAATAACAATACAATCATGGACTAAAAGAGATTAAAATAAACCGTACAGACTTAGGAAACCATTTTTAAAAACTAGTCAAGTTTAATTAATTGTTAAAAAATTAATTAATTATTCACCAAATTAAGTCATATTTATTTTGAAACTAAGTTCAACAACATTCTTTCTCCAAACTTGAAAAATATTGATAAGATTGGCGAGTTGGAAAACAAGGTAAAAGAAAGTAAATGAAATTGATACAGATAAATTAAAAAGTGTACTAAAAACGACATCGTATTTAAAAAATAAAATGATAGGGAAGTAACTATTCCGCCTCGGAACAGAAATCCCTAGTGAAGAGGACTATATTATTAATGTAGGTATACTTGTATTTAAATAGAATAAAAAAAACATAGAAAAATATCTTTAAAAAAATTATATTTCGTTACAAATAAGATGTTTGAATTGTATAAAAAATAAAAACAATTACCAATAATTATTCATTAATTGGATGAGTACAAAACATAATACTCTCTAATCGCAACGGCTACGAAACATTGGTGTATACCCAAAAATACCTTTTGAAATGATAATGCCGGTACGTAATTAACATAATACCAACAACCACAAACTTTCCTTTCGAAATTCACCGATATTATAATGCAGACTTAACACCAAGACGCAAATCTTGTATAGGCGATAAGATAAGATCTAAAGATAAATCCAAAAGATGAGATCTTGAAATAATTACTTTTCATTGACTACATTGTCAAATGGCTGTGGATGCTTTACATAGTAATAAATTAATTTTATAATAATCCTTCAATTTGTATACATAAGTGGTAGTATAGTAAAGAATAGGCTATAATTAAATTTGTATTATTTAGAGAAACGAAAATTATAATCTAAACAAGACAGAAAAAAAATCATAATTAGTAAATATTACACAGTAAATTTGAATTTGTGAGTGTTGCATTTAAATTTGAATGAATGAAAAAAAATACAGTTAATGTGAATATAATATCTAAATAACGTATTAATCAATATTATGATCATTATTCAAAATTATTATAATTGATATAATTTTATTTAATAACATAATAATATGAATGAATTGGTCCACACATTTAATGTTAGGTCAGTTCGGAGTTCGGATATGGAAGTAAGTTGTGTATATGAAACAAACTGATTTTTATCAACTTTCGAAATAATATTAATAACTTTTTATAATTTTCATCATATCAGAATTGACATTGTTACAATCCTATATAGTACGGGTCAAGAGACCGATGTTATAAATAGTAATAATTTTATTTGAAGATAATTATTTGATTAAATACATTGAGGATCCCTAATGGATTCAAAATAGATTATGGATTATTGTGAAGGTGTTCGGTGTCATAAATATAAATTTTATTACGCGTTTAGTTATTTAAAAAAGTCGCTGCCGAATTATTTGCATAGGTGCTTTGAATTTTTGAAATTATGCACTGGGATCCAAAACGTAGGACAGAAAACTCAGAGATATACGGCAACATATCCAAGAAAAATAATCAAAATGATTCTGAAATTAAAAAAGTAACTCATAAAAAACAAGTTTTTATTATACTCCCTTTCTCATTTACTAGTTGAAACAGGTTTGGCGCTTACCCCACGCGTTGGGCTCAAGTCGGGCGACGCTACGAAAGGGAGTAATAAAAAAATTCGTTAAATCCAAAATTATACTATAATTATTAATTTTTTTAAACGAAAATTTGTTAGATAATTTTTATGGTTGCCATGAGTCTGCTCGCAAAGTTTCAGCTCGATTGGATCACGAGAAAAGGGTTAAAAATCGATTCAATTTTTTTCGACAGACAAGCAAGCAGAAGCTACGAGTTAAAAGAAAGGGAGTAAAAAGAGTTTTCAGATGAATAATAAAATGCATCTGTACATACTTGTATATTTTATTTCTGTTGACAAAATGTAAAAGTGTAGAAGTAAGCTTAAAAGAATGCACGATTGTGTTTCACCGCAGCAAGTTGCCTCAGGCTACACAGCTTCTGTAAAACTAATATGTTTCATTGTACCTTAATACTCGAAAACATATCGACCCTCTGACAAGTTCATTGCAGGAAAACCATAAATAAATGTAAATTCTACCAGCTATCTGTATGCGTATGTGGAATGCGTACACTTATGTATGTGTCTACGTGTGATTACGTAACGGGGAAGATACCACTTGCCGCTGACGTACCTTTACAGCTATTTTCTCCTGAATCAAATTATTTTCCCATTAATCTCGCAGCTTTTGAAGGTTTTTAAGAGTCAGACTCCGACGTAATTAATGACTATCATTAATTAAGTTACGTTAATCACAAGATTATAAACATTTTAAATACAATTTTGTAATTTTTATTTGATTTTCATACAGATTTTCGCAGACTTATTTCATCCATCCGGTGGTTTTTGTTTGGAAAGGAAATTTATGAATATGTAGGAAAGATTTAATGCAAATATTATTTTAAATCAAACAATCGAATTAAAAATAATTTTTTCATGTTTACTACAAAAATATTCTGGTTAGACCTTTTAAATAAAATTTGTAATTGATTATGAATTTCACCACATAAGTTTAATTATTAAGCCGACCGGTTATGGAATAATCTTTATTTTTTACCATCCTGATATAGGCAATAGATTTTTCCGGAACCGGTTTATTTAAATATTAAAGTGATGTGCTTTAAAACAATTTTGATAATTCATTAAAAAATAAATCAATTTATCGTTTGTTAAAAGTTATTAAAATCTATTTATCACATTCTAAACAGGATGTTCTAGCACTAAATTTAAAGAAAGATCTATAAAATACACCTTATTTGTAAAACAGTAATAGAAAGTCGCACAAAGTCGATATACTAATTTTGCAGTTTTGAGTTTTGGGGACAATTTTCCTATAATGATATATTTTTTCTTTGTGTCTCAAATTATTAATGCTCTGGAAAAAATAAAATAAAATAAGATAAACGATGTCCGAAAAACGACATTCAGAAGGCGACGTTCAAACCTGCAATACATGAATACGACAGTTAACCAATATGTTATAGACAATTTATATACTGCACGCGTTTCCATAATATAAAGTCTGTGACTTGATTCAAACTGGAATATAACATTTTTCAAACTAGAAGTAGCATTTTAAAGCAATAAGCAGGATAAAGAGAAAACGTTAATATTTCTACAGTGTTTAACTCATGCCGCACATGCAAAATTGCTCAATGACAGCTAGATTGACCAGTC
Organism: Agrypnia vestita; assembly: GCA_016648135.1. Taxonomy (NCBI): domain Eukaryota; kingdom Metazoa; phylum Arthropoda; class Insecta; order Trichoptera; family Phryganeidae; genus Agrypnia; species Agrypnia vestita. The sequence continues at coordinate 205,867 of JADDOH010024556.1, read as the reverse complement.
CCGAAAAATAATATGCATGTGGCGAGATTCATAGGCAATTTTTAAATATATATATATATATATAATATGTTTATTATAAATTAGTAAATATGTATTACATTATATTTATAAGTGAGCAACTGATAATATTTTATGTGTATAATATTTATTCACATTAAATATTATCTGCATGTATTTTAAAACAATATCTACTTCTCGCACTTTATACGACTTCGACATTTGTTTTTTTAAGCTGGTAATCGAAATACGTACAATACTTACACCATTTGTAGCGCATTCATATTATAAGATTCCATTTTAAGTGTTGATTTAATTAAATGTTTTTTTTATTTTCAATAAACTTTTTTTTGCTTTTGTTGTATTGTCATGGATTCACGATGGGGGGAGACAAATGAAACACTTGAAATTAATTAATGTTTTTTTTTATGCACAAAGTTTCTGTAAACGAATTAAATTTGACCAGTTGTGTATAATTTACACCATCACAACCGAAAATTTTCCGTTTGGAACATATTATATTCGTCTTCTAGAATATTCGCACGTCTATGAACATTTAGTCACCGATTTTTTCATGATGATAGCTTTCGAACGCCCGGTGGGTACTTTCGTAATTTTTCGCTGGTCACTGCGCGCACTAATTGCCAGCCATCTCTGATTCATTTCTTTATAATTGTAGAAATGTCTGTGAACATTTTATCATCGGTTATCATCATCACAGAATCATCGGTTCTGATTGCTATAAACGTCTAGTAGGTACTTTCATAATTTGTCGCTGATTACTGCGCGCACTGATCCAGAAATCCTCAATAATGTGTAAATTCTTCCTATTTCTATTGCCTCGTAACAATATTATCTACTCAAAGGTCCCAAAAAACTGTTGAAAATGTGTATTTCAAAATAAAAAGTATGTGTTTTTTCTTTCTGTTATTATAGATTGGTGAAATAATAACGTGACATGATTTGAAGTTCGATTTTATATATTATTGAATGAAGTGAATTAATTTGATTCAAGTAACATTTCCTTTGAAACATAAGCTTTTTTATGGAAAAAAATTGAAGGATTAAATGAAACCGAGAGATGCAAGGCCTAGCGTTCGTTCAACTATGCCGTAATGAAAGATTGGTTGATTCTACATTACGCCTAAATACATCTGAATCAAGTCGTGGATGAAAACAAACAATGAAATAACCGGTACGAACGAAAACTGTTTCGTGGACCATTAACCTCACTTCCTTATGTAAGGGTGTATTTGGCGGACTGTCCCCTGCACAGGACTGTCGAGGCTTTACTGATATTGTTAAGGGAGGCGTTTTTTCGGATGACGAAAGTAATAACTTTGTTTGCCGCGCCATATCCGAAAAACAGAGGGAACGTCTTTTTTTTGTTTTCACCCTTTGTCCGGTCATTGTTTTATGTCACTAGGGAGACTGTTGGTAGAATGCTAAAGTAAAATTTGTCATATTTCGGACGGGAAATTATTTGACCCAGCTGCAATGTTGTAGATATCTGGTTAGAAAAACGCTTTTCTAACCGTTTTTGTTCATATTCTCAGTGGAAACATAAAGATTTAAGTAAAAATTTAGATGTATTGTGTATGTGTGTGTAGTTAAATTATTTTCTTAATTAATGAAATTGTAAGAATAATATAGAAATAGTACAATTCAAAAGAATTAAGACTACGTTTTGGATTCGGCCGTATTTTGTTTCAAACAGTTAATCATTCATTATTTGTCTAAATACGGTCGGCTACGAAACCAGTCGCTTTTGAAAAAATTTAATACGTACATTTGTTACAGGTGACAAAAAAAATATTTCAAAAACTTTTCGTGATGTTTTAGATCGATTTTGGGTGAGGCCCTAAGATTTCCTTTTACATCATCCATCATCATCATTATTATTCGTTATCACATATTTCCGTAGAACTTCATAATTTCAGTGCGACCTGATAGGGTTTGATTCTTGTTGACTATATAGTGTCCAAACATGTTTACATATTTTAAAACACGTTGGAAAATATACTTTAATTATTTCGGCCATGTTAAGATAACAAATTTGAGTCTTATGGATGTTTTTAATATATAAAATATTGGATAAAATTGAAATTGATGAATCAATCCATATACTTATATTGAAATTCATTTCAACAAAATGCTACACAACATGACAAGCCAGACTGACATTCTACATAGGACAATAGAATATCAAATATGCATTTGAACAAATGAGCACGAACTACTTTACAGTAGTTTCGTTGGAATTCCTGAAACTTTAAATATCTTTCAAGTCAACGCAGCTCCGTAATTTGCGATGTTCAAAATTACAGGAGTGTTTATTATCAGCTCTTATTGTGTCGGTGGATAGTTTTTCATGCTCTCCTGAAACAAACGAATTTTCGCTCTGAAATTCATTATACCCGTACACCTTTCATTACGGAAAGTATTTCCCGAGAAGAAAGGAGGGGGGTGAATGCTACGGACCAACTTTCTTCATTCGAACCGCAGCTTTTTAACAGTCGGCTCTAATTAGCTTTGACAACAAAACTCTGTTCTGTAGTGAAACACGTCTTATAAATATTCCCGGTAATGAGAAGATCTCGGGGCAAACACAAGTTTAGTCTGCTCGCTTCTTGTACATAGGCACATTTTTAAAAATAAAAAAATTATTATCATTAAAAAAATACTTAAGCATTTCTAAGTTTTTTTCTAAAGAGATGCGTACAAGGAATATGTGACACATACAGAGTATAAAACTATACATAGTTGAACAAAACCCCTTCTTAAGGCCTTGGGACCGTAGCACAGTGGAACTATGTGTCTCCTCGGATATATTAAAGACACATAATCTAGTTAAAATATTTGTTCTTGTATAATTAAATCCCTTAGTAAATAAAACGTACGTTACGAAAACTTTTCTAAATACATGTTGTTTTCAAGTAAATGTAGCTAAACCCAACTAATTTACTAAGACATTATTATTTTTAAGAGTAGCTAGTTTTATCTTTTCATAATTGTTCAAAAATTTATAAGTTTGTAGTAATTTTTCAAACAAGTCAAACGTAGTGGAACCAAAACGCGAACCTTAACATATCTATTTGTTCATGTCTGTATATTAAGGTGGTCCGCGATGACAATATACCTATATTTTTAAAATTTTCAATCAAGCCAAACGCTTTTGTTACGGAAATAGGAAAAACTTGCTGATCTTCTGGGACGAAGCTCGAATCTCCGACCACTGAGGCAATAAGCGAGTAACTGAACCATTCGACTAACAAGCACGTGCTTAGTTCAAATGTTAATTGACCGAAAAAATCTTGAATTCACAAATAAATAGAAATCAAAAAAAAAATCATCTATTACCAAATATGAGTGTCCATGGACATGACATATTTTTGGAGACAAACCATACATAAAAATTGAGGGAGAGTTTGAGCGAAGAAATAATAATCACGGCAAATTGACAGCAACACATTTTTTAAGATCAGAAATTCGGGACGATATGCTAATTTGCATATCTATTATTAGTTTTAGCTACAAATGCCAATACCGCGTGGTGTACTTCACTCTGTTTTACTGAACCAAGCAGTGCCGTAGTTAGTTATAATCTAGTAGATCACTTACCTTTCTTGATAAAATATTATATAAATAGGATTTATGGATATGTCTTGATTTTGTTTTTTTTTTTACATTATTATTTCTTTTTATTAGTTAAGAAAAATATACATCCATCAATAATATTTATTTTCACATTATTCAATCTTTCTCGAATATAATCATCGAAAAATAATTTTTATTTCATCTTCTATGAAATTCCAAGACTTTCATTCATTTTAGCTCCCCTACTCTCTTCCGCGCTGTGTTCACCCCTCTCCCTCAACTGAAGGGGCCCTTGCAAAGAAGAGACATTCCAAAGCTAAATTATCATTCCTACGAATTCGGCTTTCTCCATCTTGAGAAGCTAGAAGCAATGAAGAACAAAGCTTTGATCAAAGGTAAAAGTAGGGTTGAACCACTTAGCGAAAAAATACTATTGTTAACCAATAGTTGGAGACTACCAGATCCATTCATGTTGTTAGTATTATTCCGATTTTTTTGCACTCTTATCGAATTATTATCAGTTCCTTTATAAAATGTCATTCGTTAGTAGGTGGTACGTTATAACGTCAGTAAGTTAATTTTTTTGAAGATGTTCTCCACAGAGAGACCGTTAAATTTAGTACGGTTTGTATGAAGATGCAGAATATTTCATAAATGAGCGTAGGTCTTAAATTTCATATCTGTACATATGTGTCGTGGAAACCTTCTATTAAACGTTCCAGAATAGTTTCGTGTAGTGAAAAAAAATCAAGAAATCTTCGTAACATTTCGAAACACCTCGCGCTTACTAGAAATAGAGCAGCGAAAGTTTTTTGACCAAAAATATATCTTTGGTCAGAAAACTTTCTCCAAACAAAAGGTAGGCGCTTAAGATATTGAAATACAAGAATTCTGTTCTTGATGGACAGAAAGCGTCCTCGTTTTTATTTTGGAGTATGAGCCAAAAATTTTTTGGCCGAAAAAATATTTTTTCCTTTTTAGAACATTTAAATATAAGCGCGTTTTTATAAATATTTTTTTTTTGTTTTAAAATTTTCTACTTTTGAGTCTTAATACTACCCAGCTACAAAATCACTTCGGAAGAAAACTAGCTCCATCTTTTGGTAAGTGAACTAACTAATTTTCAATATAAAATCAGATGTTGGGAAGCGGGTGTAATATAGATTATAAAATTCCGTTCAGACAAACGGGTGAAGCTAATACAAGCATGGTAAAAAAAAATGAACGGCAAATATCGTGATGTTTCAACTGTCCCATCAATGTGTTTTCATAAATAAAACGAATTAAATAGGGGGAATCTTACTTTATCTTTCACTTTTATCAAATGCCACGAAGGAGAGATGGGCTGAGTTTTACCATGGATCTAATTTTTATTATGTATCCATGAAAGTGCTCTTAATTCTTTCGCTTCATCACGTACGTTTTGAATCGAGATATATTTTTACCTATAAAAAATTACAAAAAGTAAAAATCTTTTCTAAAGCTAAAAGGTACAAACGGTATGGCCGCACCTTCGTGTTTCCTTTCAGTTGTAAAAAAAGTAGCACTTGAACTAGCGAACGATTTCCTAAAATTAATTTTACGGTCATTTATTTACCAACGGAATGCGAAAGACTACCCAAGACTTTGAAATTCAGGAATGGAGAAACTGATTGGATTGAAGAGACTGTTTCTCCTTTTTCAGGCTCAATATCATCTGGAAATAACTTTGTCATAAGTATTTGGAAGCTCCTACATAGTTACATTGTATTGCTTGGAAAGATGTTTTTTTTTATTAACATTTCCTTCCTTAAAACCATTTTGTATACAAAAAGAACAAAGTATAATAACAAAATTATTCAAATATTTTTCCAAACATTAGACTTTTTGCCGCATTTTTTTTTTAGTAACATATAAGTTATATCGGTCAAATAAAGAATAGATAATATTAATTTATTGATGTGCAATAAATTTAATCTTAGGTGAATTAATAGTGTATAACAGGACGCAGACATGACCAAAATATAACACAAATTACCTTTATTATATAATAATTTTTATAAATTATTATATTTATTTTTAGGTGCTCATAAAAATAAAGTCAAGGAATCATGGAGGTGGGAGACAAATTGAACAATCGAAAGTATTATGAGCTTTACGGTGAAAATGTATGTAATTATCATATGCAGCAAGTGAATCTTGAAAAAGGACCTTTTTATTATTATTAAATACTATAATGATGTATCGTATTGTAATGTAAATTATATTATTTTCAAAGATTACATCACCTAAACAGTAGGTACGAACAAAATGGATAGTTTAACTTAGATAAAAGTCTATCAAGATAACAAGGACAAGGCCGTAAAACTGTCATAAAAGCTGAAACCTGCATCCCACCAAAAAAATTTAAAAAATAGTTTCTAATTAATAACTTATAATATGTTATTATGTTTGTTCACCTCTCGTTAAAATATCAAATTAAAACAATCATTTAGAAAAACGATAGCGCCTTATATACAGATACAAGAGGTAGATCATAAACATTCAAATAATTTTTGTGAGAAGCAAAAATAATTTATTTACATTTATAAATTAACTTTCTAACTAACCATCACGCTGTTTGCCTGCAGAGGTGAGCAGAGAGGCTAGAACATACTTGCATACATATAAATACATGTCTTGTCATACCTTTTCTCGTCCAATTTCATACACCTTCTCGTGCATGCTCTTTGGTTGTTGAGGCTTTTAACCGGGTCGTCTTCTAGTATCTGATCATGCTTTCTCCTTGCTCAAATAAAGACTCGTCGGGAAAAACAATGAATGTCAAGAAATGAAATTTATTTAGAGAAAAACAGTTTTTTATAGTTTCAAAGTCCATATTTCTTTTACTAATGCTTTTTTTATATAAATATTGAATCAACTTATTTATGTACGTACATTTAATGTACGTACCTACATTTATATTTGTACGTCTATTAAATGTATATATGTATGTACTGTCAAATTGACAACGACGTTTTTTGACTTCGGTGGGCGGTTGTTCCTGTTTTTTGCGTTGGATAAACAGATATAAATTTAACTATTACAGCGGACCAAGACGGTTTTACCGATTCTGATTTTTTGTTTAAAATAATACCACAAAAAGTCAACAGACGGCATTACAAGGTCAGTTTCATAAAAAAACGTTACATTCGTTGTTTATCCCGTGGAGCCATTTTTATTTACAATCCAGTTTCACGTGATTAATTTTCTGTGATTCATTCTTTATTTTACCACTACTAGCATAAAGTTCACTACTAATTTAATTTAACTCACTGGTTTGGTAGCTACTTCGTGGGGCAAAATTTTAATTAAAAAATATTTTTTTTATTTAGGTGGATCTACTCCTTCCTCGTCTTTGTATCAGTTCAAGATAAGGGAGAGTTGTTCTCCGTTATTGAACCAGTTAGAGGTGCAGACGGTTTCGGGTCACGGTAAATTCAGAAGTATACTGTTTGATTTAGGACTTGCTAGCGGCCCATGGTATTTCATTATATTTGCAAGCAACCGCCTGCGGCAGATACTGGAGCACCTACTGAAAGAATGCCCCATTCTAAACAATAGTCGGGAGCACGTGAGATGGTGGAGTTTCCTTCGGAAACGCTGACTTTTTCAGAAATGAAAAAAAACTTATCGTGCTTCAGCTCTTTTATTCGCGTGTGGGTCTCTCGCTGGGAAACTCTTAGGGGGCCTCTCCGCAGGGTGTGAGTGTTGTGTGCCTATTTTACTTTTAACAGCCATTTTTATTTACAATCCAGTTTACATGGTTTTTAAATCCTTATCTGTAACGTCATTAGCTTTATCTCTAGCGTGCTTTATATCTGACAATAGTGTTTTTCCAGACCAGTCAATCCTCTGTTTGTTTGTGTTGTATAACATCATTTTTTTCCCTCAGGGGAGTGACTGTTACACTTTAATTGTACTATCTCTATGGTGAAATTTCGTGCTCATTTTAATTTCATATACATGCTATGTTTTCTGAATGGCATGTATCCATACGTCTCTCTTCATCTGCTCTTATGAAAACTATTAAAGTAGTAAATAACTGAAATATTGTATATAGTAAAGTATAAAAAAAAACATATTTTAAATCACTCCTAATTCGTTCATTTTTAATCTTATCCTAAAATTATTTTCCACGCATGTATCTAGGCAAGCGCATTTCAATACACAAATTACCTATTTTTAGATCGACCGCGAATACTTCAACTCATCTCTTAGAAATAATAAAAATGTAATATATTATTCTAGTTTCGTTTAATCTAAGAGCTGATCTTGGTCGCCCCTCTTCCGGCACGCCACTGATGACACAGAGTAATAAATACAATTCCTTGTCACATACCGCAAGGTGTGGGGCTGGCTGCCAGGGGCGGCACGTCGCGGGCCACGCCGTAGCCGGTAATGAGTGCTCCCAGGAGAGCGACTCCATTTTAACAGCGGCAAGGACGAGAGAGCGCGACCGACTATGATAAAGTGTATTATGAAGTAGCCCTCAGCCGGCTGGGCAAGTTTCGGTGTAAAAAATTGTATTAAGCTTCGCGCCGGGCAGTTAAATAGTAACTCCAGGGTGAAGTTTCATCTCGCAGTTGCGGACTTGAAGCGACGATTTCTTTAAAAGCGAAACGTTATTTATTTTTACGACAATTTAAGGAGAAAAGTAAGAATTTGGCGTTTAAGTGCACGATCCATGAAAAATTGTACTTCTTGAGAGTACAAGCATTCCATGTTTAAAAGAACATGAATTCTAAGAAGTCTGAGTTTTAAACCGTTTTAATTAATTTTTACGTTTTTTTAAGATCTCCTTTAATTAGTAGGTAACTCTCAAAGTAATCAAATGAAATAAGAAACGATGACTGATGTATACAAATACTGTAATGTTCTCCTTAAATATATATACATATATATATACATATATATGTTAGTTCTAACTACTTTGGGGGTAACCCGCGTCAAATTCTGGTCATCAGGACCAGTCGTCTACCGACGTTTCGAACAGATCTCACTGTTCATCTTCAGGGCGCCTTGTCAATGAGCTGCTTCTCCAAAAAGCGTACAACCGTTTGGGTCCGGAGCTCACCGTCAAGTGAAAGTTTGAAAAATTCGGCGTCAGGTGTTTGTGGAGGAGTGGGTTTCTCCAGCGACGCCGTTAATGAGTTTTGCTCGGTTTCTAGTAATCCGTATATTTACTTTATTATCGTCATTATACAATGTTGAAAAGGTTGGATTTTCTAATTGCTTCGGTGTTTTCATCGTGATTTGTGGTTTATTATTATTAATATTATTTGTATTAGAAATTTGATTATTATTAAGAATGTTACTCCATGCGGTCGAAAGTCGAATGCTTTCGTCTCTGTTGTTCATTATTCACGGTTTTCACGGCTACTGAGAATCTTCTGGTGTGTGTCTTCTGAAATATTATGCCGTGTTTCTACGACCTTTCTGGATGAAGTTTCTGATCCCGTTGCAGAGTCCATCGTCGGGGCTAATGCATTGTTGTGAGTGTTGGTGTTGTGGTTAAGTATTGGCTTGTAATACCGTGTCGTTGTCAGTGTTGTGTTAAGTATTGACTAATACCGGTATTGCTAGCCAATACTAAGCACAAAACTGACAACGTTCTCATCATGCTTTCCATACGTATTGTAAGCCAATACTTAACCAATGCTAGAAGTAATATATTGTGGAAGGCGTTGTTAGTGTGTGAATAATACTATGGTTGTGGTGTGTAGTGATATTTACATGCTAGTGTAGTGGTTGTCCTGACGAAGAGATGGTCTCGAAAGCGGTAGACTTAAAATCTACGTAAGTGGCTATATACTATATAACTAACACTTTGTTAAAATGCTTGACCACGAAGTTAACGCTTTAAATATTTAAAGTATAAATAGAATATTTAAATTTTCATTGTTTGTCTTTTGTGTACGTACTAAACATTCTTTATGTTTTTATAGATTATTTTTATTGTATTTTTAAGTAAGATGTTTTATTATTCACGTGTAATTTTGGAATATTGTTCTAAATTTATAACTTTTTTTATTATTTTAAGTATAATATTATTTTTCAAATTATTAGGTATCCATTCAATAACGACTTATTGATAATTATATTTTTTACTTTTTCTAAATTCAATAACAATAACAACAAAATGCAATATTATTAATTAGTTAAGTATGACGAGTATTGAACTTTTATAGACATGAGTTTACAATATTTATATAATAGTTATACGTGCAATAAAATGAAATAATTTTATCTTGGTATTATTATATGATAATACTTTGTAAGTTTTCGTTTTCTCGTTCCTGAATATTGTATGACATTTTGTAATTACCTTTTATCGATAATTATCTTTGATTCATTGACGATAATATTTTTTATATATTGATACGAATACTTAATTTTTATACTATGTTTACACTAACTTATGAACTTATGATTGATCTTGCGGACACACATTGCACAAAAAATTACGCAATTTCCAGTAAGGGTAAGGTTTATGAAGTCAAACGTTGTGGACATCGCCATGCCTGATCGTCAGGATATACGACTTTCATAGACAATTTATGGGTTTAATTTATAGGATAAAACAGTTTTATATTTTTTAATCCATACTAATTAACTATTTCATTTGAATCGAAGACATTCTGGATGGAAAATGTGCAATGAATGAGTGTAGAACCTCACCTGACTTGTAGTATTAATTAAATAACACAGGTTTTGCACTCGTCATTTTCAGATTCCTTTATAATGTCGACAAGTTTTATTTACTAAGACTTTTACTTAGTATAAATATGATTTTGGTTCATTGCTGTATTCGGATTATTTCCCCGATAAAGATTTGAAATAAAAAACCGATAGTGTTTGGCCAACCCTAACGATAAAAATCATGCTATTTAATGATGAATTTCCGCAGAAGCTTCGGTAAAGTCACTGCCGCCAAGCGAGGTTATAGTTCAGGATACATTGCTCCGCGTCACAGCAATAACAAGACAAGCCATTTGTCACGCTCTACTCGACACCTGCTTACCGAAGGTATGTTCGTTATTTTTTTTTCTACGAGCTTTGAAACCGTGTACACGGTGTTCGTGGGCATTTATTGGATATTGGTCGGGATTAACGAGAGACGGAGTGATTGATGAAGGTGACTTAAATTTCAGGTTTTCATTTAATATATATTCAAGATTACATTGATTCAGTCATTAAAATCATTGTGTGATGGATATATACCCCGGCACGCATTAATGATTTCGTTATGTGTAATATTATATTCATATTAATTGGCCTTTTCAAAATGTAAGTTTATTATTACCCGTACATACATAGCGTGTTAAATTCATTAATAATCATAAATTAAAAAACACTTTCACAATACCATGCAAGATAAAGTTTTATTTTCTTTCACGTAAGCTTTTTTACTATACACTGTTTGTTAGTTATTTTGTTGCTTCTATATTTTCGAAATTCGCAGTTCTTTTCACCGGTTTGATATCACCTTATTAACTTGTAACAAAATAACTTAACATACGTGTGTGTGCGTAAGTGCAATCTTAGGTGTAGTGTAATTAAAATAAATTAGTTTCTTTCTCTTTATATAACCTAATGGTAACTTCAAAGACGAGATAATAAATTGTGACTTTTGAGAGAAGATAGAATCGATGAATTATTATTTTCCCGTGAATAACTTTATTCAAAGAAGATCTGAACATTATGTTGCTTGCAACATTTATAAGGAGAAATGTTAATTATACTGTCAGTTTTCAAGAAAAAGCGAGAAATTAATAACTCACCCTAATCTTATTACAAATACCCACGCCTCGCTACGAGGCATTGAAATAAAGGCGTAATATATTTTCCATCATGTTATAATTCCCCCGCCATCATAACATTTCCACGCCTAATATAATTTATATTACGATTCCAGAACCAGCCAACGTAGAAAAGCGGGAGGCTGACATCTGAAGGAGACGAGAGAAAAACATAACCGCTGGAGAGAAAAAAAGAGAAAAATTTAAAAGCAATTTTCAGCAATCAGTAGCACAAAACCGCATGTCTGGGAGCGAACTTACCACCTACCCGTGTACACAGGGAGCCGGCAAACGGAACATTATGTCTTCGTTTACGATTCGTACCTACAGTTTACTTTGGGAAATTCTGGCATCCATGAATTATTGTGTTTAGACTTTAGAAATACTTTAGAAATTCACTGTGATTTCATTATGTGTTATTTTAGCGTTTGTTTGTAATTTGGCACATTTAATTTTAAATCATACAAACTATATCAATTATACATTTTTTATTCCCAAAGCTAAGTATCTTGCTTAAAAATATGAATTACCATATAATAATAACTATATAAGACGATAATAAGAATATTTGTGAATACTCTGGCTAAGCAACGTGTGAAATATACGTAAAAAAAATTAACCCATAAAAACCAAGTTTTAATTATACTCTCTTTCCCACCTGTATTGTTTCCAATTTGATATTCTATCAACATATTCTTCTTGCTTTAAGTTCATGTGGAAAGTCTATTCCATGTATATTATTATCCTTAAAACTTATATAATATACTTACTTACTTACCCCGTTTCCCCGTGGGGGTAGGCAGAAAGGATAAAGCGCCACACTCTTCTGTCCTGGCATACGACTCTCGCATCATCTACATTCATACATCTTGGCATGCAAGCTCGCCGGTTGTTGAAGCTTCTAACGGGACCATCTTCCAGTATCTGATTAATCTGGTCATGCTACGTTTTCCTTGGTCACTCTCTCTTTCTGGCGCCATCAACACTTGCATTATATATATCTTTCTTACCATTATTTCCTCATTCATTCGCTAAACATGCCCAAACTCTCTGAGCGACCCTTTTTTAATTCTATGAATTATGCTAAGATCAGCTTTACATTCACTCCTAATATCTGCATTCTTTACTCTATCATAAATGGATTTGCCACATATACGTCTAAGATATCTCATCTCCACTGCATTTAATTTATTTTTGTTCCTCTTCTGCCAGCTCCAGATTTCACTTCCATACATCAATGTTGGTACCAGAATTCTATTATGTATCGCTAGTTTTGCCTCGGTGGACATATTTCTATTAGAAAGTATCGAGTTCAAAGCACCTTTCACCCTTTTCCCCGCAGTCACTCTACTTTCGATATCTTTCTCAACATTCCCTCTTCTATCGAACATACTTCCCAAGTACACAAACTCATCTACTTGTTCTTAACATTCATTACCTACTAGTATTTCACACGTTGTCTTACTTTCCTCTTTCTCGAATAGCGAATACTCGAATAGAATATTGAAAATGTAAAACGTAAAATATTGTCTGATGGACCCATGGCTCGAGTCAGACTAGTTGAAACAGGTTTCGCGCCTTCTCCACGCGTCGGGCGCCTTTCTGTACGTTATTACTATGAGCTCTAAACTTGGTATTGTATAAGGATCTTGAGATTTATTGACATAGGAAGACTGTGATTAAGACACATGGAAAGGATGGTAGGACAACCATCACCAGAATTATTGCGGATTACAAGATCATCAAGGCGCAAGAGCTCAAGAAAATGTGTGGTGTTTTGAAGCTGGCTATCCTGACCTAGAGAGGGATCATGATGGCCAGCGTGTGGGCGCGCTTTCTTCTTCTTCCCGTCTATCAAGGTCACGGTAGCTAGTGTCGGTCCGCAACACACATCGGGCAGATAAACAGAACAGTGTCGAAAACACCTGTTACTTTTATTTAGCAAAACTCATATTCCCTGGTGGGTATACACTACGACGTGGCAATATTTTCAATGTCACAACTGTTTTGTCATGTTAAACAATGTAGAAATTCTTTAGTAAGATTAACCAATGATTAGAGTGCCAATACTTTTGATGATTTTAATTTTATTATAAGTAAACAAATGCATATAAAAAGCGAACCCCCGAAAAAACAGCATGTTACTGGATGTTAAATATTCTTGATGATGAATATATAGCGACTATTTGTAATGAGAAAAATAAAAATCTTTTATATTAAATAATAATCTATATAAAATTTTTCAGTCATAGTAAAAATAATTGCCTATCAAGATACTATAAAGTTGTATTATTTACTAAGCATTAAAGCACTCGAAGGAGATGTCATGTCAAATGACAAGCAACATTACTCTACAAAGCTAACCGTTGGACAAATATTTTTATTGTATTTTTGACATTCATTGTGAGTGAAAGGCTCCAACAGGTTGTTCTGTCGTGCCAAACTCCGTAAAATATGTATGATAATAATTCATAAACACGAACACCGATTTGTGCCTTTTACCGACCCCACTTAACACCATTGATAACACGGAACGCGAAAAGTGTATGTACTCAAGGATAATTGAAAAATCAACGCGATGCTTAGCATAATCGTCCTGTACTTCGAAAACACGCTTTTCTTTAATTTGAAATTTAAAATCTGAACTAAGGTTTTTTTACGGAAAATAAAATATGAAGACGTGATGCACGCACATTGGAGGAGTATAATATATGTGAGGTAGTTACATAGGAAGATATGACATACATTTAAAATTTCACGTTTTATAAAAACCTAACCTCATCTAGCTTTTAAGTTATTTACATTAAATTTTAAAAAATAATATCGAATTTGTAAAGGTACCTCACCTGACTTTTTTAACTTTAAATTAACTAATTATATAAGTGATTGTATAACGTGCCTGCCCCGGACAGGAGGAGATCCATTGTTCGAATCCTGGTAGCAGCCAAATATTTTTTCGTTGATTTGATTTGTCTGTACGTCGTTCTAATTGATTAATAAATTTGGTATTTCATAAATATTTTGTGTGTCAAAGCATTGAAATCGTGTACAAATATGTAAATATAGAATTGATTCTTTGTTTTCCCTGGGTTCAGGTTAATGTCACGAAAATTTATGTTGTATAGGAGTGACTTTTTAAATGATGAAAGGGTATCTGCAAGAATATCAGCATCAATGTTAGGGTCATCAAAATATATATTATATGTACGAAACAATCTTGTGATGGAAGAAAAATAACCAACATTATTAGAATGCTCACTAAGTCTAAAGAACTCAAGATTTTTATACGTGGCTCAAAATGCAAATTTTTATCACTGAAGAAAGATAATCAATAGTTCCACCGAGTATCTTGTGTAGCGCTGCAAGATCAGATATTTCTATCTGGTCTCTAATTTGTGCATTTTGGAAAAGGCAAGACGATCCTTGTAGCTGTGAAGATATCGACAGTCCCCACGTAAACTTACGAATCTGCAAAAAATCGATTTTCGTTTTACTATCTTCAACCGTTCAATTCACTCTACTTGGATAATGTTAAAAAAAAGTTGAATTTTCCTAATATACCTCCTAATATGTACAAGAAGTTTAATTTTCCTAATATACTTTCTTTGAAACGAAAATTCTTTTTTTTTCAATATTGTTCAAAAAACTTAAGTAAATTTGATGGTTTAAGAAAGTAAAACGAAAAAATAATCTTTACAGATTCGACAGTAGGTACACTTGGACACCGTCGATATGTGTATTAACCCTCTCAGAAAAGAACTTTTTGTACACTATTTCGATTCTTTCAACATGCGTTGTATAATAAGGTGTCCAAATAACTGATGAATATTTCAAATACAAAGTATTGTATTTAGATTTCGATTATTTTTAATGTCGCTTTTTTAAGTTACGACTAAGGTATGCATGCTCATATCGCAAACCAACTTTTATTTGCTATTAACCGAAATTCATGTATTCCAAAAAACAAAATATTTTTTTTGATTATCAATATTGAAATAATTTTAGCCATTTTTTAACATCACAATTTTAATTTTAATAAATTTTTAGCTATAATATTTGGACGTTACATATTTTCAAATGAATTGACTCTGTTTTGCGTTTACAACTTAAGTAGGTGTCTTTTTCCGTGTTTTGGATATATATAAATCAAATGTAACCAGAACGTAGGTTCCACTGATCAACAAAATAAATATACATAAACTAACGTAAATTCCTTGTCCATAATTTAGCACCACATACGGTTCTTGTTTACTTTATTACATTACTTGTTTAAAACTTTATTACATTACTTTTTTAAAAATTTATTACATTACATGTTTAAAAATACTACTAGCTTGAGAATTTAAAAAAAAAATTATAGTCGCGGTTTATTACAATAATATTTTTCACTTAAGAAACTCTTTAGTTAGAATAAAATTTTAAAATATACGTCTATTATATTATAAGAAATGTATTAAATAAAATGTAAATTTAATTATGTAACAATAATTGAGTAGTTTGTTGGTCTTGTGGTTAGGACTCTCGCCTCGTGATCCAAAGTTTGTAGGTTCGAATCTCACTCCAGACAAGCAAGTTAGTCCTATTTTCATAGCACAAGCGTTTAGCTTAATTTGAAAATAGTAAGAATATTGATGTGACATGAATTCCGTGTTCGCATCCCTATTTTTATTAAAATAAAAAAATACTTAATCTGTACTATAAATGTATCTCAGAAGTACGCGAGGGGAAACATTATTCTACCGTAACCCATTTCCTTCACCTTAAATACTAGTTTATGTCATCTCGATACATATTGTGCCTACATCTGTGGTATCTAATGAATACTTATTGTTCATGAGATTTTACCTAGTTCATCGTAAATATTTTATAAACTTCGTTAATTATTATGTTCAATAAGATGATAAATTATATTTTATATATTTATAATTTTCCAGAGACTTAAAATAAAAAAAGAATACTTACGGACATTTAATAGGTGTTCAACGGTGATAATGATATTTACATAAATAATCATAACATACCTGAAACAAAAGATAACAAACGGTTAGATAACGGTATCAATATCGTAACTAGATAAAGTAGAAAAGTAGAAGCTATCGTGGTCATGAGTATGGATTTTTTATAAATTTAAGAAAGGTACTTAATTTTATTATTTAGGTTATTTAAAAATAATTAAACATATTATATTAAATATTTTTCAAATTAACACACACAAATTAATATACATTTTACTGTTAATTTGCAATTTTTGAATACAGTTCTATATTGTTTAAAATAAATTACATGAATCAAATATAAATATACTAATAATACATGTATCATTTACAACAATCTACATAGACCTGTTTATAACTTACATTTTTTCAAAATCATAAGTGGTTAACACATGCCAAATTTTAGTCCCCCAGATTTGAGAAGTTCCAGGTTCGTAAGCCGGTAGTAATCGAATATTCCTTCGAGATATATATGTTTTTCTGTATATCTATCTATCTATCTATCTATCTATCTATCTAGAGTTACCTCAGTGGTCGTAATGCGACCTTGAGCTATTGTGGCATGTCCATCACCAGGGGCATGGATATAGGCCTTCCACAGGGCTCGGTCCTTGGACCGACTCTGTGCAATATATTATGTAATGATATGCTTCTGCAATTGCTGCCTCAGGGATATGAACTGGTCGCTTATGCAGATGATGCACTGCTACTGGTTTCCGGCAAGAGTCAAAGAGAACTTAAGCATCGGGAAAACAGGGCAATAGACCATAAGATCGAATGGTGCGATGTGAATAAATTGGCTCTTGCGCCTCACAAGACGGTGGCAATGATAATGCGGGGCAATCCGATTATTAAGGCTAAAAGCACAAATGTGAAATTTGAAAGCGTTGTGAAATAACTGGGAGTATGGATGGACACATCGGGTTTCTTTCTTGCACATGTGAAAGCGATCTCGGAGAGGGCTGCGAGCTTCTTCATGTCGGTGAAACGTATCAGCGTCGCAAATTGGGGCCTGCAGTCCTACCATGCGATATACTTGAGTCAAATCACGTACGCCGCCGGTGTCTGGACTCATCGTCTGGGGACCATGGTGGTCTCATCAACTTTAAATAAAGGCCAGCGGACTCCGCTGCTTGCCCTCACGGGGGCCTACCGGAAAGTGCCAGATGTGGCTCTGCCTGTGTTGGCGGGTATTTTACCCGCCGATCTTCAGGTAGTGGAAGCCAATGCTCGCAGCTCTCTGAGGAAGGGACTGGAGATCACCGTTTTTGACGTGATCTTCAGTCCCTAGGATGCCAGTTACCCGGAGTGATGTGATAGAATATTGAAAAATAGCAAGAAAGATGGGATACGACGCCACTGGGGAGGTGGACGTATTTCTTTCTCTCCAGAGTCGCCGTGAGAAAGAAAGGTAAGGGAAGTCCTCCGGTATTTGATCACCGCGCGATGCAGCTGGTGTTGGGACACGGCGAGTTTTGGAGCATTAACATAATCTGGGGTTTGCTGCGTCACCTTGGTGTACCTACACCCGTGTGGCTGGAGCACGTCCTCTGAGCTTGTGAGTTTGTGAAAGAAGCGTGAGAGACTGTGATTGCAGGGGGTCAGGCACGGGTCTGTACGGAACAGTGACCTCATCAAGAACGAGAAGAACCTTTCGTGAGTTCGTCAGGACGTGGGTTTCGAGCTGCTTCGTGTGTGATTTCTCTGTAGACTGTGGACACGTGGTGCTCGGACCTGAACTCCGTCTTTTAGTGTGATTCCTGATTTTGTCCTTCCCTATTAGGGAGTGTGTCCTTTAACATGAAATCCCCTCACTGTCTTCCTTCCCACCCTAATTCTACATATAGTCCTTTACCATTAACAATTCTTATTTTTTTTTAAATTAACTTTCTTTTGCTATTTTATCTTACCGTATTATACCTTTATGCTTTTTCTTTGATATTTCCTAATAAAGTGTGCTATGTGGAGGAGGTATAGTGAATGGACTTTTGTGGGCCTCTCCGGGTCGCGGCGCCCTTTAGACGTACGAGTAGGACCGATATGCTAGCTTTTGCTCATAAAACGGTCCTGGGAATGCGGTGGGTGTCTGTTCACTGTGAATCTATGTATGTATATTTTTACGATCTAAAGGTACTGTTGATCTCATTTAATTTAGTTTGTTCTAAAATAATATTGTGGATGAATAAAATAAATATCCATACCTGCTCTCTGTGTGCACCAGTAGTTATGATACCCACTAAGTAACCACTACACCGAGAAGCTTAATAATTTTCCGACAAAATTTTGTACAAGCGCCCAAAAATAATGAACCCTTGTATGTTTATAAAAAAAACATAACCGCACATTTGTTTATCTACCTGTTTATGTTAAATTAACATAATCCCTTTCGCAACGCCGTCCACATAATCACTTTTGCGTAATAAACATAAATTTGCGCGACGAATCGCTTAATTAATTATTTACGTATAAAAAGGTTCAAGCATCTAAAGGGGCGTCCAGAAAACAACCCCTTGTTGCCCCAAGTTCAGCGGATTGCGTAAATTCTTCCCAAGGCACAAGAGCTTTGACAGTAATTTTTATTTATTAGCTTGGAAACCAGGTGTTGTTGGCGGATTCTAATACAATCCGACCGATATCATGTACAAATGTATACAACACAATATTACATTTTTTTAATTCCGCCTTTAAAGAAGTCCATGTGACCACAATCAAAATAAATTTTATTACAATAAATATATGTACGTATTTACTTTTTGGTATAATTTAAAAAATCAGAGGTTTGTATTTGTAAATTCTTTAATGATTGAATAAAATATTCAAATAAAAATTTAAAAAAATATTTGTAGAATCATAATTAATATTTTCTTTGCAGTGAATCTTCGAAAGATATTATTTATTCAAAATAAATGTAATTTATATTCGTTATTTTATTTTAGTGAAAGTTTTTGTAACCTGAATCAAATTCAAAATCATGTAGGTTATATTTATAAATTACGCGTTACATCAATTACCTACGCTGTAAACAAGACTATATAATAATAATTCATAATAAGTCTCTAACATCACTTTGTTTCGTATTCTACAAAGGCCTTCAGTTTTAAAAATTAATAATGATTGCCATGCCGTGACATATCATGACAAATAATACTTAATAACTCAAGTGAGCTATTGAAAGAATATGATCACAATAGAAATGTTCGGCTTGCAAAGTCATTGAATTTTCAACATTTTCCGTAACTCACAACAACTCGACATTGACAAAGGGCGTGTTTTGTTGCCGTGCAAAATATATTGCTTAATAAGTATGAATCTTTTCCGAGAGTTTACTTCTCCCAACACTTTCCCCTCACAAATATAAATTCATAAAACGCTTCTAAACTGTAGAATTGTACGTCAGGAGGAAAAAAATATATTGCCTGGTATACGATAAATAACATTATTAGTCGACCTGCCTTCCGCGAAATTCCCATTACTCAAAACCCATGTATTTTCACTGCGAATATAAAAAGAGTGTCTGGTATTGCATTTCTTTTCTGACGTTTTCAAATTATAAAAAAAAGAATCTCGCTTTCGAAATGTATACTAAAAGTCCTTTTTTATCTGAAGAATGACAAATTTATTTAAAAATAACTTTTACAGTGAAAATGTCTAATGAATATAAATTAATCAATCAAGTAAAACAATCCAATAAATTATTGAATTTATGACTTCAATTTGTGTTTCGTAACCAATTACCCAACACAAGCAATTTGGGTAACAAATTAAATCACAATTTTCGTCTGATTAGATTCAGTGGGTCGAGAAGATTCGAGCGAGGTAAGCTTCGTCGAGAATTACTACTTCGAAATTGAAAAATCAAGTGTTAATAGAATTTCCGTTTAATATAGCATCACCATACCCGCACATATAAACTAATTAGTCTCGAAGAAAACAATTACCTTCTTCATTTACTTGTTGTACCTGCCATGGAAGGGAGAGGTATATTATAATTATAAATTGTTGTTCGCTCGCGACTCTCATAGGATAATTGTATTACCGAGGAAGGCTATGGTGGAGCGGAAAGCGTGCAGGTGTTTTAGGCTCTTCGGTTTATTACAGAACCAGCCATGATGAAAACGGTTTGCAGGTAATTTTACAAAGCACTCATCAAGATTGCAGGCATGCAAGACTTGTCGGAGGACTTGGCAGACATTGCAAAAAAACGTGGACCAAACAGTTAATTAAGATGTCATTACGTATTATTTTTTAGAAACAATCGCTCATTTTCCACGATAGTTGTTATCACCGTCTAAATTTATTTATTTGTTTGTATATTTCTTTGCTTTGCACAGTTGTATTCATAATTCTAGATGGGGTATGCCCGTGAGCCTTACATTTATACACTCCGCTATCTTTTACTCTGACTTTTACTGAGTTTACTACGTGTTTCATTGCACATTCCCTATTTGTTAGGACTCGTCAGTTACACGAAAGAACGAATTATATTAATAATAAAATTTTCTGTTGTAATTTGTAATGTAAGTGCTATATTTCTGTGAGCAGTTGGGAGATTTATTTAAACTTATTAAATAAGATAAATTATAGAAGCCTCATAGAGATGAAGCTATTTATATAAAAACGTGTACGGGAGACTTTACATAGTGGCCCAGGGTTTATGACCTGTTTGAGCTGGCTCAATTGATAATTCCACCGTAAAAAACATCCACATATTATCAAAATGAAAGTTGTATATACCTGTGTTCTAAATCAGTATAATATAGTTCTAATCAGCCATATAATTATTTTAAATATTTTAACGGATACTGGCAGTATTCTTTATAATGTACCCACCGATATAATGATATTGATCCGAATTATTTAACACACTGGTATACTAGAAAACCTCTTTAATTACAATTATTACTTATTCAATAAATTAGCAAAATATAGATCTGTACACTTTACTTCGTGTGATACACGAATATTACAAAAATATAAAATTCAACTTTTGCATTATTTACGATTTTAAAATTGTTTTAGTTATGTACAAGGATTCTATTTTATTGTTTTAAGAAATTATTCCTAAATTCCTTTTTAGAAAACAGCTGTTGTATTAAAATGTCACAAGTAGGTAGGTACACAAACTAGATGGATTAAATAATATTTTTTATTCAGGTTCAAATGTTTCAAATTTGTTCTTTTACAGAAGGATCACCTTTTAATATTGTTGAGTATTCTAATATGCCTTTTAATTTATAAAAAAATACCTTATTGCGATACCTATATATTTTATTTGAAGTGTGTGTATATAAATATAAGTTGAAGTAGACCAAAAAATGTGTTGAATAGTTGGAATGGTTTTTTTTTACAATATGAAAGAAAAGAGATCATAAAATCGAAAAGTATGACAGTTCATAGTAAGTCCTCATATTTTTTATGATTTCTGATGATCGTTTACCATAAGAATAGGTAAATTTAATTTTCACATTAATTTTGTTAAATTTTATAAGATTTTGATTCGGTGAGGCTGATGCTACAGATTATTTTAAAATTAAACATAAAAATGCTATAAAATAGAATACCATATATTTTATGAAATAAAAGGTAATTTATTAAATATAAGTACGTAGGAATCTAAATATTAATAAATATTTTTTTTTAAATTCTCGTTGCTCATACTTGTGTAGTTTTCTATTGTGGAATGAGATCTATTCATTATTTTCTCAACCAGTTAAATAAATGTACAATATTTGAATATGAATGTATTATATTTTGCTCATCATCAAAAGAATCCAATTATTTCAATATTTAATTTCTGAAAGAATGTTATTTCAGTGTTTTCATTGGTTTCACGATAAAAAAACATTTGAAATTGCAGATTTTCCAGAGTTTGGATCGAGTATCCGGTACAGCGTTATGTAATGAAGGAAGGATCGGGCGAATGAGATGAGTTTGTGGAGCAGCGGAAAACCTATTATGAAGTAAAGCAGCGGTTCACAATTTTTCGGAGCCTGGCTGGAGACGATTTTTTTAGGTACACTTAAAAAGTTCCGCTTAATTTATTAAATAATAATTTGTCTTTACTTTTATTTAATATTTCTTAAGCGTCAACTTCTTTTTCGAAGCTATAAGCACCTGCTAAAAAACGTTTATAAAAAAAAGTCTCTAGTCGTGCAACAACTTAGATACTTTAAATAAATTCACACAAATTTGCCTTCTTAATGAAATGATGAAGAGATCCTCGATCACAAGGCACGGCACCAACCTAAAGAAGGTTTCGTTCATTATTTATTAAAAATTGAGTTTAAGTAATTTAAAATGATGCCATAATTGGAATACCAATATACAATTTGTCATTCGAAGAGACTGAGAAATATATGTTTGGATAAGAGAGTAGATAAGAGAAGGTAATTATTTTAATTGAATATGCCAAGAAAAAGATAGCAATGAATAGTCAGAAAAAATATAAATGGATAGGCTACGTCCCTCGAAGAACATAACGGACAGTCTCTGGAAGAATAGAAGTAAGTACATAAATAAGATAGGTTGCTCTAAAACCCGTTGAACGAAATCATCATATACGTGGTAGATAATAATAATGGACAGAGAAAAGTGGAAGATACTTGGAAAGGCTTTCGTCCAATGAATGAAAAACAGCCGATGTTGATGATTATCATAGAATTGATACAATTTAGTGCAATGATAATAAATGCGTTAACGCTTTATGCAAGTTTCGAGCATTACATAAGGTTGCATATCGATGTCTATAAAATAATTTAATTTGGTGCAGTTATTATTTAAAAGAGTCTTCGTTGTATATAAACACAAAAGGTCGAGCAAAGAGTATATTTTATAATTATTGTCATGCTTTGTATTAACACAAGACATATTTGAAAATTGTTTTCATTCATAATTTATGTGAAAAACCTTTTAGACAAAAGCTGTAATAAAATAATGTTTCTGGTTCAAATATTAAACTTCATAGTTACCGTGTGCGAGTTAAAATTCAGTTTAGTTTAAAATGTTACTACTATATCAATTGTATAAATTTTATACTATTTAAAATTAATTATTAAATAATTCCTATATTTGGTGAAAACAATTATTAAAATTATAAAAATATTTAATTCATTAGTGTACCGTTTATGATTTGAAAATATTTTTCAAATAATTGCAAATCACTAAGATGTTTTAGAAATGATTGAACAAACTATATATTAATTTCTTCATCCATGTACCGATGGAGGGTTTGAGTCCCCACTCGCCCGGTGCCCGAGGCAAAGGGATGCTTTAATGTTTACCCTAGGAAGCTACTCATATTTACACTGCGAAAATAACAGTCCGAAACCCTAAAGCCTGCTTCAACAGAATATTATTTAGAGAAAATAAAAACAGACTTCTATAAAATGGTACTGAATTATTTTGCGTAGAAAAGCTTTCCTATACCAAACACGATGTTTTCAGTTTTAAGTCAAACTTTTTCGGTACGCTGAAAATACTGAAATAAAGTAGTAATTTTAAAATTTGTACGCAATCGGATTAAAATTATTTAATTTCATATTGTGTTAAGCATTAAGCATTGAAAGGGAAATCGTTGAAGGAGTTTTATACTGCAAAGTAAAGTGAAAAATAAAAATAGTATTATGTATATACTTTGGTAAATATGTTTGGATATTTTTGGTTTTTTAGAATAATGAAATAGATAATTTCACCTCAAAAACGCTTTACTTCGGTCAACTAAAATAATTGTTGGTGTGTAACCTGCTTATTTTCCATACACTTCCCTAATTTTTTAATTCGCGGCGTGTATATGTACATACATATGTATATCACAAAATCGGGTGATATGGAGTAGATTTAATTTTATCGCAACGCATTGAATTTCAATTAAGATATTATTCAAAATAATGTTTTAAAATTACGACTTTACATTAAGATGTGTTTTTACTAAAAATATAGAAATTTGTTTTTTCGAAGATATTTCATCAATCGTGTACTCAAAGATTTTTGGAACTCATTATGTATCTAATACAAAGCTGATTGCTTTTCAAAAGAAAAATAATTTTTTAAAAATTTCATTTAATAATGTTCAGTTAAATAAAAGAAATAGGTACCTACATTTATAAATGAAATAGTGTTTTGCGCATGACCAGCACACCAACTTTTCGTAATGTCTAGTAAAAAGAGTTTATACAATATCATAACTATTTTACATTTTTATTTAATTTATCACTTTGCCACTATCAATGGTTAAGTCTAGACGGTAATCCATAGATAGGAGTATTTTTCTCCATACAAACTCATCAATGAACACATTACGTGCATATAAGAAACCTCGAAACTTTCCAAACTACTTCATCCATCTAACTCCCACCATCTGTTGTTGTTAAGTGAACCCCTCTCTTAACTATTGTTCAGCTTAAATTATCAGATTAGAATAAAACAAGGGTGATTAAAATCAACTGATCTACTCATTATTAGGTTATAAAATCCACATTCGAAAAATTTTGATCCATCATTTTTAAATTCGTATTATGATTAAATATTATTGCATAAAAATATCTCATAATCAAGTAAATTGATATATTTTATACACATTTGTCACTAATCAACGGCAATATTAATAATTTGTAATATATAGACAAGATAGATATATTTGAGTCATATTATTAGCGATATCTATATAGATACAGGTACGTTTAATATCTATATACATAACTAAGCATATACCCTGCGTTTTCCGGCATTCAAAAATAATTTAAATATAAGATATGGGCTTAGTGGGAAAAGGATGCTTTCATGTAAAGACTAAATTATGACGACATATTTGATCGACAAATTTGGCAGTTACTTCGTGGTGAAATATTTTAATTTAATTTAATTTTAAATTGTAGTGCACTCACAATCTGAGTTATTTTCAAGAGAATCAGTTTCTCTCATTATCAAGTACAGATAATAACTACGTAGTCAATAATAATAGTTAGTCATAGAGTTATCAATTTTATCTGATGATTAGAGAGACTACTCCTCTCTAAACTATAATAGTAATCTAATCAATAACTTATATTGAAATAAAACACAAATCACCACAAAGTTGAAACACCTTCAACTACAAACTTTACCTCTTTGTATATTAAGTACAGATAAATTAATGTATGATATAATGTTGAATGCCAAAATTATAGTAATAGTATTTTAAATAGTCTTTAGGACTTAACTCAAACCCTAGAAACCCTCCTGTCTAGCTATCCCATGCCACCAACGTTATATTAAAAACTATCCATTGCAGAACATCTCTTTAAAATATGAAAAAAAAAAAGTTTTTATTCACAATGAGATAAAACTCGTGTAAATAATATTTTAATCCTAACACGCTGTGATCCATTATATCTTAATTTGTATATATATATTTATGAATATGCGTTTGACTTTCAAACGCCAGAGAAAGATGTTTTCTTACACTTAAATGCTTGTAGTTCATTAATAAAATATCTCCCCGGGAAAATAAAAACCAAAGGGTAAATTCATGTCTGGAAAATTGAGATTGAAGTTGGTGGTTCATCAGACTATCTTAATATAGGAGTAAACATTAGAGAATTAAGGTATAATATTTACATATATGAATATACACACACACACACACACACACACACACACACACACACACAGTTATATATGTACATGTATTCAATATTTTCGTCGTATTAAAATAAACGTCTCTTCATGGCGAGAGTGAGATGAAAAATCCAGGCTGCCGAAAGCAATTATGTTAGGCGAGTAGAAGAAGAGTAGAAGAAGTAACATTGTTGACTCGAGTGAGAAGTACTGACCTAACAAAGGACCTAACAAAATCACAGAAAGTTTCAAATTCTTACGATTTATTTTTACATTTAGTAATAATATAATATTTTCGTTCGGGGAACAGTATCATCCAGTAAATCGTCACTGTATAAGCTATTCAAAGCGTATGAAAGCAAAGGCAGCAAAATCCAACAGGCGTTTCTGAGATAAATACTTGTAACCTGTCACTTTTCGAGGAATTTTCTCTGGAATCTATAAAATCTACATCTCATTGGAAATAAGTTTTAAAAACATCTGCCACCTCAGTTTTTCTTTTATACACGCGTAATAATATGAGTATTGCTGTACTACCAAATAGTGTACATTGCTGCTTTTTCTATTTACGTAATTGGAAATTGCTGTCCTTGTTATGATGTTTCAGTATAAAATCGACATCACTCTCACTTTCGTATAAAGCGGCCATTTTGTCACGTGACACATCCTTGGGGATTGATTGGTAGAAGTGAATGTTGCTGTGATTTGGAAACATGATTTAAGAAGGGATAGAACTATATTTCCTATAAAATCTCATGTTCTTTAGTTTAAGTTAGTTAAAACTTTAGTCTAAGTTAGTTATCTTTTGTGACTGCACTAAAAACATTTTAAATAATTTTAAGATATTTCCGCCTTTGCTTGTATACCCCTCATCTGTTAATATTTGGTTTTAAAATAAAGAAAAAACTTAATTTCGTCAACATGATAAATTTTGAGCAATGCCCCAGATCGGGGCTGCAGATTCTCTTGACCTAAGGCCTTGGCTCTGTATAGCGGCTTTCCACCGCCTTCCCTCACAATGCCTCCGAGAGCAATATTTTCTGGTTTAAGTCCTTAGTAGTGAATGCATGTCCCTCTTGAAGCCAGACCGGCTCTCCTTATATTATTATGCACTCTGCACGTCCTCATAGCTTATGTTTTCTTTACGACACGGAGGTTATGGCGCAATGTACGTTCACAAGAAATCTTAGAATATTCTCTACTTTTCATCATAATGTAATTATAAATTTCATTTTTATATTTTACCGATGTAAATATGACTGAATATTTAATAAGAAGCAAAAACGAATTAATAAAAATCACCTTTAAGAAATTTAAATTTGTATTTGCAGTCGGAGTTAGTTGTAATTGTTTGGTTTGTGATTCTCAGGTTTAAGTTTCTCACAATCTTAGTCGGTTACTTATTTTTATGGGAATTGTTGAATTGAAATGTTCCTTGTGAATTTATAACAATTCGTTCTCTTTGAAGATTTTATTTAAACTAAGATAGCTAAGAGAGTTAAACAACATTTTGTTTATTCGAACACTATTCATTGTTCATGTATTACGATGATGTTGTTTTTCAATTTTCACAGGGGCCTTTTTCTCACTTAAAGTACGTACACTTTTATTTGAAACTCAATTTTAGGTTTTCATTCAAACAATGGGAGTAAAAAACAAAGGAAAAAATATATACTTGTGAAGAAAAAATAAAGGTATCGAAGCGTGCCTCGCTAAACATAAAGTTAGTCACACAAAACAAGGGAATGGAATTTGAGGCGCAACACAGTCGCTACACTTCCAAACATGATAGATGTGTTCGCGAAAAGAAATGGTGTCACTTCGAGCGTGATATTAAAGAAAGAGACGTGAAGTATGTAAATTTGAAAGAGGCATAAAACACGAAAGATGACTCGTCCCGTTCGAGCAATAAAAACGCGTGTCACAGAACCTGCAAGTTCCTCTCAGACGAAGTACCACCGGCGCTTATCGGCGCCCGACCACCTCCGCGCGCTTTTCGCGGCGTCCATCTTGCGCGCTGCGTGCAAAATGGCCGCCTAACGCCCGGCAAGCCGATCGTAAAAAGTGCAAAATTTTTCATTAAGACGCTTTGAAACTCATAAATGAGGGGTCCTATTAAAATTTATCTACGGCAAGGCGGGCCGTAAAACTCCGCCGATAATATCTAATTGAAGTTAACGCTTATGAGCGTGATAACTTTGCGATGAAAGGCCGCGGGCATTAACCCTAATAGTGCCTAAGTTTTATTCATCGATTTCTGAGGATCTTCGCCAAATGATAGGATGATAAAAAACTTACTTTCGAGTATTCGCCTCGTCAAATACACCCTTACATGCAATACAGATAATATCACAAATGTCAATATGCTGAAGAAGAACTAAGTAAATTATATGAACAAAAGTCATAGTATTATGGTATAAAAAAAATTATGATTATTTCAACTATCTTATTTTAAATCACTTATTTATCTAGCATTTTTAAATTTTAAAAATATATTATACAGACAGAGTGTTAGTTAACTTAGTAAAAACCACTACCAGATTTAAGTTCTATCGGTTTCGAGAGGTACCCGTCTCTTCATCGCAACTAAGTTAACTAATACTCTGTTATAATGTCTAACCACAAATTTATTGCTTTAAATATTAATAATAATATAATATTCATTTATTAATCTTATTTATGATAAATTTAGAGTATATTTGTTTAACCAAACGACTTTGGAAGCTATCATTTCCATTGATGTAAAATTATTTCAGGGTGATAGAAACCGGCTGGTCAAATGAAATATTTTAAGGTTTACTATGCATTGGATTGAATTATTTTTTTTAATTTTAACGCAATTATTTTACAAAATATTTCAACATTTTTCCATTCCAAAAATAAGGTTTGATAGAAAACGTAATAAAAATGTGATAGCTAGTGGATTCACATAAAAAATAAACAGTCACTGCACCAATAAAAGACATCGATAGCGGGTGGACAGTCATAT
Organism: Agrypnia vestita; assembly: GCA_016648135.1. NCBI lineage: Eukaryota > Metazoa > Arthropoda > Insecta > Trichoptera > Phryganeidae > Agrypnia > Agrypnia vestita. The sequence continues at coordinate 176,876 of JADDOH010024556.1, read as the reverse complement.
ACATTAACTATTTATTTGTCGTTATGGCCTCAATAAACATAATAATGGTATAAATATATACAGCTCCCCTCTTAAAAATATGATATGTGTTGAGAAGTACTTGCAAAAAGATAATATGGCGGAAAATCTTTACGACCTCATAAAGACCGCTTCCGTTCAATTTATTATCGACGAAGAAAGCCCACGCGGCGGAGGGGTAGAGGTGGGGGCGGATATCCAAACCCCGAACACCGCAAGGAATTATATTATTACAAACGACAAAGGACATCACTCAATTGTACGCCATACCTTGGTTTTATATCAATGTGTAATCACGCGCGGCATTATTAAATCGTACACGTGCCTTGTCTGAATATTCAAATATGACATTTTTTGCCATGGAATTACTTATTTTAAATACAATATACTTATAAAATATATCAAAAAAATACTAATAAGTTCAAGAGGTATTTATAATTGTAATATAAAGATTTTTGTAATAGCCATCACCTAGCCAGGTAAACAGTAAAAAATAATGTATGACAGCTTGGAATTTATCTGGTTGAATACTACTGAAGCGGCGAATTTTAGAATTTTTAGCTCTCGACCCTAGTAGGATATGGGGATGAAGATAATGATGATGCAATGTCATCCTACCAACAGTAAATATATAATGGTGAAGTTGAAATTGACCCAAATAAATTTTGGGTTAATTTCTATATCAAAAAGTTCCGAATTATTCATTAGTCTTCAGAGACAACGTATTTTTCTGACGCGGATAAGTAGGTACCTACGCCAATCACACCCTTGTCATAAATATTTACCTGTCGTTGCACGCGAAGCCACGGTGAACACAGCGATATAAATTAACACGAATGATGAGCTGAGTTTGGAGGTATACGCTTAAGTGATAAACTCACTATATATATTCAAAAACTATAAGAACTGTACATATTCGAGGATTTTAGAAACAGTGTGGAAATTTTGAAAGTGTTAGAGAGAACTGGATGAATCTGAAATACATAAGATTGTACTAGAACATTCACGAAATAAGAATCCCAATATAAGTTATGCTATAATAGCCATATGTTAACGTTTGGCGAAACCACATACCTAAGTGAAATTATCAAAACGGATAGCGGGTTAGTCAAGTTTTTCAATTTGTTATTTTTGTTGAGTAATTTTATCATGTGAACAAACATCAGAATATTAAAAAAAAAAAAAATATATATATATATATATATAAAATTGTGTGTTATATTATAAGTGAACACTTAACGCAGCTTTTGCCAAATATCAGAATAGTCGAGAGCTAACTAGAAGTAAAGCGGTGATACGGGCTAATTTACAGCCATAAATATGGAAGAAACGGCTCGAGCGTAACCGGTCAGACCGCCTGAACCATGGCACCGCAATCACGTCCGCCCTTATCACGAGGCGCTCCGGCGATCGTCCCTGGACGCACCCGGCGAGATGAGAACCCGGAGCGGGACAGTCCGCGTTAATAGGCCGACTCACTCATTGTCATAGCGCGGGTGGGCCGGAATTATAACAAATGGCCCGCCCGCCTGGTGGGGAAATGATAAGAGAGCCGATTCACCCGGCCCGCCGAGCGCCCCCTTTGATAATTCATAAAGCCGTACAAAATGTGGAGTTGCAGTTTTATGCGCGTCGCGGCGTGACGGCGGCGCCGATTCAATTGTTCTCCGCTGCTTTTGTGACGCCGATATCGCGGGACGCGTACTAAAAATTGTTTAATTAACTTTTTTTTTGAAATTGGCACAAAAGGCAATAATGCGATTTCCAAATTGGAGGTTGGTCAAAAGGCGTCCGACCCTTTTTATGCGAAAAACCAGCTTCGACTCTGCTAAAAGTAAAATGAAGCCCAAAATATATTTTTGATGAAAATGTGTATTTTTAATAGTGACCGGAAAATAATCGGTTGAATCTTTTCGAATCAGCCGATAGTTTATAGTTTAATTACTGATGAGTTATTTATTGTAATGATTTTATCCAAAAACACTACAAGAAAAGAGTTCGTTAGTAGTATTAAGATATCTCTATTAGAAATTTCATTAAAATAAGTTTAGAACGAAAAGTTCTAGATAATATATCTAAATATTTTTTTATTAACTAAATTGTCGTCTTTTATTTAATTCTACCAGAATGAACTTTCATTAATCTAGAAAAAAACTAATTTGGATTTACTGTAAATTTTAATGTCTATATAAGTTTTGGTTTGGGCCGAAATCAAAACATAAGCTAAAATATGATTTCAGCTGAAAATCTAATTTTGGTCGGTCTCTATTAATCTAATATTGATCACATTCCTGCAAAAAATTTCTTAACCTTATTTTTAATAAAATACATTATTGTGAAGTTGCCATCAGTTAGTAAAGCAACTTTTAAGGGGTTATATACAGTCAGAAGGCCCAAAAAATTTTTCACGATTTTTTTCTGAGAAGACTTAAATTTATTATTGTAAAATTATAGCTGATCTCCAGGATGTCCTCTCAAAAAAGGCATCTTGCCGTGACAACGATGTCTCTAAACTGGATCATCTAAAATGAAAAAACCAAACGGATTTCGTCAAAGTAATATATAATCTAGTAATTAATCGAAAAAAAAAAAATTTTTTTTGACAAAATGGCTTTATAAAGAAAAAATATATTTATCGGCGAGAAAAAACCTTCGATTAATTACTAAAAAAAATACTTAAGGGGGGGGTAAGGTTTTTAACTTTTTTTTTGCATTTTATTTTTAATTTTTTAAATGAATGTATAAAATTGCAAGAATATTGTGTCAAAATTTCAAGTCAATCGGAGCAAAATTGACAAAATTATGAACATTTGAGCGATATCAAACTGATTTTCTATACCTGCTCGGGCAGCGTCGCAAGAGTCGCGCTCACCTGAGGACTACCAGACGTGCTATTGTATTCGAAGAATTTTGCTTAGACAAGAACAAAAAGATGCTGATCATTAAAGCTCTTTGCTGTGTGAACATGGCATCGACGATTATGTGTAAGTATAAAATAAGTGTTGAGTTTTATTTTGAATTTTACAGTGTACAAAACTTTAAAGCCTTTTCCCCACATCTCACGTTTTCAAAGTCGGTGTCCATCATAACTTCAAAACTACTGCACCGATCCTTTTGAAATTTTGAAAACTATTTCTGTACATATTTTACGAGGTAACGCTGGAGACTTTTTTTCAAATTTGTTATTCATTATTATTTTTTAATAACAAATTAGTCGATATTTTTCTCAAAAAATCGCGTTTTTCCCTTCAAAGTGTTCCAAAAAATTGAAAAATTGAAATTTCAAAAAACCCTCCCAGCGTTACCTGGGAAAACGTATTATCTAACGAATGAACTTTGATTTTTTGATTTCAGGTGATCTAGCACCAAGTTATGATGGACACCGCAATTCTACTTTTTTCCGAGACACGTTCGAATAATTGCTGCCATTGCCGTACTTTTTAATATTTCGTCTTGAAAATTTTACACAATATTTTTCAAATATCACACTTTAATGGAACATTGGTTTTAAAAAAGAGATTTTAACTGTGTCGTCACAAAAAATTCACAAAAACATGCCTTTTTTTGTACGAATTAACCTTACCCCCCCCTTAAAAAGCTTGTGTTAAAATTTGAGACTGATCGATTGAGCCGTTTCCGAGAAATCTTTGTCACCGATGTTAAAGAGACAGTTAAAGCGCTTTACACAGAGTAAAAAATATTTTTTTCAACTTACATCGAGTCGTCTATTCCAGGGCCATACTTTCACTTTATTCATCTGAATACATTAGAAGGGAACATTTACAATGGACAGGTAAATAAAAGGTACAGCGTTTACAATAGGTAGGTAAAAATAAAAGGGACTGCTCTCTAGGTGAGCGCTGGCGCTCCGGCCTCGTGATTACAAATATGCGCGTAACTTTGAAAATAATCGCCGGATTGACTTGAAATTTTCTGTATGTTTACTTAAATACGTGTACATGACGAAATTTAAATTAAAAAAAAAATCGATTTTTTGAAAATTCTAACTGTATATAACCCCTTAAACAAAAAACGGAATTTTCTTGCTGGTCTAGTGGTTAATTCTCTACTACGAACACAGTTCGAACTAGTCAGTCGTCTAATGATGCAATGGCCGGGGTTCCAAATCTCATGGCAGGAATTAGCAAGTTCACATTTTTCATAGCGCAAGTTTTTGGAAATAGAAAGAACATCGTAAATATTAAGAAACTACTTTCTAAAATTGAAAAAAAAAACAAATAAATATGTTTTCACTCAAATCAATACAATTTATGGAAGTAATACAGAAAATATACCAAGTTTCTTATTGATTCATTACATTTTTTTGTTCTCAAAAACAATTTGTAAATAATTAAACACGTTATCATTTTTAGTCGCGTGTTTGTGGCAAGAATGTCGTCACGAAAGCGAGATGTCTCGAGGTCATCGCTTCCAAAAATAAGATGAATTTTAGTGATAATGCGTAGCGCTATCGCAATCAATATTTTGTTAGCATTCAAAGGGAACTCGTCGCAAATCCCGCGCTCCAAATGAGACGGAATGCGCCGCACGGCCTCCGGGTCACGTCCCGTATTAGGGCGCGCACACACCATCACCACTCACCACCCCTTCTCCATTAGGACATGTCACAGACCTCCAGTATCTCTCTCTTTCTCTCTATGTTTCTGGAGAAGAAAATCAATCTTCGTGACAGGCCATTTCATCTGTACGAGTTCCCGGCCGTGGGGGACGCCGCGCGACCCTCGCTGACCGGAAACCGTGTTTAATGCCGCGGATCACGTCATCCCGAGGCCCGGAGCCTTTAATGAAGCCTCTCTGTCCAGTAAACACTGAATGGACACAGTCACAACGAGAGAATCGACGGCCATTACCGATGGATGTTGAATCTCTGCACAATACAGGCGGTGACAATATTCAAATAGAATTTGAGGCGGTGACAATATTGAATTGAAATAGAACTTACGCAAAAATAGCCCCAACACCCAATACTGCCGAATATATTAAAACTCAAGAATTCTTCGTAATCTTAATACGTTGTGCATATAATAAATTATGATCAAAGAGATTCCTTCTAATGCCGATGATCAATCAATGAAAATGAAAAATCAATGTAAGTAAATAATAATAATCTTTTCATTACATATTTGGTAAACTAATTATAAATATCGATGGTACCAAAGGCGTGCAGTGAGAACATTGGAGTTTGGCTTTACACAATTTTCAATATATATATACATATCATAACAGTCAGCAAAATAATTTTTTAATTTTGTTTTTTTACGATAATATATGTTTACGTTAAAGTTATGCTTCAATGTTCTTACTGCGCGCGCCTGGGTGGTATCTGATTGGTTCACTATACTTAATTAAAACTTTTAAACTCCTGTGATTTGTACAATGAAACCCCTCGTAGTCCAGCATGTATGACACTGGTTTCTCGTGCCGGGTTTTACAGGTTCAATTTTCAGTGATGTCACATGACATCTGTGTGATTTTCTCAAACAGGTTTACTTGTCAAGTACCTATTTCGCTACAGTCTCTGGATTTCGTGGCCTATTTTAGGGTTCAATTAAATATGAACAAATGTCGAGATATTAAAAGTCGTAACAAGACTAGAAATGTTTTATTGTTGAGTTTTATTACCGTTCGGAAACCTATATGAAGCAATTGGAATTAGAATATAAAACGAGGTGCAGAACGATTGTGTTATTTTAATAACCTTGATTAAAACTACCAACAAAAGAAAATTGTATAATTAATGCAAATTAAAATATACCTTATTTGATGGGGGACCAGCATTGTTGTGTGATTAGTAGGTACTTATTAGACTTATTAGTTTTGCATAAAAATATCATATTGTTTCTGTATTTGGACGTAAAACGTTAGCTCATATATTATATCTTGTCTATAATTCATAAATTGCCAAAATGTAATCTTCAGTCAATGTACAGAATCATCTGCGACGCAAGATAAAACTCTTGCGTTGAAGTTTCACTTACGTTATGTTTTTATTGTGTTATTAGTCATTACTATTTCATTGCCTCATTATATTTACTTTTTCCATTTATTTGTTATTGTTCTTGTCTTCTATTTACTGGTTGACTTCTTATTGGTTATAATATATTTCAAATTTATTTCTTTATGAAATACGTATGTTAGAACAATGTTCGATTCTGATAATTAATGCTCTCATTCATACATACATATCATTGAAATTATGTCTTATAATAAAATGTATACGAAAATTGCGTAAAAAGGTATTAATTTACCAAAAAACCACTGAATGTTGGTTGTTATGACAAAATTAAGGAATTTATTGAAATGTATAAAAAATATGAAATCCGAATGATCTTTGTGAAAAAATATCAATAATAGAAAGTATGTTCCGAGCACTAAAAAGGTAAGTAAAGCACGCGATAAAAATATTTAGTTAAATTAAAACAGTGTTTCACGAGAAGGGTTTGCATAAACCAGTTACGTTAGAATCACGTACGGAGAAGCAGTTTATATTTTACGTATTCCGTTCATCACCTCGCAGTTTTCCGGCTACAGATTAAAAACTCGTAATTTTAGAAGCTATTTCAGAGTGATTAAAAAATAATAAAAATGTTGTATTTGATTATTTTAGGTCACATTCTTTTGTTTTAACTTTCGTTTTCATAAAAAAATGTTTACATATAATTTATCGATATACCAGTTTGATTTATTTTATTTCAAAATTTATTAAATTTTTTAAAATAAATAGATTAAATATTAATTGTCCAATTTCAGCCTCAACATTAAATAAGTATATAAATATTAGTTGAAATGTGTTAAAAGTATGCTTGCAACTGAAGAACAGTTACAAGTTAAATTTATTTAGAGTATTTCAACTAAAATTCTAATAATATATCAACAATTTATAATCTTGTAATGAATGTAACGAAAAAATAAACAAAAAAGCAATCATTTATAAGAAATATTAGCGCCGGATCTTTTCAAAATTTAATAAAACTTTGAAACTTTAAGCGATCTTCTTCAAAAGAGCAAAATGATTTTATGGTGACATTATTAACTATATTGAATTGATCAATTAATGAAAAGCTTAAATAATCCATTAATTTTTGAGTTACGATGTGAATAAGAAAATAATAACAAATATCGGTTTATTATCGGTCGACAGGAACTTAAAAGAGAGTGGTATATACCGAACCACTTTACCAATCACCAAAGCTGTCAAACTCAACTTTAAATTCTGAGTCAGAATTATAAATATGGTAAAAGTGGTCGGCGATTTCTTTATGGCAACAGTGGATGGCCAGGCAATGGCTGAAGGCTCCTCCGCCTAAGCGGTTAGTGTTTTATATGCCGAAGGGATTTATGTTATTACCGCTCATATTTTTAGCTGTTACGCTACCAACGTCCGCTCTATGGCCTCCTAAATGATGAAAATTTGAAAGAATTATTCTGGGCACGTTCAGAGCCTCGCATGGAGGCTGTCGCTGTACCGTGGACCAATGGGGTCGAAGATCAAATCCTTAAAGCTTTCAGTTTACTTCATTTTTTAAATTGTGTAACAATGTATTTTTATAAAACTTTTATTCTCTAAATAAAACGAGTTTTATCACTAAAGTTAATTCATTTATATAATATTTACAGCTAATACTCCTGCATTGGAAGTCATTTCCGGTTTATTGTAAAATTGTGAGATAATGAGATGATACAAATGAAATAAATTTCATCCGATTGACATTAGATTTTTTATTATAAGCTGATAGATATAACGTGGTTTTGGTTTTAGGCTTAAAGTTATATAAACATAAAGTCCTTCATCTACTACCACTTCCTAAACTACGGGTTTTCTCATCTTTAAAAAAAAATAGAGATGCGAACACGAAATAAGTGTCACATCAATATTCTTACTATTTTCAAACTAAGCTAAACGCTTGTGCTATGAAAATAGGACTAACTTGCTGGTCTAGAGCGAGGTTCAAACGACCTATGCATCACAAGGCAAGATTCCTAACCACAAGACCAACAAGGTACTCTATCAAATGTTAAGTTGAATGAAAAAACAGAATGATAATTTTTAAAAACCAAAGACTAATTAATTTATATTTCAAAACTGTTTTTCCGCTTTTGTTTCTTTTTTAACCAAATGGAATAAATACCTATATAGAATTATCTGTGATCAATGATTTTAAAGTAGAAATCGATACAAAAGGAGGAAAATTACATGACCATAATTCTGTTAATTATGGAATTCCATTAAAATTCTATAATTAAAAAATCTATTAAATGAATATATAAATGCTATATAATATTCTGTGCGTTAAGTCACATGACTGGAGGAGTGATAAAACTGTTTAAGGAATTCATTAAATTCGAATTAGTTTTAAATGAATAAATAACACGACAGAAATTTATGGATCTTTTCGATAAGAGAAAACGAAAATCTTCAAAGTGAAATTTGCGTTCGGTATATCATCGATCAGTGAACGTAAGTTCTAAAGCAATTCTCAAATACTCTGAAAATTTTTAAATAACATCAAAGAAGTTTGAAGAAATCGTTTAAAGCAAGCAAGATTTTCCAATTAATATGGTGATGCTGATTATTTTAACTCACCGTTCAATAAATTCTCGACTGTTCTATATGCGTAAAAAAACATTGTCTCGTAACCAAATTATTATCATTTCCTTTCCATTAATGGATGAAATAATTTGACTTTAAATAACGTGTATTTTTAAGTTCCTTAATATTTTCAATTTGTATTTATATAAATATATGAAAAATCAGGGAACAATCCATGCGCGTAGAAACAATCAATCGAATTTGGCACTTTTCAAATGGGAATTGCGCTTAATAAAAGATCCGGATCCAGTCAAACCACACGTGCCGTATTACCTTGATTGGTGCAGGAGTTGAATTGCAGCGGTAAATGCAGCTTTAGCGGTCCATGAATTAAACATTACTTCGGTGTTCGTTCAGCATTCAACATGGGAGAGAAAATTCATTTTATATGCCGGGCTTTTAATTTTTCGTTTATTCTGTAAAGGGGTGAGGTTTCCGTTTTTTCGGAAAAAATATTAAATGTTCCGAGTTTGATGAAAACTAATCATAGTATTAAATTTAATATTTTTTTAAATCGAAAACAGTTATACAAATATATTATAAATTATGACAAAAATTTTTGCAACCAAATATACGCGGTTGCGGAATAAATTAAAAAATACAAAATTTAACAATGAAATAAAATACGACTTGTTATACACCACTATATATATATTTTCTTTATTCAGTATGAATAAACACTTCTACAAGTTTCGGGAACAAAGTTCCCTTCCTCAGGAGAATATAACGTATACTCTATGTTGTATCCTTCTGAGGAAGGACGAAACTTGTTGAGGTATTCATATTAAATGAAGAAAATAAATATTTAGTGGTGTACACCAAGTTATGTTTTATTTAATTATGAAATATGTCACCACAAAGTCATAAATCGTTTATTCAAGAAACAAAATTTAACGTTAATTTTATTAATGTTTTGAAACAATTGTGGAAGATTAATCAAAAACACAAAATTACTATTCAAATAAATATGAGAAAATGAAGTAAAAAAATATTTTATTAGAATAAGTAAGCTTTCGTAAATGGGAAAATAATAAACAACTATAAGTAGGCACGATATTTCAATTTCAGAGGCAATTCAAAATTACCCTTTTTCTAGACATAGAACTAAACTATAGAATATAACAACATCGATCACATAAGACTCCTTAGAAATGAAATTTAATCGATTAACGAAATGGAAAAATCTGAGAAAAATCTCTCACGCTAGACGAAATTCTAGAAATCATACTTAGAGATATCATAATAATTGTGGTCTTAAATAGAAAATTATATCGAATATATTTTTTTATACATAGTTTTTTTATTCAAACATCAAACAGATACAGTTTTTTAAATAGAGATGCGAACACAGATTACGTGTCACATTAATTTTTTCACTATTTTCAAAACAAGCTCAACGCTTGCGCTATGAAAATAGGACTAACTTGCTGGTGTCCTGGTGTCTCGAACCGCCAATCATCAGATCACATGGCGAGCACTATACCAACAAGCTAGGTTTTGGTCTATAAACATATTTTTTTTATTAATAATCCAAATTTACATACATATACATATATATATATTTTTAACTTGAAAACAATTTTTAGAATCGCCAATCAACTAGCCCTTGGGCACGTTCCTGAGTGTCGGTGTCGTTTCGTAGCTGGGTAACAGTTATTTAAAATTATGTTTCAAACATAAAAAGCATAATAACAGATAAAAACATGAAATACACAATAAAAAAAATAATAAAATGGATAAGTTAACACAATATACATAATCCACATACGATATCATTAATATAAATGTTTGGCAGGGAATTTGAAAATATTAAGAAATTTCGTTGATATAGAACAGATGTACCTCTATACATATAAGTTTAGCAGATAAGTAAAATTAATAAACAATCGTACACAAATTAATAAATTAATAAGTACAATCGTTATATCTATATATATAGCTATATATATAGATCTATATATTCTATAATATCTTTATATGATATGTTACAAACATAATATATGATCTATCATATCTATATATATTATATATATATATTACTAGGTTTAATATAATAAATAAGTTATATAAGAAAGAGAAATAAAATAAATTTCTAATAAATAAAAATCCAATGCACTCGCTTTGTATTATATATGTACCTTTGATATTTGGTAATTTTTTAAAAATTTATTAAGGCCGTCAAATGCACCGTTACCTTTGAATACTCGCTAAGAGAAAATGGTCAAAAGTCAAGGTAGCGCAAAAGAAAATCGAGTGGAAATTCTAAAGGGTAACTAGGGGAGGAGAACGTCACAAAATTGATAAACGAGCACCCCTACAATTGAAGGCTCGTGTTACTATATATTATAGATTTCGCCAATGGCCTATTTGGGATATGTCGTGTATGGTGGAAAAAAGATTGCTTATGTGAAAACCATGGCTGCTGGTTGAAGTTATTTGAAGCAGACTTTAGGCTAGTCTAATGTGTTTAATGATGGCAATAACAATTTAAATACACAGATCACTAGAAGCCAAACAAAACGTATTAACGGCATAGACCCACCATATATATATATATATGTATTAGATATATATCGATATATATATATATATATATATATATATATATATATATATATATATCTATATATATACAATATATATATATATATATATTTTTTTAAATAGAGATGTGAGCACGGAATACGTGTCACATCAATATTCTTACTATTTTCAAACTAAGCTAAACGCTTGTGCTATGAAAATAGGACTAACTTTCTGATCTGGAGTGAGGTTCGAACCAGTGACGTTTGGATCACGAGGCGAGAGTCCTAACCACAAGACCAACAAGCTACTCGAATATATATATATATATAAATATGTGTGTGTGTGTGTGTTGGAATATGTACTTAAAATAAAATATTACAAATTTAATAAAAACAGACGAAAAATTGTTAAACAAACGTGTATCTTGTAGATACTTTAAATTAATTTGGCTGGTGAAGAGTGAATTTCAATGTTATCTCTGCAAAACTGAGTAATCCCTTTAAGCATGTGTGAACAGGTTGTGACAACTAAAGCCGACATCATGGTTTTACGTTCAAGTGACATCTGTGGAATTGCATAGACAGAAGGGGATTACAATGTAATAAGCATATTCTGTGAAATCTCAATGATAGTATTGTGTCGTGGAATTAATAGTTCTTTATGATGAAAGTAGTTTTTTAATTCACCAGGCAATTTAGTTAAAAAATGCAGGAAACTTTAAACTATCCGATAAATATAATAAATAAATAAGCATTTTATTTTTTTTATATGTACGACCTTTGGGCTCTTACAAAAAATATATTTTTTTTTTAAATAGTGATGCAATAAACATAGTAAAATATTAAAATAAGATAATGATTAATACAACATTATTTTTATTACATTAATTTGTGTTCCTGCCACTAGAGGACACTAGAATTAATCGTTTAATTCATTTTTATTTTTGGACCCAACTGATACAACATACAAATATTATATTAAAAGACACACTCTTATTGTGAAGGTGCAATTTTTTCAGAACAAAGTTCAGTGAAATTTAAAAACAAATTAATTAATCAATTAAAAAGTCATACAGAAAAATCCAATCCACGAATTTGCACTTATTCAAGGAAATATACAAGGCTGCTATAACGTAATTGGATAACGCGCCTGCCCTGGAAAGAAGGAGATCCGTGGTTTGAATCTCGGTAGAAGCCAAATATTTTTTTTGGATTTGATTTTTCTGTATGTCTTTGTAATTGATTTATAAAATTGGTTTTAAATTTCACAGAACTTTGTTCTGAAGAAACTGCAACTTCACAATGAGAATATGTTCTTAAATATAATATTATATATTATTAATTTATCATAAAAAGCGTATTTTGTAAAAACTTGTAAATCTATAACTCATTTGTTAATTATACCTATTTATTGATTTGCGATGGTCTGTATTTTTTTCTGAGTTTTATTTACAGCTTTTTTTATTATTAAGGCATTATTTATCATTAAAAATGTATTTTGTTATTATATCATACTCAAAATGTACATAAAACTTTTATAATTTGTACTGTAATGTTACTCTTAGACCACATATTAGGGTTGTTGATGGTCTGTTAGAGTAAAAAAAAAAAATAATAATAAGAAGAGCAATGCCACTCATACCAAACGAATAACACAAAGTTTAATTCGTTATGCAATCTTTGCGTATACGAGAATGATATCTCGTACCATAGGTACCAATAACCTATGGTAGGGTGTGCGATGATTAATCATGTTCACCAAACATGGGCAATCCACAATTTCCTTGATTTTTATTAAAAATATTTTTTATAAAAATAGAATGGATAGCAGTTGTAAAAGATATTGTATCTAAAATTTTCTAATATCCACGCTTCACTTAAAAAAGTTAGTCGCCATCAAGTTTATCAAAATAAATAAGTAACATTCAATTATTCTCAATTCTTATCGTTATATAAAATTATTGAACCGTGTGAAAACTTAAGTGGTGTTTTATAAATAGCCCATTTTGGTAGTAAATTTTATGTGTGTGAGCCGATCGAGAGAATTTGAGACGTGCCTAGCCTTATGGCCCGGATACCAAAATCGATGACTAAGTCTAGCCATCCTTACATTTACATTCCCATGACTCTGGTCCTTAGACAATCTTTCCATTAACCATCCAGTAGTATTTACACATGTTAAATTAAAGTTTTTTGCGAGCATTAGCGCGTGAAACTGGTGTATCTTAGTTAGATCTCATTTTTTGTAGATTGTTTCCTTGAGGAAATCTAGGCCAACGTTTTTCAATAGTAACGTTTTTCAATAGTAATTTCACTATTAATGCTTTGTCTATAAAGTTTTTGTATACGCGTATTCTATGTGTGGCGTATACAAAGATCTTCCAAACTTCATTAATGAGTAAAATTATTTTTTAATGGTAAAATTAGACCATATGTCAATGTTTTACAATGGTAAAATTCTATGCAAATAGTCATTTTATGTAACTGTTTCACCATTCGTTTTTCGCATTATTTTTTCTTATTGAAAAACGAAAAATATGAAAGAAACAGCACTAATTTCATATTTGCTTTTGACAGTAAAATTTATATTTTATAGTTCCACAGTTCACAAAGAAAATAGTTTTGTTATTATAGAAATTTATGACAGACAAAACAAAAATAAGTAGTGACAATTGTTGGTGATGTATTATTCATTTTTTTTATGCAATTTCATCAAACTTACTTATTTCTAATTGGAAAATTATAAAGATATTAAAGATGTTATTATAATCTTATTTAATTTAGCAATGGACTAAAAATCAGAGATCCTACATTAGAAAGTTCAGCGTCAGAGTACCTAGTATTCTAAATCTCAACGTTAATTGATTAATGTTATTAACAGGCACAGAACGTGTTTAACGCTATGTTCGGAACCTTGATTTGTACAGCTGTACGTATATTTCTAGGGCGGATGATGACAAAGGACGTCAGATGTATGTATAAGCAAGGGCGGCGCCGAGTTCATCTTGTTGTCGTGCGTGACACACATTTTAAACGAATTAAACCCAGCCAGCCGGTTTCACTTCAGCCGTGCAGCCGGCCGGGCACGCACCGCCCTCATCAATTCAGATATGAAAATAATAAAGTTGAAGTATCTGACACGACTGCTGAGGAAAAAAGTTGGATGAAATAGATGCTCGTGACATTTCGCATTTGGCTGGATCACCAAAAGAGAATGCAATGCTGGTACGATATTCGTATTTTTTTTTATTTGTACATTCATAATTAAGTGTACATTTATAGAATGAATACTTTAATTGAAAATAAATGATTGCTCAAGAAATACAATCAGGAAAAAATAATAACATGTAAAAATAGTAATAATATAAAGTGGAAAGCAAACACTTAAAATACAGATAAATATAATATAAAGTAAAAAGTAAGTATATAACAAAGTAGAACCTTAAGGAAAGCATAATAAAACATAAATTAAAATATAATAATAATTATATAGAGTGAAAAACAGTAGCACAAGTTTATAAAATCACAATATAATAATTTTTTTACATAACAGTTAGTTATCTCACCCAATCAATAAGCAAAACAAATACAAATCAATTACTTAACTCCAATTTGACAAATACTAGTAATTTTTCAATACACTTTTTAAAATATATTTGAATATTATAAAGTTGGTGGCAACTTCAAGTTGCTCGTACCTGTTTGCTAGTCTAGGAAGCCTTTGCAGTGGGGAATTAAAAACGTATTTGATAGCTGCAGTTCTCACGGAAAAACCTGCATGACTTCTAGTTACCTTCTAATAGTTGAGGACAGTCGATAGTACCATTTATTAATTTGTGTAAAAAGAGAGTTTAGTTTACCAGGTAATGACCGAGATACAAATTATTTGTATGTATGAAAATTTCTAAAAAGGGTTAGTTGATATGCTTTACAATAAGTTTACTTTATAATGTTTTTATTTTTATGACGATTAGCATTCCAAGCCATAATTTAATATTTTCAATACGTTGAGGACACTCAAAATACCACTTCTAGCCAGAATTTGGAGGAGATACCTGGAGTAAATTTTTAAAGTAAAAAAGTATATAATTTAAAAAAAATTAATCTATATAAATTCACTCATTGGCACAAAGAAAAGGAACCAAAAATCAACCATCCCTTTACATTTACATGTTAACAACCTCCCAAATGTGTCTTCACAAAATGTACTTAAGTTAATTATTACGACCGAAACCACCAAGTAAGATTAATCTAGAATATACCTACATTCTTTATAATTGTTACTATGAAATGACTGCTCAAAGTTATACCTACATTTTATATAAATTTCATTTCAACTTCGAAATAAACCTGCATAATACGTTTTTTGGAACACGGAAAGGTAAAGTGAGTCCCGTTGTGTACATATCAACAAAAATAGTTTATTTAAAAGGGTAATACCAAATATCGAAACAAAGAAAAGCCTCTGTAAATTCTATTGAGCAAGTGCAAATAATATAATCCGGATAATCCCCACAGTAGAAGAGCTGCATCAGTTATATAAATATTTTGTATTATTTACATTTATATTTTACTATACAAATATTCTAATTGCCTAGTTGGTTGGAAAATCCAATTCTTAGAATAAAAACAATTGAGTTTATTAAGTTTCAAGAAAAGTTTAACCATACATTTCCATTTCTAATATCCAATTTCTTGAACAAATTTTAATTTTATAATATAATGATGAGTATAGCATATCATAAGGCGTGTATGAATAATAAATAACTAAATAAATGCAATTACTAAATCGCTTTTAAAAACATAATTTTTAATAACTTATATTATAATATTCCAAATTCGATAATATTCCGTTTTCGGAGAAATCATAGCCTATTTAATTAGGCGCTGCACTGTTTCACTACATCTGGATAGACATTAGATTAAAGATAGATTAAGAAAATATTTATAATAATAGTAGGAAATATTTATCATATTTATTAACCATAACTTATTATTATCATTATTGTTACAGAATGAAATGAAATAAAAATACTCCACAGCCAGTCGATTATGAAAAAAGTGTTAGCGGGAAAGATTATTAGATATACTGTAAAAATGTTATTAATATTTTTTTTCGCATTTGATATGTTTTTTTTAAACTAAAATACAACTTATTAATATAAAACGAGAGTTTATTAAAACATCATTCTCAAGAAAAAAAATATTTAGTAAAATTTTTTTTCTGTCCAGGTAAAAGTCGCTATGTGCAAAAAACCTTTTTATTAATATGAAATATAAATTTATCCTGAATATTTTCATTGAATGTTATGCACTCTTAAATTATTTACAACATTGCAAAAAAATAAACAACAAATTACTTGTACTTTTTTTAATACCACGTTTTGGATGTTTAAACCTCATTATCTCAAAAGTACTCTAATGTCACTTTTACCTCTAAGGGTACGATATTAAAACAAAGCACTCGATTTAATTCTACACACATAAATAACCTTTAACGCATTACCCTTTACGAGGGCATTATTTTTTAACTTTTTTAAATTTATTGGACTCTTTTTTAAGGCAATTATTAATTCGAAGAACAATTTAATTCAACTTTTTTATATTAATATCAATCAAGAAAAGCATATTTACATAATTTATGCCGATGTTGTTCTTGTGGTTAGAACTCTCGCCTCGCGATCGAAAGTTTGCGGGTTCGAACCTCACTCCAGACCCGCAAGTTAGATCAATTTTCATAGCACAAGCGTTTAGCTTAGTTTGAAAATAGTAAGAATATTAATGTGACACGTATTCCGTGTTCGCATCTCTATTTCAAAAATAAAATTAAAAGTAACCACGTTACTCTGGAATCCTGACAGTTTGTATAAAGTTTGCATGATTCTAAGAAATAACTATTCTATTCAAATACTAATGAAATTTTAATTTTGTATTAATGGAAATGAAAAGAAAAGTTTCATTTTCTAATATTCTTGAAAAGGAAAACATAATTTTCTATGCAAGAGGTGAAAAGAGAAAATTATTATCCATTAGAATATTTGATTTTTGCCTGATTCAATGTGATAATGAATAATTTAATTTTTTAACTGTTATAACAACAATATGATTCCCATATTTTATATTTAAATATAATGCCCATATTTTACGTAAAAAAATATTTACAGAGCCAAAAGAACAAGTCGCATTTGTATTATTTGATTCCCACTGTCATTTTATATATAATTTTATATATATGTCATTTTATATATTTTATATATAAAATGACAGTGAGAAGTGAGAAACGGAAACCCGATGTTTCCGCACTACAATGCTTATTCTGTTCTTAGTTCAGCTGCGGAAAGATTAATTAAGGAAACTTTTAATTTACTTGAATGAATAAGTGAAAAAAAACATAACAAATATTATTTTTATTTTTATTCAAAAATATTATTGCGAACAACAAACACCTATACATTCAATAACTACTATAAAATAAATAATATTTTATATACTTTTGTGGCACAAGCTAAACAACTAACGTATAAATACAGGACTCACTTGATAGTATCCTGGAACGGGGTTCAAACTAGCGATCACTGGATGACTGGATACGAGTTTTAACCACTAGATTACCAAATCACTGATTGTTTTTATAGTTAAAAATTAAAAAATAAACGAAACCAACGTCAAAACTCTTATATTATTGATGGATTCGGCGTTTTCTTTGTAGAGATGGTTCATATGATATTATAAATTACATTAACCCTTTTAGGTTTACTGTGATTTATATATTTTATATTTTCACTATTTAAGTTTTGAGAGAATCTGAATCTCTCGTCGAAAGGTGAAATATTCAACTTGGTGTCACCTGTCGATGACAGATTATGATTCTCTCGAATCTTAAGTAGTGAAAATATATTAAACTCAGTATAGGTAACAAGTTTAATACCATTTATAATAAACAATCTGTCGTCAAAACTCTTGATGTAATAGGCAGAAAATAAACCAAAAATAAAAAAAATTAAAACATTTATAATTTATAAGATCGATATTATCGTGGTGCGGGTCGATCACTTTTATATATATATATATATATATATTTAAACGTTTAAACATAAATACTCGAATCGGTTTTGACTCTAAGTGTTCACAAATTTCATTCGATCCTCTGTGACTCGGACAGCCTGTCGAGTCGCGGCTGTTATTACGTTATTACGGCGACAAAATAATAGCCGCGTTGGTCCCGGGCGAGCTTAAAGCACTTCACTTATACGGTGAGTTGGTTCACTAAAGCCCGCCGTACAATGGGTTGCCTAAACTTACTTAAACTTAATCTATGAGTGTAATACTGTGGCAGTAAAATTAAACACGGGCTCAATAAATAAATTATCCAAGATAAAATAAAGAAAAAATGACATCAGTGTAAGCTTAATTAGCTGTGCGTGTTTTTAAAATGAAACAAAACGTGTATTA
Source organism: Agrypnia vestita (assembly GCA_016648135.1). Taxonomy (NCBI): domain Eukaryota; kingdom Metazoa; phylum Arthropoda; class Insecta; order Trichoptera; family Phryganeidae; genus Agrypnia; species Agrypnia vestita. Next base: position 158,270 of record JADDOH010024556.1, on the reverse strand, counting down.
CTAATTGCTTTTTGTTGGCAATAATTGGAAAGTCATGCTTTGTATCAATTAAAGTGATATACCGTTTTTTTAATCTTTAATCGGTCTCATTTTGATAATAGGTATTAACAAGAAAAAATAAAACATTTTAATGTGTACGCATTTTCATGTAGGTATTTGTATGTAGCTTTGATGTGTAAGATAATAATCATGTTCACATTAATACTTAGCAAACTGAATGCCATTTTGAGGATATGGATACAAAAGTTATATTGATATTATTTGAAAATTACTAAAAATAATACTTTACATGGTGGCCGGTCAGCGCTATTCCGCAAATATTTTTTTTTTTTTTGCAAGAAATTTAATAATATATCTAAAAAATAAAAATACATGTGCTGTCAAATAGGTATAATAATTACTCGCTATGTTGCTCAAGATGTCTAAATATATAAAGCGCTTTTATTTTACTTGTCCATCGAAGTTAATAAAATCATTGCACCAGATATTTTGAAAAGTTATGTTTCGAATGGTGGCATACAAGTTAATTCCATAGCACTATGGAAGTAACTTGTATGGCAAGAATGAAGTTAGTTAAAACTATCTGTTCTTTATAAATTATACTATAATACACATAATACTGTTCTGCTTGATCTAGAACGGCCAATGATTATGGAAACCTTCGGAAACGTCTACAATCGACTAGAACAACCGAAAAGCGACGAGAATCTTCTCCTTTACTCTAGAAAAATCTAGACAATACGAAAATATCAGCTTTTAGGCATAAATAACGAACTACGCTGCAATGCGAGGAGAGTTATTGTCGTATTGTGGCCAGTCGTGAGGTAATCGAAGCGATAAATAAAGCGAATAATTGAGCGGAGTACCCAAGAGGAAAAATAAATCATAGCGATTAATACGTACAAGAATCAAATGTAATGTTCTAATGTTAAATACCACTACCCAGAAATAATGAAGTGTTCATTAACGAGTGATTTAACTTTACGTTTAATTCGTGTTAAGTGACTTATTACATTGAATAATTAATGAATTTCTAATAAACTTTCATTCATTCCTCCCGCAGCCACGACACGTGAAAATGCTCTCTTAGTAGTTTAAACATTTTGGATATTTATCTGAGTTTTATTTACCCTTGAAAAGATTCAACCGTTTACCTACTGCTGTCGTCTATATTATATAGTTTGTATTTTATTAGTAGTAGCAATTTGTTTAAAATGGATACAGTTAAAGCCGAAATATGTTGCTAGACAGTGAGCAAAAGCAAAAAGCAGTTATCCCTTTTGGAAAAAGATAGTGGACGGCACGTAGTTATAATGTTCGCAATATTTTTGTATATCTTCCTTTCCTAGAACAGTTAGATTAGTGCAAATTTTAGCATGGAGCGAGATGTCACTAGTTATCAATTGTATATTTTATGTAATTTATTTATTTATTTATACTTAATGAAGGAAATAATGTAAAAAAAAATTTAAAAAGTGAATAAAAATTTGTTTTACATATTGGTTCTTAATTAGTTATTCAACTCCCATATTATAATTTTATGTTTTTTTTCTTACAACAGGCTAAGAGGCCCAATTAGAGAATGAAACCCATCAGAAAACATTCAGAATTGAATAAATCACATAGATTTTTTCATATTTTTTTATTTATTTAAAAGGTAATGGAAACCTTAAGGTTTGTGGGTAACATTTTTACATTATTCAATATAAGGAAATATAATAATATAATTTAGATACAAAGTCATTTTTTTATAGTTGGCCGAATTTTAATATTTTTGTCACATCTGTTTTGAATTTGTCAGTGGTCAGTTGTTTGATCTGTTGTGGCAGGTCATTGTATAGTTTTAGTCCGTTGCAAATTAGTCGGGATTGTCCTGTTTTTGTTTTGGCGTGTGTTATGTGATAGATTTGAGCCATTCTAGTGTTGTGTTGGTGTTTTTCGTGTATTTTGTCTAATTTTATGTCTTCGTCTTGTATTTCGCCAATTGCTAGTCTGTGAGTGATTTTAAGTGTTTCGATTTTTGTAATGCTTTCGATGTTTAATTGTTGTGTTATACGGTATACAGTTTCAGTTGGTGTCCGGTAATTCAGATCATAGACCATTTTTAATATTTTGTTTTGCTGATTTTGATTAATTGTGACCTAACCGGAAATCGGACCTGGTGTAAGAAGCCAATGTTATGCCCACTGGGCTACGAAGGCCGCCTTCCGTTAATTAGAGTTTTAATTTTCAGCATAGTAGGTTGTATCCAGAGAATGGGTCCGTTGGCCCTGGAACATGTTGATATTTCTATAAATAATTTTAACACAAAAGTATTTTGCTTTTATTGAAGAATTTATTTTACACGCCATTTTATTTTTAGTCCAGTAATTTAAAGCTTGTTTTCTCCAGTCATATTTTTTATGTATGGTTTTTATGTTTAGTTTATATAATTCCATGTTTATTTTTAATGAAATTTAAAATGAATTAAATTTTAATAAATATTATTATTCAGTTCTGCAAGTTAGGCGTTATTTTACATATGATAGCTGTTTTGCGTTGCTAAGCCATTATCGAACAGTGGGACACCACGAACTCTCAATGTGTTAAAAAGATTTAAGTTACCCTTTCTCCTATGGATTATTAGATGTTTTCGGTGAAGTCCATGTATATTAAGATTCTTTTTTCCCCTAGGCACTTAGGTATCATTGAAGATTCCCCGGTTTATAGGCCTAATTATCTAAATTCACCGTTTTCTGTATGTGATTAACTGTAATGTAACCTATTTATTGTTATGCAAATGTTATGTAAGTGATTAACCTTTGTATTTTTTATTATTGTTGACCGTATAAAAATAAAGAATATTAAAAAGTTTTTAATGCATTTACAGGCAAGGAGGCCTAGTTACAGAAGCGAAACATATCACACAACAAACACAAACACAGAGGCTTGAGAAAATCAGAAGTGTAAAAAATATAATGTTATGAGTTTTTATTGCATTTTTTGTTTTGTAATAAGTTTAAAAAAAGACAGTCTCTATCCAATATTGTAGACAATCCTCCATTTTAGAGTCTTTTCTTTTATTTTTTTATTTACGCTTCAACAAGTCAAAAATACACAAAACACGTAGGCTGGAGTAAATCACATAGATTAATCGTAAACTCACCATCGGGAATCGAACCCGGAACCCTCGGTGTGAGAAGTCAGTGTCATGCCCACTGAGCCAGGAGGGCTGCCTCTTTATTATAAATTTTTATAATATATAAAACTAATTAAGGTAATTTGCTTTATGTTTTTTTTAATCCGGTTACTCGAAGAGCTACATTGTCGCCACGCCTTTTCGAAGGTAGCAGTCTCCTGTCGCTATTTTCGGTCCCTTAAGTGTTACGTACGACGTTCATGCACAGTGTAAAGCAGTGCCTCTTGCATTCTAATTTCAACATTATGTCCCATTTGCCGAGAGCCTGAGTTCGTCTACCGGTTGTGTCTCGCGCGTTAACTCTGAGAATATAGTTTTGAAGGTGCCGACTTCATGTTGGATGCGGTTAAGATTTTACTGAATAAATTATCTTATTAAGTATTTAGCTCAAAAATACTTATTTTGTTAATCAAAAAGCTTAATCAGTGGAAGTAATTGATAAGATAAAAAATAATTTTAGAAGTGGATTAGATAAATTAATTTTATAGGAGCTTAAAATAACTTTAACGTAACGTAACGTAACACTTAAAACAAAATTTTATTTTCTCACACCATGTCACAACTATGGCATAGTTGGATAAAGACAGAGAAGGATAGAGAGAATGTTCAAATCAGTCATGGATCCACTGAAAATCATGGATCCGCAAAAATATATCATGCGTATCATCAGAAAGAGATCGAAAATGATTCATTCAGATGATTTGTTTAGAATATTTGATTAATTGAATTCTTAACTCGAGGTAAAACGAAATTCGAATACTCGAATTGTAAAACACGGCAGTTTTAAATACCATATAACTGATTGGGTAAAAAGATCTGGAAGAAGGTATACTAAAGACTATATCCACCCTTGATCTTTGAGCTGGCAGAAACGCCAAATGCTGGCTTATTTTGGGTTTCTATAGAACTTAACAGGATTTTTGATACAATGTAGCACCTATTTAGTTTTCTTAATTTATTTACTTCTTCATTCTTGATGTTAAATGCATATTTTTTTATATTTCTGAAGTATAACTAAACTCTTAAATTGAGTAATATTGCCCCTGAATAGATTCCACTTATTGGGGCGATATTAGAAAAACTTAAAAAGCGTATTTAATTTGTAAAAAAAATATTCGCTGTATGTTGTTATATTTATAGGTCTATCGATTTAAAATATTTTATGCTATCGCAGTTGCATGAATCACATTCCAATATATCCTTTGGAGACCATCCCACTCAGCGTTTCCATTTATAACATTTCACCCGACAGTTGTTGGCATCCAATGCAGTCTTTTTTTTCCAATTAATGTTTGTATATCAGTTTCGTGCTCACAAATTAATGCGTTTGAAATAATAAATCCCAACTATAGTGTGATAAGCAACATTTGTATTTATAAAAATAAGATTATCTATTTAATATACGAGAATGAGAGGATCTACAAAAAGTTATACAAATCACAATTTTGTTGGGATAAACTGTGTTTTTATTCTTAAACAGTACGGAGGCGGATTCACTTCGAAATCCTTACATCCGTCAAAAATTCAGGCTGAGACAATCGTAAGCATGTGAACAAAGATCATATACCCTTGAAATACAGGGTTCTATACATGTAAAATTACGTTTATTGTGCATTATTTTTTATAATAGCGTTCCTCAAACAAGAATAGTGCTGCAGCAGGGCAAGAAGCCGAATAACTTTAGCAAAATAAATCACAAAAATGCCCAGACTTGATAAAATCACATAGATTGTGATTTGTACTGTACTAGGCCACCATAGAGACAATGGGGAGATTATGAAAGCACGCTTATACTTGTCACGTTTTTAAATATTAACTTTGATATTATTGGGTTACCGAAAAATTTCGTGGGATTTTGTATCTTTTGTATTTTGTAAAAAACTCATTATGTACATTTTATTATATATAAATACGAGAAACCAATTCACATTTATAAGGGTTATTAATTTTCAGTAATATCGTATTATTAAATCATATATTAACGATTTCGAATTCTTACCGTTTTATTAGGCTCTAGAAGGCTTTTACAGTATTATATAAAGTTCAAGATTTTATTACAAAACTTATGTAAAATACGTTTTATAATAATAAATAAAAGAAGTAATAGAAGTAAAACATATTTGAAAGAGAAATGAATAATCACAAAAACACTTTAAAAAAATATGTATAAACAATGATAAGTGAAGAAGAAAATAGTAATAATTAAAATACCTTTTACAAAAATAATTATTACGGAGTGTTAAGTTAAATTAGTATAAACCACTACCAGATTTTAGGTCTACCGGTTTCGAGACGTACCCGTCTCTTCGTCAGAACCAAAACTACACTACTATGTTCACAATACTATACACCACAACCATAGTTTTGTTAACTTATCACCAATATTTATAACATGCGTGTTAATCTTGTCGAAGACAAGCATGAACTTATAATAATTATTCTCAATTCATGTTCTCTATTCAATAACATTGTAGTCTGAGGCTTGGATCGATATTTTTCGATATTCTCATCGAAAGATTTCGATCATGTCAGAAGCCGCAGACGGCACAGCCCTATACCTTTTTTTTGGGAGAATATTCTGGAAGCATTCGCAAATATCTATAAATAGAGGGAGAGACGCGATTTTTAACACTCTCCTCGTAGACCTCGTTCATCCAGTGTTTTATAACTAGTCTTAAGTTTTTATTAAAAAGTATTATTAAAAATCTGTGTATTCGTAATTAAATAAATCTTGTAAGTATACTCCAAATTCTTCTTTTTATTCTCTGCTTCCCGAATTATATATATATATATATATATATATTCCAATATTTAGATACCCCAGTATTTAAATATTGGTGGTGACCCCTTAAATAAAATAAAGCCCACAAAAAACAAAAAATAAAAGAGAAACAATATTCTCCCCCCACCCACAACATGTTGTCAATTAAATAACGTGTTCTCAATATTCCAAGTCTATGTAATTCTTTAGTTCGGGTATGCTCCCACAACGAAAATTGTCAATGAATTTCGGAAACTTATTTCTAATGCCTTGTTATCTGGGAATTTAAGACATATTTATTCCTGTGGGTCCCTACAAAAAAAACGCTTCATGATATCTGTCTGTCTTGGTATATTATACGAATCATCTGACTAAGTTCAAGGCAGTCCAACATACTTTTAACAATTATAAATAGAAATACCATGTCGCCGACATCTTTGTTGTATGCTAATTTCTACAAATGGAGTATATTTATATGTGTACATATAGTAAATTAACTAACTGATATCCCTGCACCACAACAAAAAAATAGGTAGTAAAAATACATCATTTTGCCGGCTACTAAGGATTTGGAAATGAGGTGAATTTCTAAAAATACAATTCATCACTACTTGCTAACCTACAAGAAACACCTGTACAAATATATTAAGGAATAATCCAGAAGGAATGCTTTAACCAATATTTTGTTTATATTATTTTTATGTCAGGTGCTGTTTTCTTAGGGAGAAAAAAATAAAATATTTTTTACCTTCGAGGATTTTATTACCGAGCATAGAACATTGTTTTCTAAGGTTGCGGTTCGAATCGTCGTGCGTGGCTGAAACAGGGCCGGCCGCCCGCAGCCGACGACACAAAGGCCGTAAAAGTGTGAAAAACCAACCCCGGAGATAATGCGCGATCATTTGTCTTCGTTTCTTGGCGGGGCGGCCCCTGCCGAGAGAGCAAGGAAAATAAGTAAATAAAAACAAATAGCTGGAGGAAACAATGAACCCGCCCGAATGTGCCGTGCAAACATTCACGAGATGACGCAGTGAGATATCGCTGCGATATGCAAATATAGGCGGAAGCTCCGTCCACATTCCACACACTTGTTTGTGTTTTTTGCTTGAATAAACGATGATATATAGGTGTGCTGAAAGGAGAGACAGAGCAAAAAGTCTGTTTGATTAAGAGCCAAAATGTTCAAGTGATAAAAAATGTTCACACGTACAATCTTCGGGTATTCATTTTGTACTTTGGACATAACACTATGAATAAAAGTACATTTATATTCTTACGGTGTCTGTTTACGATATTTTGATGTCTGAATGTCGGTATGTACTGGTTACGTCATACGTTACATAGTAGAAAATACATGCGGTGACGATTTATAGTTCAATTTGTCCTCAACACCTTCGTGTCAGAATTTAGTGAACCTAATCGAACGAGGTTCTTGTAATAAACCGAGAAACATCACTACAAGTCTCTGTCATTAGTTGACCTCACAGTAGGCTCTATGTTCTCTACTAACAGTCATAATTCTCCGGTACTGCGGTCTTTTCCAGCGTTTCCAGGATAATCTCTTTCTTATAACATTTTCTAGTATCAATTTTTTTAATCATGTATATATTCATTACTCAATTTTTAAGGTTTCTTATAGTGAAAAAAAAATATTGATAGATGAAACACACAAAAACTGCCCCAGAGAAAAAAGTCCGATTCTTAGAATCTAGGATATTAAACGTGTCAGCGTTTAAAGCTTTATGGCATCATCATTAAACAATAATGATTTTTCCTTAAAATATTAAACAATTTGAGAAAAAATAATTAATATTTATACAACAAAACTAAAAATTCATCACGATATAAGTTTTTATTGAGATTTATTAGAATTTTTATTTAAATATTCATCTGTAGCATTTTGATAAGATTGTTAACCCTCATCCAAAATTTTCAGGCTTGTAACCTTAGAAGATTTAATATTAAAATATATTTTTTAAATATAATTTCTAATTCGATTTTCGAAAATGGTTCCATGTTGCTCTGATAAACAATAAAATCACGTACAATGTTAGAAAATCAAATAAGCGAAATTTAGAATGTACATTATCAAAGGGAAATAAGAAAACTAACCCAGCACTCTTAAACTAAGTTATCCGACTGGACCTTTTTGCTTTACTCCAACATTATTAGCTTTATATATTAGCGAGGTCGGGACAGACCTTAATAACCGGCGGAGGAAGTCTCATTTGAATGGAGCAAAAATTTGCGAGCAATTATTTCCGGAGCAGCAGTATCTATAAATATTACCCACCGGTCCCTTAGTAATAATATTATGGAAAAAGCACACGGCACCAATACAGGATATTCAGAGTTTCCTGCGCTTCTATTTTATTACGGCACTTAAGAATAAAAATATAGAAAAGTTTCATACGGATTTTTAAAAGCATATTTTTTTTTTTATTAAAATTATACACGTAAAATAGTAGATAATAGAATTTTAGTACCCATCCGTGAAATAAATACGATCATAAAAATCTTAGTATTTTCACATGGTATAATGTTATTTTATTTGACAATGGATTTGAATCTATTATACAACAAGCAACCATTATATACCCGTTAATGACATACTACAATACTTCGAGTACTGTAGTATATCATTGACAGCATATAACATTAACGCAAAAAGGTATTGGAAAAATGTATTTTGAACATCTCACGAGGAGACGCCAGTGAATCTTGTAGATGAAAGATGGATGAAAGAGAAGACAAAGTTTGTTGATACAATACAATGATGCTCGCCTAGTGATCTGATAGTCGGTGGATCAAGCCCCATTCCAGGACATCATCAAGTTAGTCCTATTCTCATAGCACAAGCGTTTAGCTTATTTTGAGAATACTTAGAATATTGATGCGACACGCATTCCGTGTTCGCATCTCTATTTAAAAAAAAATTGAACGCGCTAAAAATTAAGTGGCAATAAGCAAGATTTATTGCTTGTAGATACAATCATACAGATAGATACAGTCATTCAGTAGCACTTGAAGGGAATCAAGAGGCTGACAGGCTGCCCTAAATTCTGCTGGACACGAAATACGTGACAATAAAAACATCAACGTACAAAAGTACACCTCAGTGTACGTTGAAATCTGTCAGTTGGGATACAATAACTTGTCTAGCTTAGCAACGAATGTCTATGCTTTTATATTTTATTTTTTAATTTTTAATTAGCATATTAATTATACATATCAAATAATCAAAACGCATTCCTTAGTAATGATATCTTCCAGGCTTTATTTGAAAAATTCTAATCGATCAAATATTCAAGAGTTTTAAATATTTATTTAAAAAAATGTTTATTAAAAACATTTGTTATATTTTTGCTAAAAACTAGAACTCGCGAATCAATCACGAAAATTTCAACCCTCCCGCTATTTTCCACAATTGGAATTCGCGCCCTTTATTTGCGGCAATAGTATGCACCGAATTTATTGATGCATTTTCCCTCAGAACAGGGAACATCCTTTCTTTTGTATAAATTTTTCTTTTGTGGTAGTTCGTAGAATCGAGCAATTTCGTTACTGCTTTTTTATTTATTATGAACATGAATACATATTTTTCCTATTTCTGGTTTGAGTATTTTTGGGTATTTTCCTGTATTTCTACAACCTTTTTGATGATAGACCATGTAATGGAATTTGAATTTCTACGACCTTTCTGTTGATGAACCCTCAATTGGGATTCAAAAGTCTATCAGAAAACACCAGAAGAACTTTTCAACCGAAGATTCTAAATGGCCATGAAAGCTTCAAATTATTTCTTATTTTTTAGTTTTCATGGAAAAAAAAGAAATTAAGTAGTGTCGTTTTTTAATTTTAAAATGCGCTCCAAAAATTTAACTAATTTATAATTCATTCTCAATATAATTTTCTGCTTTACAGGATATTGTGATATTGTTTGCTTTTACGTTACATTTATTATTTTAATTAATCATAAGTCTTCAAAACGTACGTATTTTGTCATACAAAGCTGGTCAACATAATAACTTTCAAAGCTACGAAGATCGAATTGCTTTTTTCAAGATGCACAAATTTGAGTTCCGATGGAAAATATCCGATCTCGTTGTGCTACACAAGATTCTCAGCGGAGCCATTGATTCTCTTTCTCTAGCTGACATAAATTTGCATGTTAAACCCCTATAAGAAACCCGATATTCTTAAGAATAAGCCAGCACACAAATAATGTTGGTTACTTTTCTTCCATCACAAGGTTGTGTCGCACGTATAATATGTATTGTGCTGACCCTATCATTGATGCTGATATTATAGCATTATGATCGTTCAAAAATGCACTGATACACAACATCCATTTTCTAAACGATGATCTGAGCCTATAGATCCATTAAATCAATTATGTATTTACATATTCCTATATGCTCACACTACATTCAAACAATAAATATATAATATACATAAATGTACATATAAAATATACATAAATGTACATATAAAATGTACATATAAATGTAAAAATACTTGTTACTAAAGCGTGTTGAAGACACTTGTAATTGGGATAATGGGCATAGTCTTCATTTATAATGTTTTGTTATTAGAATATCATGTACCTATTACCCTGTTAGTATCTCTAATAAATAAATAAATAAAATGGAAAGTCGAGTAGACAAAAGTGAGCCTTTTGTAATAAAATACATCCTTACATTCTGTGTCAGAGAAGAAAAACCGGCGGCCCTTAATCGGACCTTTTTTTCCATCTCCATATGTTGGCCCTGATAAACATTTTTAGAAGGAAAAGCGATTTTTTATATTTTGATTTTATTTTGATATGTACGTAGAATTATTAATTACATTTTCAATCAAATGAATTGTGAGCGCGAGCGCGCAGATGGGCAAGAATAAATAAAATCCTTTGGGTTTGCCTAGCTCACTCGACGCATTTTTTATTGAAAATAACCGAAGTTATTTATTGTACTTTTTTGGATGCATGTTTTTTTTAAGTTTATTTTTGTAATTACTTGTATACGGCTTTACATGATTTTATGTAGAAAATATTTTGAATTTGTGTAGCCAGGCTCGCCAAAGAGACCAAATATACGAAATTATTGCACCAAGCTTGGCGAGCCTGGCCCCCTTTTTACCGATTATCTCCATGAAGGATGAACCTGTGAGACATTTGTTATGAAATAAAATAAAGATGTATAAAAATGGTATGAAATAGCTATGGTAAAATGTTTAGTTACATTTATTGATATTTCTGACCACTGCTCATAGAGCTGCGACTCAAATTATGAGTAGTGATCCTACCACCAGACCATTTCGGGAACCGACGACACCGACCTCTGACTGGTCGTTGAAAATGCGCTTGGGCGTGCGGGCCCTGATAATTTTACTGAATAAATTACGTGGCGCAGGAACCCAGAATTCAGTTCTGCTCCTGCGTTCACCTCCAGATCTACTTGCGACTTTTTCTTCTTCTCTACTCGGATCCTGCTTCAACCTTTGGACCGCTCTAAGATTCTCAGCGAAATTTTTTACGATCTCGCTTTCGTCTGAGAATCTGCGATATCGGTTCCATCAGGTTGACCTGATCGCAGGGCGGTGGAATCACCCCCTATTTTTGAGCGTTGCCGTCAGGAACACATTCTATGATAATTTATTTGAAACATAAACGAATTATTTTTACATGTGAAAACTTGTACAACTTCGGCAAGAAGTTGTAAATAATATAAAAAAAAAATATCAAGTAATTTGTTGTTTTTTTTTGTAGTGTCCTTTATTCCTCTTCATTTGAAGAAAATGGATTACAACTTATGTTTACACCAAATAAATAAAGCGAAAGATGGTTTTAACTTTTGTTTGAAGTACCAAGTACTTTTCAAAATTCGTAATCAACAATTTTCAAATATTAAAAAAAAAATTATATAGTAAAATTTCACATAGCTTTAAAAATATTATTACGACATATAGGAATTCGGATTATATTGCGCACAGTTGAATCACTTTTAATACGTTACTATTTTTAATTATAATTTGCAACAACATTATAGAATACTCTAGAACTATACTCTGGAATCATCTACAAATGACTACTTGGAATATTCTCGTAAGAACTGGAAATATCCAGGAATCGCTACAAATATAAAGATATAAAGAACGAAATATAAATAATGTCTTCGAAGATTCGAAAAAATAACGTGTTTCATATAAAAAGCAGGGCCAGTACCGCGGCGAATCAGTGCGATATTAGCGACAAACAGCAGCGATCGGTGTGGCCAGCGCGAGTATAAACGAGTGAAATACTAAGCGAAATATTTACTCAGATACGATAGTTCAACAGAATTTTCTTGCAAGCGTTAACAAGCGATAACAAAGAGTTCATAGACGAGTGATAAATTAAGATATACAATTCGAGATTAGTGTTTAAATTTAATTCGTATCAGGTGACTTTGTGAATTTATTTATATTTGTACTTTTACCAAGCTTTCCACTTTCCTAAAATTATTATCTAACTTAGTATTTCCTTTTATAAATTGTGATATGAAGGAAACCGTTAAATATATTTTTTTAGATTTTTTTAAGAACAAATATAAATATTTAGTAAGTCTCTCCAAAATGAAAATATAAAAACGCCTTTTCTCAATAGCTGCAAAATAATTGATTTAACATTATTTATATAATTAAAAAGAATACACGTTGTATTGACCACTAATTATAATTAGTAATTGATACAAATTTTAAACGTGTTAATAATAAAAATAAATTTATATTAAAATTATTTATATGACATGCATTTTTATATAAGAATCCGGAGATATATTCAAATATTGTAAGGAATACTTAGGAAATACGGTTAGCTTCACCAATTTGTGTTAAACATTTATTATAATCAGTGATTAATATAAATTTTATTCTTGCTAATTATATAAATAATGTTACCCCAGTTATTTTGCAGTTATGGAAGAAAAAATATTTTTATATATAAATAAAAAATTAAAATATAATTTTATGTATGTATATTTGTTCTCAGCGGAGCGACAGTAACTGGAAAAAACATACTTACGACTCGCACACAGAAAAAATGTATTTTTTTAGATAATTTTTAGAAATCAAGAAATAAATGTTGTTACTTAATTAACTTTCTGTATACTTCAGAATATTCCTTAGCCCTGTACGACATGGAAACGTGAATTCTGAGACAAAAGCAAAGAAAAATGCTGAATGAAAACTTCCTCGACTCTTCACCTTGTCTACAGGGTGAATGCTGAATTACTTCGTATATAAATATAAGAAACCGGTGATACTCAGCAACACTGAAGTCAAAAGAGCGTTTAAGCGATCCCGTGTAAGATGGACATATCAATTAAAATAAATGACAGGGTCATCGCTCTGCGCAGCCTTGCATGCACCAGAAGACCGAAACGAACGGAGAAGAATTGTAAGCAAGATAGCCACGGGAGTGCAGTGTCATTCCGTATCCGCAGAGGATAGTAGACTACAGAGAGAGAGATATAGCGCTAATTATCAATAAATTGAATGTCAATATAAACATGTTAAATAAATTAAATTGTCTCATCTTTCCAGTGTGTTCCTACATTCTCATTTTATCTTCATAAATTGTGATGAAAAAATGAATGTAGTATTCGAGATGGTTAATGTTTTATTACTATTTCATCTGTAAAATGCCTGCAGGTATGCAACGTGAAAATACTTAAATAGGGACAAGTTTGACGCCTTGTTAGCTAACGGACTAACTTTCGTCGAATACAGAGTGCCTGCAAGACACACAAACATATCTGCCTTAGCGAAAGGCGAAGCCTTCAATAGACGGCACCGGAAAATGAGCGCATTATATGAGAAATAATTTTCAAAACTTATCACAGATGTGAAATTCGTGCCAACGGGCACTGCGTCTAGAATCATCTTAAAGTTTACTCGGTATTATTAAGCTCGCTTAAACATCGGAACCGATTCCTGTCTAGAAGTTATTCCTCGTATTATATTAAAACACCCGAAAACGGATGCGACACCTGGAACTAAGAAGATACACTGCACAATTATTTTTTTTATTTTAATGAGGAGTTTAGTTGGTTCCCGAAATAAAATAAAATAATTTTACACAAGAGTTCTTACATATTTCGAAGTGTGATAAATAACTACGGAATTCAAAAATATAGTATGTACCTACCTTCTTGGGTGTTAAATATTTTACAAATATTTGACTAAAAAAATCGTATTAACATCAAAATAAATATTTTAATACGCCTTTTGAAGTGAACATTAAATTTATCACGAAAACTTAGTTTTGAAAAGATTTGTTTTATTTTATATATGAAAAATTTTGAAAAAATAATAATAGAATACGAAGAATTTCTTTAATAGAATAAGAAACAAAAATAATTGTTCCTAAGATACAATCTTTTACAAGATTACATATACGTGCATCTTAGAGACAAATACCTACATAAAACTGAATTTCGACAAACTTGTGGTACGAGGTATTGTTTTATCATGAGCTTTATTTTTTTAACATTGAATTATTATTTATTTTGTTTCGTACTTAACCCGCCATTGGTGACCCCGGTCTCACGCACCGGGAACAATGGAAGATTTTTGAAAATATTTTATTTATTATTAATTTTTATTTTTAATTTTATGTTCTTTGACAATAAAACAAATATTTCATTAATCACAGTACGTTTATTATATTTTTAATTATTATAAAACAATTTCACTCAAAACATTAAAATTTACTAACTTTTGAAACATGACTTTTTAAATATCAGAAAACACAAAAATCTTTTTTTTTATTAGTTCAGTATTTTCATTTTTTAGACACTAGGAAATTACATAAAATAAACAAAAAGTGGCATCCTTCCAACAAAAAATTAACAAATTTTTTTTCTGAAAAATGACTATTCTTCTGTCAAACAGTTTCTGCAAGAAGGCACTACATGTTCAAGACACAAATATTTTTGCACTTGTAGTAAGTGTATTTGGTCATTATATTTTTTTCCATACACACTCATAGCACCGGACATTTTTTGATGGACGAACAATCCCAGGTACCTCATCTATCTTCAAAATTTCTGAGTCTCTGTCTCATTGACCGTGCCAAGTTCAACTGCATCTGTCGTTTCCTTATGTGAGGTTCAATCAATTTCATAGCCACATTCGTAATCAAATGACAACGTTTAAGCTTTTAATTTTTATTGTTAGCTGTTTATGGTACTGCCATAGACCAGCGTCTTGTTGCTCGACCACAATTTTAATTTGCACATAAACGATCTACAACATCGACGCCGCCCTTGCTGTCATTGTAGCTTAAAATTTTATCGGGATTTTGAGTTTAAGCATCATCGGATGACATTGATGGTCCGTCCTCATGAAGTAAAAGAGACTCGAGATGACACCGTTCACTTTCGTATGACTTGCTGTAACAATAAAAATGTCCTTAGGTTTTCACGGCCGTTCAGAATCTTCTGTGTATAGTTTTCTGGGATATTCTGCCGTGTATATGTGACCTCTCTGGCCAACGTTTCGGATCCCATTGCAGGGTCCATCATCGGGGCTGAAGCAATTGAAATATACAAGCACCAGGTAAACATTAATAGGGATGACGGTCTTAAGTAAAAACATCGTGGTATCCGGCGCTGCAGGATAAATCAAATCCGCACAGTCCGACATCCGTTAGTAGATACACAACACACTACATCAAGACACACACACCCTGCTGTCGACACGGTACTGCAATCCAGTACTTAACATAACACAAACTTGGAAACACCCTGACTTCGGTACGGTATTGCAAGGCAATACTTAACCTACACTTCAACACTCACTCATCACATCAGCCCTGATGATGGACCCTGCAATGGGATCCGAAACGTTGGCCAGAGAGGTCACATATACATGGCAGGATATCCCAGAAAACTATTCACAGAAGATGCTGTAGTAAGATGTTTGTAATTTGAAACATATATAAAGAATATTTTTGTAAAATATCCATAAAATCATGCAATAAACGTACAGATTATGGGATAATGCAATATAATAATAACAAAACTAAAAAAGTAAGTGAAAAATGTATATAGCCCTGACAAAAGCTAATAATCAATAATTCAACTTTGACTATTTTACTTACGTAATCGGTGACGCCGGTCTCACGCACCGGGTTGGCGCCAAAACTCCAGAACGTGCATCCCCTTCGACATCGCGCGCGGAGTGAACTGACGGCGGGGTACGTGCAATGCGGCAGCTACTCGAAATCACAACAAAAATCAATGGCGGGGGAAAAAGTTATTCGAATTTTTAAAAACACCTGGTTCCACAGACATATACGTCACCGTTAGATTTAAAATGTACATAAAGAACTACGTACCTCGTAAATAATAATTATAGTTTTAATACCTCAGAATATATTATAATGAATAAATAAAATATTAAGACGATACTCTATAATTTTTTTAATTAACGGTTATTCATATATCTATTGTAATATAATATTTGGTATGTAAGAAAACTAGTGCTTAACTTAAAGCTTAATAAAATATTTTGATAACACGGTGAAAAAGAATTCCTGAAAACCTACATACATACTTTTCCGCCTTAACTGAGTCAATAACAAACCTGGGTCAATGAGTCGATATATAAACTTTCTCCCAGAGCTACCACCTTTGTAACTTTTTTCAGCAAACAAGAACTTGTTTTTCTCGTCACGTAATTAAAAGTCTTTCCCTCGCTCTTCTTTGTGAAGCTTTATTGTAACTTTGATTGTATAAGAAATATTGATTAGGAAATTTCGTCGAGAAAATGAAATTTACGAGATCATAAAATATTAATAAGAAGATTTTTTACGGCTATGTCTATAGAACTTTTGTCATTTGCAAGTAAGACGAAGGGTTACAAGTCCAAATTGGAAAACAATTTTTCTTCGCATTTTAAAGGGGTTATCTTACGGTAAACAGAGTACGGGGAATTTTAAATATTATTTAGATTTTCCATCAAGTTTGATGCTTTGGCAAAAAATTATTTAAGATGATCATACAATTTTTAATATATTTAATATAAAATTCATTGAGTATATTCAATATACCCACTTACATACTTTTTTTTCAATGACTTCTGTTGAATTCTGAGATGAAAAACTTTCACTGTTGACCTGCTATCTTATTAGTTCGCTGAGATTAAATTTACTACGAGGACAAAGAGTCGTTTTCAGAACACGTTTTTACATCATTAGTTGACATTAATCAATTTTAAAATGTAAGAATTCTTTTCTATAAGGTCAATTCTTATTTTGTTCCGTAATTTCTTTCTGGAATCTCATCTTTACACCTGGATTCTTACACTTAAATTCTCAGGCAAAATCGTAATTTTTTTTTTGATGTTTTCATATTTGAAGAATAAATGATACACTGATTCAAAAACGATTTATATTCGGGATTAGGTTAGGATCAGCTCTTTGCTATTCCTAATCTTATTTCGTCGTTATTTAGTTTCCTTTCATTCTGTAATCAGACATCTCAATTCCTTCATTTGTTTTCTATTCTTGCTTATTTCCTTGTCTTGTATTCCACATCCAGAAGCCTAAATATTCACTTCGTATTTTCTCTAGAACTTATGTTGTTGCCAAGTATTCCATGCCCAGATACCTACATTAATTAAGTTGTCTACTTGCGTTTCTTATGGAACTTTTTTAAATACATTTATATATTATACTTATCGTGTTGACTAGACATTCCGATACTCATCTCACATCACCTCAACGATTTTTGATTGATAGCTAAATATCACTGTGGCTTTATATTCGTCATTGAATTTATTATATTCTTTGGCTTTATTTTCGTCAATTATTTTTTTTAAGTTATTTGTATTCCATTTTAGATAAACATTGAAGTAGATATCATAAGAGTAGTAACTTTGCTTTTTAATTAGCAACTACAATTATCAATATTTTAACTCTAATACTTTTTATTTTATTTTAAAACAATGAAAAGGGACCTACCACACATGTTTTATGAGCAATAGCTTATCGGACCTACACTTTGGCCAACCAGCATTTTTTATACTAAGTGGCCATGCCACATAAACTCGTATGAGTGCAAGCGGCGTGGAGAGGTGCCCAAGCAAAACCGCTTTACTGTCAACGATATTAAACAATACAAGAAATAGAATGATATAAATTTAAGTGAGGAAATAAAACCAAAGAATATGAGTCATAAGAAAGTGAGGTTAAGACAAGGTCCAAAAAGTGAAGTTTATTCTACAACATACATATACGTATCAAGAGCATTAGAAAACATTTTAAATACAATACAGCTTGAACTTGGTAGGCAGACGGGAACCATGAGGCCGCCATCTTAGATATTGGCAATTAAGGAACAAGGAGTACCGAAGTAGAGACGGTTAACAGTTCAGAGCGGGCAGTGGAGATGGTGCCGATAGCGGGCGTCACTTGTCCTCATAATTCTCTCTCGTAAACAAATAAAGGATGCCTCGGATTTGAAAATGGCGGATTCTAAAATAAAATTGATCTTAGATTATTAAAACAATAAGCTTACAAGTGAATGACGTCAAATTAACCAAGAGAAAATAATCATTCCTATAATAAACAGACATGTTTAATATTATTGATGTTTTTAAATTGTTAAAGATATACCGCTAAGACCAATAGTTAGCTCAATCGGTTCTCCAGTACAAGCTCTCGCGAAATATTTAGCATTTCACTTACAACCTTTTGTCAAAAAAGCAGACTCGTACGTACACATCGCGGAACATTTTATTGAACTCATCTCTGACATAACATTACTAGACACAGACATATTAATCAGTTTTGAGGTTGTTTTCCTTTTCACGAATATTCCGATACCAGAAGCACTAGAAACCATTAAAAGTAAATACGAACTCCCCGCGGACATTATAGAACTAATGGAACATTGCCTCAACAACACATATTTACAATGAAAATGACAAATGTACAAGTAAATTAAAGGTGCTCCCATGGGTTCAGCTCTATCTCCCGCCGTGGCAAATATCTTCGTGGTAGATTACGAAGAAAAAGCACTGAAAGACGCTACTCTCAAGTCTTTTAAATGGTTCAGATACGTAGATGATACATTTGTCATTTGGCCGCATGGAAAGGAAACCCTCGACCAATTCTTGAACTATCTTAACGGCATCCACGTACTTATTATGAAAAAGAACGACGGTAAACTCAGACATACAGTATACAGGAAACCCACGCACACAAACAGATACCTTAACGCCACTTCAAACCACCACCCCGCGCACATAATTTCTGTAGCCAACACCTTAATCACTAAAGTGAAACGAATAGCAGACAAAGAACATTTGAAGAACGAACTTTACACTCTAAAAAACGCTCTGCTTTCAAACGGACTAACAAAACAAAAATTTGACAGAATCCTGAGACAAAACGGTAAAAAACGTAAAAATGAACCGTTAAAAGCCCCTAAAGCCACGGTACACTTACTGTACATCAAAGGAACTACAGAAAAAATTGGAAATATTTAAAAAAAATACAATATTAGAACAACATTCTAAACAGACAATAAGATTGCTTCTCTATTGAGAAACGCTAAAGATATCGTCTTTCTAGAATCCCAAGGCGACATTTGCGATACAAGTTACATTGGATGAACCAACCGGAAGATATCCACCAGAATAGCCAAACATGCTGTAGACGTAAAAAACAAAAAGTTCACGTCATCCCTAGCACAGCATGTAATGACAGAAAGTCATAAGATCAATTTTGATGGAGCATCTACGGTTGCAAGTTTAAATAATGATACGGCAAATATCTATAGAGAAGCAATTGAAATATATAATAGACCCAACAGTCTAAATAACAGAGTCAACAGTATCAGATTACCGAACACCTGTCTCAATATATTATAAAACACATCAACTCCCCAGAAAACACCCACCATTAAATACAAACATTAAAAACTCATTAGCGCCGAACAAATACCTTTTTTTACCTACCTAGAATTTTTTCCTAGAATAATCTACAAAATTTGCAAAACGTCAAGGAACCTTTATGGTCTGTAAATATGTATAAATATACATTCAATTTTTTCAAAATTTTGAAATTCCGTAGATTATTCTAGGTCCAGAGTGCTGACTGACCTTCAATTCTTTCCGTTTCTATAGTTTTGTGACAATATATATATATATATGTTTTGTTGAAATTATATATTCTTATATTTAATTATTAATTTTCTGTGTATATTTTTTATTTAACTACTTTTTACATTTTGTTGAGTTATTTTAAAATGTGTACAACTTTTGTGATTATTATTTTGTTTTCCTTCTGGTGTATCATTGTAATACTGTTGAACCTGTCAGAACGTCTGTTTGTTTGTACTATTTTTCAACGGTACTGTATATGGTATGTACAGAAATAGAATAAATAAAAAAATATTATATAATATTCCTTAAGATAAATTATAGAAATTTCAAAATAGGCATGGATATCTTTCGGGTGTTTATAGGGCTAGTGACAATCATATGACTGGCTTGAGTGATCACTTCACGCAATATAACGCTCACGATACGACCCATGATCACCCACACATCAATTTTTTAGCAGTTGTATATATGGTTTTTATCCACCTTGTTTTGAAATTTATAACCACTATATAAGCCATATATAACGACAGAAATTGACAGATGTGTGGAATCGGCGAACGTTCTATTGTGTAAAGTGATCACTTAAGCCAGCCGTATGAAACCAAACAATTCACTTCCCTTATACAAAGCAACGTCTCCCCATTAATGATGATCTCTCTGGGGACAAAATCCAATGATTTTGTTCCTGAAAATTTAAACATATATAAATAAAAAATATAGTATAATATTAATTAAAAATGATATTTTGTTTAAAACATGAGGTGACTTACATCACCGAGTGATAAATTTTGTGATGTATATAACAGTCGTTGCAAAACGAATGGTTCTGGGGCTAAAATCGCAATCCTGCGCTCAAACGATATCCGCCACGAGCACACGGAATTAGCCCGAGAGGTGGAAGCCGCGGCCGAGGGAAATCCATACAGCGGTAAAACATCGGAACTAGTCGGTCTGACTGTAATTACATCGCGAGCAAACATTGTCTGTGGGAACCTTAGCTCCGGCCGGATTCAAGCCATTGAACATTTCGTGTGCGCTATTTGAAGCGTTTGTTTTTGCATGTTTGGCGATAAATATTTAAACGGTAATAAGGGTAGCGTGCAGCGCAAACATATAATATCAACCGTCGGAGATTAATTTAGTTTTGAATACCGAAAGCGGTCCTTTGTTTATTTGAATAAAAAGCGCATTCATTGATCTACGCGCACCGTGGCTGCTGGTCATTGTTGGCCTCATGATTCAATCAGGATGCGAACAATAGTGTTCACAAACCAGGAATATATAAATTTTTGAGCTAGCAATTATAATTTTAATTTTAAAAAAATGTCCTAGCATTATTAATGCGGAGAATAAATAATACGATTTGTGCCATTTTTTACTTTAATATATAATCTCAATAAGAATTGTTAAATTTGTCGTTATTTGATAATCGAGCATGCAATACTTAAATATTCCTTAAGTGTAAATACAAACATCTCTTCAATGTTTAATTAAGAATAAATAAATAAGTTTGAAATATATATCTAATAAATCTAAAACTCTAACGCTTTTTTCTACAAAAATTGTCTAAGTTTGCGACCGAGAAAAAATATTGTAAATTCAAATTAAATTGTAAAT
Source organism: Agrypnia vestita (assembly GCA_016648135.1). Taxonomy (NCBI): domain Eukaryota; kingdom Metazoa; phylum Arthropoda; class Insecta; order Trichoptera; family Phryganeidae; genus Agrypnia; species Agrypnia vestita. The sequence continues at coordinate 136,563 of JADDOH010024556.1, read as the reverse complement.
CAAATAATAAATTTCCACATATTATAATTTTTTAATGGGTAAAAACAATTTCAATCATTAATCTGTACATACGTAGTTAGTTATACATAAGAGTAGGTATATTCTTCAAAAATACAAAAAAAAAACAATAAAATAATACTTACGTTGTAAAATTAACATTATTTAATTTAAAAATAAATTTGTGAGGGTAAACAAAAGTTAGATTCGAACGGTATAGATTTGCATCGAAAATATATCAGGGGGGGGATAGGGTAAAAGAATAGGGGGAATTTTCGCATGTGTTACCCGCCGAGTCCTTAAAAATAAGTTTCCGAATTTTGAGTCCGATCGGTCGAAAGGTAAAGATTTACATTGAAAATATATCAGAGGAGGGGAAGGGGTATGAGAATAGGGAGGAAATATTTCCTATGCTACCCGCCGAGTACTAAAGAATAAGTTAACAAATTTTGAGTCCGACAGGTCGAAAGTTACAGATTTTCATCGAAAATATGTCTGGGGGAGGGGAAGGGTTATAAGAATAGGGAGGAAATATTGCCTATTGACCCGCCGGGTCCTAAAGCATGAGTATGCAAAATTTGAATTGAATCAGACAAACGGTGTGGATTTTTATAGAGAACAGAACAGACAGACAGACAGACAGGTAGACAGACAAACAGGCAGACAGACAGACTGACATTGAGTTTTGTAGGTATAGATCTTTAAAGCATGTAACCAATAAATTTGAAATTATTGAATAAATAATCACTAATATTTTCTTTATTTGACCATCTGTTTCAGTCACACAAAAATAATAATTTCATATTAATAATAATATGAATAATTTATATAAAAATAATTACTGCCTTTGTGCACTGCAGAGAGATAAGATAAATAAAACATTATAACTTTATGTACTTAGTTATAAATTAATCTTATAACTAAAATGGTCTTTTATTTCCGGAGTAAGAATTCTGAAGATGGCATAAGTCAATTTCCTTTCAGATATAACTGAAGGTTATTTTGTATAAAACTTCAAAGAGTTATCTATGCATAAGGAGAATATTTAAAGGTACGGATATTTGTACGATTGAGTACCGAAAATTTCTGAATAATAAGCGATATCTTTAAAATAGTCAAAGTAACTTGTGTTATTTATTATATGTACTAATCAAAAATTAAAAAAATATTTTGATATTTCTTTTCAGGAAAATAAATAATAGGTAAAAGCTCTCGTTATGTCAGCAGTATTGTTCTGTTTGTCTTGAAAATATATAGAATATTAATTAAATAATAATCATTAAATCATAATACATTAACATATGTGTATATAGTTTAATCAAAGCTAAAATAATTTTATAGCTTATCTGTGAATATTTTCCACAGATGCTGAGTTGCAGTAATGGAGTAAAAATAAAATATTACCATATAGATACAATGTCCTACGAGCCAGCTTCCGACGCTGGACCATCTATGAGAGAGCAGAAGAAAAGAGACGCATGTGTATTTCCTATGGGAAATCATTGTAGCAGGAATGCCGTGTAATTAGCATGCTAGAGCAATGTCCACAAACAATATGAGACTGGCATACGAATAAACGATATATGTATGCATTTCGACGAAATATTCAGAATAATTGACTTCATACATGTAGCTAAAAAATATTAAAAACCGTCTTCCAAGCCATTTTCTTTAATGAACATTGATATTGATATGAAGATTATACATAAAATTATGTTTTGAGTTTGTTTTCGTTTTTGGTTATGTTAAAATATAATTTTTAGAACAATTACAAACAATCACATTAAATATTCCTTAATGTAAAAAAGGTTGACGGTCATTAAATCTGGAGATTTTAGTAGATGTTGAGGACAAGCACCAGAAATGGAATACCTATACGTGTCATCAAATAACTGTAAAAATTGAGGTCAATCTACATATAAATATTTATATTGTAACATAAACATATTAAAAAAAAACATTAAAAAAATTAAAAAATAAGCTAACAACACTAGGTCCAACAGTCTAGCGTTCAAAGATTCATTAAAAAAGTCTGGAAAGTTAAGAAACAGGGTGTGCAGTTACCACATAAATTAAATTATGGAACAAAGTGGCACGCGTACGAACAAAAATCACGCGAGAATAAGGGGTTATGCCAATTGAAATTTTCAAAAAAAATTTTTTTAAGCTAATTAAATCATTCGTTATTTTAAAAATATTTAAAGCGTTAAATTCCCAATATTAGTGATGTTGTAGTAATTAAGAGCGAGCGCATAAAAGTTGAGTGAAGCCAACATAAGAGCTCACCAGGAGACTAAAGAGGCCAGGAAATTGAAAAGAGCAGCTCAAAAAGAATCAAAGAACATCACATCAATAATAGAACAATTTATGTACGATCCAGCAACCGCAGATTCAAGATAATTAAAAAAATATTCGTTTAAATTAGATTTTGTTTATTTTATACATAAACGATAAGACATTATAAATCATATATTATTTTATATAAATTTGGATAATTTTCATAGATATAAATATATAAGAATGATCCTGTTAGTTTCTTAAATAAATGACGATTGTGTATGCAATACGACCGAGCAAGAGAATAATGTTAGGAGAGAAGAGTGAGTCATTCTATTTCATTTTTTTAAAGATAAATTATAGAAGTCTCACAGAAACGAAGCAGAGACGAAACAAAAGGGCCCTGGAGCTTACGACCTGTGTATATTTAAATGATCAGTTAAAACAATGCAAAGTTTGTATATATCGAGGGTAGAAAGCCAAAAAGGCGTAAGTGATTATTTCGAACTTTACAGGAGAGCAAAATAAAGTTCTGTCATTCTAATTTTATCAATTTTTCTTTTATTACAAAATGATTTTCATATTTGTTAATCCAAAACGCATATGAAAATTATTTAATAATAAAAGAAGTATTGACAAAATCAGATTGACAGAACTTTATTTTGCTCTCCTGAAAAGTTAGAAATAATCACTAACGCCCTTTTGGCTTTCTACCTTCGATATGTTATTTATCTGACTTATTTAAAATATTGAAGAAACAATGCAGAACCTATCTTCTGTCGAAAATTTGTAATTCGCATGACATAGTTCACACAGATGTCGCCGCTGGTAATCATGCCTTAATATTTTTTAGTAATTTTTATCGCTAAAATAGAGATGCGAAAACGAAATACGTTTCACATTTATATTTTTATTATTTTAAACTAAGCTAAACGTCTGTGCTATGAAAATATGCTGGTACAATATCCTGGAATGGTTCTCTTATTGCTCAAACCACTGACACCAGATCACTAGACGAGCAACATGACCACTTCACTAACAAGCTACTCAAATTATATCACGTCTGAGGCATACGTAATCCTTAAAAAAACTTTAAGTTTTATTATCCAATCTTTGTGCACTGGATTAGAATGAAACATGCAGTCATTTACATAAAAACTGCTTTGTATCAGAAAAGTATCGTTTTTAAATGTTACTGGTCCAGGGTTTATGAGCGTGGATAGCGGCAGAGGTTCAGCAGTCCAGTAGATTATCCTGGTGTGCCTGGGGTAATTGCTCTTTAATTTCACACCCTAGAGGGGTGAGAAGGGTGGCCGGTGGGATTCGGGGGCGGAATCGGTAACATTACGCTTTTACGAAGGCGCCGCCCGATAATTTGGGGGTACCTGCCCTCTAAATATTAATGTTACGGAACGAAAAATAATACGCAGGCTATTATTTTTCTGCCGGAACAATTAATTTTTTCTGTTGAAATTAAACCTATGCTTTTGAAAAAAATTATCTCAGTCAATATTAAAAACATGCTAATTTTTTTCGTTATTAAATTATATTCGGGTGTACAAAAATTCACTTTCGAGATATTGATATAACACAAATTTTTAACAAAATAAATACACAATATTTATGCATATTTTAAACTAATTAAATAACATAATTAAATATAGTACCTACTATAATTTTTCGTCAATGGTAGCAAAATTACTTTAAGATAATATTATTATTATTAATAAAGAGAAAATACTAAAAACACTATATTTTTGGTAACGGTTTTGGAACCACCGCTCATTCTTCGGGGTAAACAACAAACTTAACATTACAAAATATGGACAGTAATATTTTTTACTTAATATATATATTTTTTAAAATTGAGATGTAAACACATGTCGCATCAATATTCTTACCTACTATTTTCAAACTAAGTTAAACGCTTGTCTTATGAAAATAGGACTAACTTGCTGGTCTGGAGTGAGGTTCAAACCCGCGATTTTTGGATTACGAGGCGACAGTCCTAGCCACAAGACCAACAAGCTACTCTAAACTAAATACTACAAAATATGGACAATTATATTTTTTTGTAAATTATTTTATATGTAGGTACCTTACGTATGATATTATTTAAAAAAAAAATTACTGTCTGTTTTGAGTGGTTTATTTTAAATCTTTATTTTACTAAAAAATGTTCTAATTTTAATGTGTGGTTCTTAATTGGGGACTTGAAATAACTTTTGCTTTAAATAAGAAAATACTTTATTTAAAACCACTATTTATTAAATAATCAATAAGTTGTATCCGTTGAAGGAACCATTGGCCCCAAAAAGTACTGATTATTCAATAAATAGTGATTTTATATAAAATGTCATATGGATTTTTATTTAATTTTACTTATTTTGCTTTTATTGAAGTTATTATTATTTCTGTTTTCATTCCAAATATTTTTTAAAATTTTAGTTAAATATCGAGTATTATCATCACCAATGCTCGAGGCAAGGCTTTGCTCGATTAAGCAGTGAATTTTATTGCTGTCTGTTTCTAAAGTTTGATTTCTAAGTTAAATATTTAAATTGATGGATAATTGAGAACTTGAGAAGAATCGAAGCAAAAACATCAAAATTTCTTTTAAAATTTGAATTTCTTTCTATTATAAAACGTGAGGCACTTTTCAAATAACTCATATAAATGATTATTTAGTAAGTAAAAATATTAATCTAATGTCAGCCTTGATAAAAATAATATCATTGAAGCAAAATTTTGTCTGTTTCGACATTCGCTCTCAACATTAAATCTACATCACGAGACGTAGTTAATGCCTTTCCAGTCTGGTACGAGCGAGTATTTTAACAAGAAGATAAGTGGAACCCATGCAGGTCTCTGCCACAGGAAGGATATGTAGAAAGATTATATTGGAATGACCCAAAAACTCATTAGTGAGAACTGTACCCTATTAAAGGCCGGTCGTGGAGAAATAGTTAATGCCAGACCGCTTTCACAAATTACGGATGCAAAATGGATTACAAATTTTCGCTATAAATTTTTTAAGTCATTCATAATTAATTTTATCAGGGATATTAATTTTAATTTACATTTAGAAGATAAATAATTTTTCGATACCATGACAAACATGCTGTCCATGTACTCGTATTTTTACATACTTTTATTTAACTCTTCCTGCCTATTTGTTTTGGTGAAATTTTGTAAATGGTTTTTCACCACTGGTAATGAAACCTGTACATTTTTTAGTAATTATTTTTTGCTATAAAATTTCAGTAAAAAAAATAGAGATGCGAAAATGAAATATATTACGCACAAATATTTTTACTATTTCGAAACTAAATTAAACACCTGTGCTATTAAAATATGACTAACTTGCTAGTTAACTACTTGTGACTAACTAGATCTATGAAATTTTCAATATTTACGTAATGTGGTTGATTATACATTTTTAAATCTATATGATTTGGTCATTATTTTGATTTAAATTAAAAATTACTTCACTCACAAACAAGAGCCATAGAAGCAGCTTAAGAAGGTATCGTTCGAAAATATGTTTTAGACTTTAAAATGACGTGTTTAATGTTTGAATACTAAATGGGCGGTGTTAAAAAATCGATTAAGAATGTATGCAGAGAAAGCGTATAAAAGCGTCATAAATTTTTGTTTATTAACTTGTTTTAAAATAACTATTAAGTTATTGTTACAGAAATCTAAACTTTAGCCTCGAGGTGTGGTGCCTACTCAATCTACCTACTATTTCAAGCACACGGTTATTTTTTTTTACAATTCTTCATGATGAATTATTTTTGGATATTGAATTAATAAATTTTTTAAACGGTGTTAAAAATTTTAATAGCTCACCGGGAATATTAAAAAAAATCAAGATTTTAAATAAGAATATGAAAAACTAGTGTTACCCATAAAAAATAACGGTACTTTTACTTGCCGGTTCCTTAAGAATAATATATTTATAGCCGACACCCATGAAAGCGTAATGACAACTTTTTATCAAAACATTTTTTTTATACTTCACCTGCCGGCAGTTATTACAGTTAGTACTGTATTTTTGACAGATTAATAATTTAACAGATTAATACAAAATAATTTCTTGATAATCAAAAAATGGATATAGTGTAGCAGTGTAAATGGATTTGAACATATTTCTTTTGCCGTTTAAATACTTATTCTTTTGCATTGAGAGTAATAATTTTCTATCCATGTTAATTTTTGTACCACTACTCCACCAACTTCTGTATATTCCAATAGCAGTTGAACAGTTAAGTTAAACTATTTTTATGCATTCTTAGATATGTACTTAAAAGCGGATATTTTTTTATTTGTTACGCTTCAACAAGCCAGGAGCCCCAATTACAGAAGAAATCACCACCTCTTAATTAAATAAATAATTAATTAAATATTTTATATTATGACCTCACCGGGAATTGAACTCGGAACCCTCGGTGTGAGAAGCCAATATTCTCACCGTTCTCTTCTCTGCAAAAGTGTGAGTCATTTATATAATAAACATTTAACGCACGTTTCAACGCGGTGTATTATTTTTATTAGATTGCAAATTAGTAAAAAATATCTTTAAAATAAATAAATTCATTAAGACGATTATATTATATTTATTAATAAACATATATGCTTCTTATCTGTGAGGCATTTATAATTTATCTTTATTAATGACTATCCCTCTGTGGATACAATTAAGTAATTGTGTTCTTAGAATACACTGTTAAAAATATTGTAAATATATTATTTAAATAAGTTTTATTAATAACTATTTTTAATATGAACAAATAATGAAATAAAACAATCAACTTGGTTTTTTTCCACTTATATTTAAGCACTTGTTTCACTACACGTTTCTACATTTTTATTATGATCAATACACGAAATAAATGTAACTAAGAATGTTTTTACTTATGTTACCAAATATTATTTCCAATAACACTCTACCAAATGCAATTATTGTAATTTTTAAATAACATTTATGCTCTTAATACAGTTGTGAATAAACATTTTGTCATTAAAACTAAAATAAAATATGAAATTTTAAAACACTAATGAGCCCGTGAAACATAGGACATAGGTTGAATGATCTGTAGCATCAGCTACCCTTTGTGTTTTAAGTTCCATCTGCAAGTGACGCGCCGTATTTACTTGGTGTTATGGAATACGACAACGTATATTTCATCTCCAAACATCACCATAATACATATGGCTGAAATACAGCCAGCCGGATCATATGAATGAAGCCTCATAATCCTCGACTACACAATTGAACTAATCCCTGTTTTGTTCAAATGAAAACTCCCCCAAAAGTACCATGCCGTAAACGTTTTGTTATCCGTCTGCAAAACTTATCAGCTGATATAATTAGAACGGCTGACCAAAAATTATTTCAAATTTAATTTTAGATTCTTTGTAATTTTAAACGAGTTAAATAATATTTAAGAGAAATCAAAAACAATAATTTCGTTGTCTGTCCGTCCGTTCATCCGTCCATCTATGTGTCCAGCCGCTTACGTCCGTAATTTCGTTTGCATTCACGGCTAAATTAACGGCCCCAGGCCACCAAACCCGAACTGGTCGATTAACGCATGTTGCTACGGCCGCCTCTTCGTAGACTGCCAAAAAGATGCTATGAATACATACTAGGGCTTAGCAAAAACGCCACCCAATGTTCCGTCATTTTTGACGGGTAACAGCTAGTTTAAAAAATAAAAATCAAATAATGTGATATAATTATAGACTAGCGGTACGTATTGTAGTTCTGGTGCTTACTTTGATGTATGGAAGCGAATCCTGGAATTAGTTAAAAAACGAAAAAACGTAGACTGTAGAAACTGTTGTAGAAACGTGGTCGCTTAGATGCGTGTGAAGAAAATCTTTGTACGATAGAGTGGAGAACGAATGAAGTGAATGTAACGCTGGCTGTAGCGCAGGGGCTTGCCGTGATTATAGTGAAGCACGACTTCTAAGTAAACATACATTTAAAAAAAAATCAAATTAAAATATATCTATACCTATAAAACTCAATGTCTGTCTGTTCTGTATAAAAATCTACACCGTTTGTTCGATTCGACTCAAATTTTGCATACTTATTCGTTAGGACCCGGCGGATTACATATGTTATATTCATTTCCTTCCCCTTTACCCTTTTCCCACCTGCCGATATATTGTCAAAGCAAATCTGTACCGTTCGTCCGAACGGACTCAACATTTTCAAACTTATTCTGAGGACAAGGCGAGTATCAAAGTGACATTTCACCCCTCTTTTTTTACCCCTTCCCCTCCCCCTGATTTATTTTAAATGCTAATCTGTACCGTTCGACCGATCAGACTCCAAATTTGGAAACTCATTTTCTACAACATTGGCAACATTTCTCCTTGCCCATCTAACCCATCCCCTCCTCCAGATATATTTTCTGTACAAATCTACACCGTTTGACCAATTAGAACCAAATTTTGCACACATATTCCCGATGGAAAAAATATGCCAGAGTTCTTCTCTAGACATTCTATCTATCCCAGCTTTGATCAAATGGAAACACTGTTTGAATTAATTAATGAGGCTTTGCTATCTATCCCAGGTTTGATCAAATGGAAACACTGTTTTAATTAATTAATGAGGCTTTGCAAAAAAATGGAACCTTTGTTTTCCCCACCAATTTATTCTCAATTTAATCCTTTAAACGTGCAACGCCGGATAAAAACAAGTAGTATTTTATAGTATTTCTATCACGACTATTCTATCATTCAGACTTTAATATATCTTATAATAGGTGTACCCATAAGTAAGCAATTATGTAAATGGCAACAAAAAAGAAGTTAACTACATATAATTTTATTTTTAATCGATTAATCTCCATTATTATCTAGGACCTTTTGCCATCTTGTTGGTAGACTTTTAAGGAAAATATGCTTCTAGATGTTTTTAAAGCGTCATTATCAAACCCTACCGGGCGCCCACTTCGATCGCTATCAGACAAGGCAAATTTTCTAAACCAACGTTGGAACTTATTTACTTTCAATACGTCTCCATCACATCACAAATTTTCTTTGTTGCAACCGTTGCATTAACACCCGATAGAAAATGAAACAGCATGCAATGACGTCAATGTTCTTTGGTTAGTTGATTGTCCGCCATTTTACAACAGAGTAATAAAAAAATTTAAATTTAATTGTCACAAGTCACAAGACCACGAATTATAATATTGCGTATAACACACGTCTTTAAACGTTCACTTTACTGAGCTTGACTGAAGCAAATATTCTATACCAAAAATAATTTATTTCTTATGGGTACACCTATTATTATTCTCTCATATATTTATTTATTTTAATTTTTTATTCCAAAATATAATTTACGTAAAAGTCATGCTTCAATGTATTCACTGTACACTTTTATATGCTTAATAGGTATAGATAGAATAAAGAAAAAATTGCTGAGATTGTTTGGCCATGTGGAACGGATAAGCGAAAAAAGCGTGGTAAAGAAAACTTATGAAGTGAGTTTTGAAGGCAACAGAAACAGAGTGCGTTTGCTGACGATCTGGCATGGCCAAACAATCTCAATATTGGTGGGTGGTTATGTTAAAAAATTCAATACCCGAAGAGCTTGCATGAGAGTGGACAAAAAAAGTGGTGTGCCAGGACAGAAGAGTGCGGCATTCTATTTTCTTTGCCTACCCCTCTCGGAAACGGCGTGATAGTTAATTAGTAAAAAAAAATCACTTATTGTTTTCCTGGAGATTTTCTCTATATAATCTCGTTTCAAGTTCAAATTTTATTATCTTATCTTTATTAAATAAATCTTTTTATATTAATGTTAAATTTAAAAAGTCTGTATCCCATTTTGTTCAACTGATGTTTGTTAAATAATTAAATTTATTTCTTTACAAATGGCTAGTAATATATTTACACAGCCTATACGAAGAAAATACCCTTCCAATTTTTAAATATTAATGCTTTTTAAATCAATGTATTTTTATAAAAAAATGTTTGCTGTTTTCAATTAGACCAAAGTAAACTAAAGGAGACAATAGTTTATTTGAATAAAATAATTAAAAAATTTGAGGATTTTCTTTGCTTAAGCATATCTTCTCCCTTTCAAACCGATCGTACCACGCAAATAAGCGTATCTTTGTAAATATTAATATAAATGGTTGAAATATGAGAATCGCAAAACAGATATTTTTGTATGCATACGCTTTATATTTCTTCCACAAATTTGTCAAAGCGTACGTTTAAAATATTTTTCGTAAAATGTAAATTAAAAACTCGCGATATGAAAATTCTACGAACAGAACATTTAAGTCCATAATATTTACACAGAATCAAGATCTGAATATTATATAAAGTGAAGTTCCAACATTGGTAGCATTCTATTGACGCGCCAAGGCTTTGGATTTGCATGTAAATTGAATAACGGCGACGTGGTGGGGCGGCGCTCGCGATGGCCTCAGAGAGGAACCTTAACGGTGACGCGTCGCTTTTTTGGCGCTTTTTGTCGGCTGCATTCTCGAGTTGTGCTTTTTGCACGCGAGTCACTTCAGCGCGCGACTTAAAGGGTTTAAGATTCAAATTTTAAATGAATGGAATGTAAACACGTTTTTCAAATGAGCGAAGCGACGGGATTAACAAATATTTATATTTATTTTTCTCTGCGAAAAGTTGTGTTCATGACAAATAATTTTAATTTTTTTACTGACATATCCATCACTTTATATTGTTACAATGTTACCAAAATGGTATCTTTGGTGTTTTAGTCAAATTTAAAAAAAATAATTTTCTCTTCATAATTATGTTACAATCATGTGAAAATATTTATTATTTGTACATGGGATAATGTACACGATAATAGTTGTAGAAATTTGTTCTGTATACTGGAGTCCGAGAGCAAGCTAGCAAGCAAGCAAGAGCATTTACCTTATCAGGGTGCCTCAAGAATTTTGGAAGAACAAAAATATCCGTATCGAACCCATGACATGCATGCGACCTATCATGACGTATCCTGTAGAGATGCCAGCTGACACTGTCCGCACCAAAGAACTCTTCAGAGCATCTGAAATGAAATTGCTGAGATCTATTACTCGAAAGACTCTATGTGATCGAGTCCAAAATGTAGACATAAGGAAAACTTTCAAAACAGAGAACAAAGCACGATGGAGTAGACCCAGAAGGAGATTTTGGATGGACCATCCAGCCAGGACGGACAGTGACAGACTCGTGCATACAGCAGCTAATGAAATCTCCTCTGAATGACAGCTGGACCGCCTGTACCGTAGATTGGCAGATCTAATAAAAGAAAAATAAGAAGAGATAACATAATAAAAAATTGTTTTATTAAATATATTTTTATAATTACTAGTGATAGTGACGACCCGTCAATAAAATAATCCTATGTCTAGTTGGGCGTATTATAATACTGTTAAAAGTGATTTAAGTGTTCGTGAATACTTATTCTCTGTTCTAAAAAAAATATGGTTTAATAACTTTATTTTTTATTGTGTGGTATTCTTTGTTGGTTCTTTATTTAATAGTTCCTTGCCTCTTTCTTTTATCAAGTTTATAATCAACTTTAAATACTATTCTATTTGTTGCTTCCCTTATTTACCTTGGCATTTTGTTTTACAATTAATGGTTATGTTTCATGGATAACATTTGTACGTACTATTAATATTCTTAGAATTTTAAGGGTATATTTAAATACTAATAAAATGATTATCATATTATATATCGTTCAAATATCAAAAATATTCTTATTTTAATTTTTATTTTTTTCACAAATTTTTATTCTTTTTTTTCTTTTTTTATTTATTAGAGACACTAACAGGATAAAAGGTACATGATACTCTGATAATAAACATTATAGTGAAGACTATGCCCATTATCCCAATTACAAGTGTCTTCGGCACGCTCTAGTAGCATGTATTTTTGCAATTAATTATATTTTACATGTACATTTATGTATATTATATACTTTGTGTTTGAGTGTAGTGCGATTAGTATTTAATGGATCTATAGGTTCATGTCATCGTTTAGAAAATGGATGTTGTGTATGAGTGAGTTTTTGAGCGAAGATAAGGTGTCTGCAAGAATATCAGCATCAATGTTAGGGTCAGCACAATACAAATTATATGTGCGACACAACCTTGTGATGGGAGAAAAGTAACCGACATTATTAGTGTGCTGACTTATTCTGAAGAACTCCGGATTTCTTATACGGGGTTTAACATGCAAATTTATATCAGATAGAGAGAGAGAATCAATAGCTCCGCTGAGAATCTTGTGTAGCACAACGGGATCGGATATTTTCCGTCGGGACTCAAGTTTGTGCATCTTGCAAAAGGCAAGTCGATCTTCATAGCTGTGAAGGTTGTTGTGTTGATCAGCTTTGTATGACAAAATACGTAGAAACTTTTTCTGCACTCTCTCGATTCTCGTAATATGTGTTGTGTAATAAGGTGACCAAATAACTGACGAATATTCCAATATACTTCGTACTAGTGAAGTATAGAGAATTTTTAGACTTTGAGGATTTTTAAAGTCTTGAGTAATTCTGGTGATAAATCCCAACATAGTATATGCCTTGTTTGTGATATTATCAAAGTGGTTTCTAAAAGTGAGTTTAGAATCTAGCATGACGCCCAGATCCCTTATTGAATCGATTTTAGTGAGTGGAACATCATCCAGTTTATAAACAAATTCTATTTTTTTAATATTTTTAGTGAAACTAATACATGAACATTTCTTAGCATTAAGTGACATATTATTTGCTTTACACCAATTTGATAGTTCGTCCAGATCTCTTTGTAGGAGATGACTATCTTCCAGGCTGCAAATGGTGGAATAAATTTTTAAATCATCGGCATATAATTGACACTTATTTCTTAATATATTTGGCAAGTCATTTATGAAGATAAGAAAGAACAAGGGACCAAGGTGAGAACCTTGAGGAACTCCTGAGGTGATAGAAACCGGAGATGAATCTTCTTATTTGATCATCATATTATATAACATGCCGATAGCAAAAATATTTTTTTTTGCACTTCAATTGCTGCATTTTTCTGAAAATTTCATCTCATGGACGAAAAACCAATCTCCAGTCAAAGTAATCTAAAAATTTATATTTAAACATTGACAATCAATATATCAGTTTGATTTTAAAGTCACATGATATCTATTTACTCCAAGGATACGATATATTATAATTATATTTTTTCATGATTTCTTTCTTAGGACTGTGATAAACACTAAGATTAGTCCGAAGCATGAATTTTTTTTTTAAATATAAAATTGTCTTAAGATGCTGTGATTAAGAAATGTATGAAAATAGATTAATAAAATTAAAATATAATTTATACTTGGCTTCATAATTTTGCCTTGATAATCCATATTAATTAAAATTTACATTTCAAGATTCAGATTTACATTTCAAGCACCAACATTTCACAGTTGTTAAATTCTGAAATAAATTCAAATTTTTATATTTTTTACAGTAGAAATTAAGTTGATTTTTTTTTTGAAAAATGTACCTTCAAAACTAAAAATTAGCACATCCATCCATTTCTTATATCAAATTTAATTTACACTTCACTCCGATAAAGAATTTATAAATATATTTTTATTTATTTCTGTATTTTTTCAGTATCTAAGGAGGTAAGTGCAATTTTACACATTTCATATAAGTAAACATACATTGAATTATGATATAAGCGATACATTAAAGTATCTAGTACCAGTATATTGCTCCAATATGCTGCTGGATGCTGGAGTTAGGTGGGTTGACAGGATTGACAAGTTGAAGAAAAATAATATTTATATTAATAAGTTAATTAATACCCGGTGTATGCATAAAAACACAATTTATCAGCATTTCTCGATACATTTGTCAAGCAATGTATTGGTGGGACCATATCATTTATCAACGCGAAAAGTGATTATTTTCGGAGATTCGGGCTCAAGGCCCACCAACAGTAATTGTCGAGGGCCTGTTGCTTTCTGCTCGTCTCTTACAATTTCAACATTTTGATAAAAGTTGAAATAATGTGTGGCACTTTAAAATTCATTGAAATGTAAATCCCCCTTTTCAGATTGTTTTATCATGTTAATGTATCATCCTTAAAATATTGTTACATTTTAATCTTATCATAAAGCCCATAAGATCCATTATAATAATATTCAAGTATAGTACATGAAGACACCGAGAATCACCGCAAAAACGACTTAACACTGTTGGTAGATTAGAGCAATTAAAGCTTAACTAATGGTGCGTTAGGAGATTTAATCCCCTCGACTAACCAAATTTCACGTACAAGACTACATCGGAAATGCTTAAAAATTTTAAACTAAAAATAAACATTAAATGTTTTATCTCCGTGTTTTAATATAATGTTTTTAAAAATATTTTTAAGCTTCAAATATTTTTATGCACACTCATCAAAAGTGTTTTTATTTTATTTTATCGGCAATGTACTTTTCCACTTAATTTTCCATGTTTTGAAATTGAAGATGTTTATACGGTACGTCAATAGAAATAATGGTAGATTTTTACAAATATTTAATTATATTTATTTGTTATCTCAACGCGAGTTTAAAAAAAAAATATTTTTTAACTACTGGTTTCGAGAACATCAGTATTTCTCATCGACAGGTAAAGACAAATCGACTACTTTTAAAATACAGAGTAATAACGATGATTCTTATCTAATTGAAATAATTAAGTTAAAAATAAATAATGGTAAGATAGGTATGAAAAAATTAGCCAAAGTTACTGGTGTATGTGTGGTTGTAGTTGTCACGGGAATTTTTAGACAACTAACCAACTTACCATCATGCCGTTTCCCCGTGGGGGTAGGCAGAGAGGATAGAGCGCTATACTCTTCTGTCCTGACGTACAACTTTCGCTTCATCTACATTCATACATCTTCGCATGCAAGCACGACGGTTGTTCAGGCTTCTAATAGGACCATCTTCCAGTATCTGGTTAATCTGGTCATGCCACATCTTCCGTGGTCGCCCTTTTTTAATTTCAAAACTTTCACAATTGTTCATTTTATTACCCTTACGCGCGACGGAAAAAAAATCTATCATTATGATTCTCTACTAAGTATACACCAATTCCTTAAATAATATGGAGTTAATGATGTTGTATCTACGTATGCCATCTTAAACTTATTAAATTAATATTCCAATTAAGGTGACCGGAAGAAAAGTGAAAGTTATGACACTTCAATACAATAATTAAAGATGGAAATATTGAGTCACAGTTTAAGACAATAGCAAGTAAGGACGGGAATGTTAAGCACAATTTTGGACAGTGTACAAGTAAGGACAGAAATTTTTCATCATGATTTAGAATAATAAGGACGGACATTTTGTCACAATAATATCCATTTTTAGCTAAGACGATTTTCCGTTTATTATCATACAAGCCGAACATCATGTTCATAACAAAATAATCCTGTATCATTTCGCGTAAATTTTTCCCATCATTATTCGCTTTGAAGACATCATAATAGATAATAATAATGCCCTACAACGTACTGCAGTTTGATTTTTTTATTTATCAAAATTTTATATATAAACTTTCCAAATGTGTTTAGATATCACAGTTACAGAAAATCGACAAAAATTCGTTGCCTTCTCGATAACCCTTCAGAAGTAAATTAGTTTTAGAACTACTTCTACCCGATATACAACTAGGTAACGTTTTTTTGCGTAAACTATCATACCTTATTTGTTATATTACGTAATAATTCTGCCTTTTTAAACTCTAAAACAAACAGGTTTCGTCACGCTGGATAGAATGTCTTATTTTCAAAGACACGTGTATAAAACCTTGAAGTTATCAACAATTTGCGTACAAGGCGATGCTTTGATATTTTGGTCCAAGCGACACAGAGATTTGTAGGTAAATAGTACGTCTTTGGTAGACAAAAATTAATTTATATCGATTGCTAAGTATAGAAAGGAAAAAGATCATCTCATCTTTTTAATGTATTCATTTAAAAGAGAGTCATTATCAAACACGAATATATGTATTTAGAGACCTTAATTTGAAAATCACTCACCAAAATATTGACGGTCTTGAATGTATATGAAAATTGGAACTTACCTGAAAAATAAGAAAAAATACAATTAGACATTTGGATAAAAACATATTTGAATCGAATTCAACCTGTATTGAATTGAATTGAACCTGTATCGTTAATTAGTAAAAATTTCAAAAAAAATACTTTTTAATACAAGACTTTCTAAGGGATCGTTCGTATTCATTAATTTATTCCTTCATTTATTTAAAAACGAAAAAATATTTTAAACAAATTATTGTTGAAATTAACTTAAGGTTGAAGTTTCTTAAAATAATATTTGCAACATGTAGATAATGTTCTTGAAACAATTTAATCATTTACTTGTATCATTTGTAATGTACTATTAACATAGTATATTAACGCAGTATATCAACGCAGGATATTAACATAGTATCATATATGTTTGCTTGATCGTCGGTCATAGACATGGTCAAACAATATCTTTCATCTCTCATCCGGTGGCAAACACGGCTTAGCGCGCGCCCGAACTCAACGCCCGAGGCGGTGTACCGTGCACTTTGATTCCGAGCGGATTCACCCTCTTCCCCTGTCAATATAACACAGGGGTGGATTAAAAATATAGCTGCTGCACTCAAGATAAAACGAATATTATTTGGGTATAGGAATTTGGGGACTTACATTCGGTTATTTTAACGGTGTACAACGTTGCATTATAATATATTTTTTAACATAACTATTTAAATAATATCAAGATAAATGATATCAGCTATCTGAAAGAAAATAAGAATTTTGTTTTTAAAACAGGAATATAGAATTAACAATCTAAATTTGTATAGTTTCCAGTCTCCAGTTGTTTACTCAAGCATATCACAATTTATATAATTAATAAGATTTTTTTTGTATAAATCACTAACTTATTGAATTATCTACATGTTTCGTGGCCAATGGTCCCTTTATTAGCATGAAGTACAAACATTAATATAAAAAAAATAATGTAAGAACAATGTGAAGTGTGAAAACAATGTGATGAGAAAGGTCACAATTTGCAAAAAGGACCTGGTTATTTATAATATTTAATTTTCTATTAAAACTTAATCTAATTTCTAAAATTTATAATTTATCCAACTGCTAATTTCATGTAATTTATATCATAATTTGTTTGAATTGTAATAGATAAGGCTCAAGTTGGAGATACCCGGAGAATAATATCTGGATAGTTCCTAGCGCCAAAATTGAATAGATAACTTTTGTGTGTTCTTAAAGCTGCGATACACAACCTAGGTACGTACTATATCAAATCATTTTCAAATTTTCAAAAAACAATTTGAATGAAAATATATAGTGCACTGTTATTGAATATTAAAATGAAAGCCTAGTACAACCTGAAAACTAGTAGAAACGCTCGTGGTTTTCTTTCATTTTCTTACGTAAAATAATCTTCAACCGAATTTCGTTCCTCCTCATCATCATTTAAAACATCAATATAGAATATTCGCGGTTTAAAAAAACCGTTCAATATCAATAATGTAATGTCCATGTAGGGTATGTTTTTGAATTCTTACTTTTCCCTCCCCCGGTAATATTTTTTTAAATAAAAAAGTGTAAGTGATATCCACCATCATAAAAATAATCCTCAATAGGAGGAACGGCTTAGATATTTTTGTATTATATATTAAAACACAATCAAAAATTTAAATATTGCAAAAAAAAATACTTACAAATAAAGGTACTTAATACTAATTTAACAATAAAACATAAGATAAATTACACATTTTTTTTCTTTTGTTTAATTTGTGGATTATGCCGCTCTACTAGGCTACGCCTGTCCCAGAGTGGCGTTATAGAACACAATTATAATATTTTTTCAAATTCGTCAGTAGTATTTATTTTCATAAGGTAGTAATTATGTATCTACAAAGTATCAAGTGGAATGTTAGTGAAAGTTGAGTGAGTCATAAGTCTAAGTGTATATGATGCATATTTCCGTCCATATTCCCAATTCAGCCCTTTATGAATTACATGTTTATTAATCTTTTTTTTAAAATTGTTTTAACATTCTTCTTCTCATATGCTATCTTTTGTCGAATTTTAAATACATACTGATTAAAAATATGAACTTTTCAAGATGTTTAGATTACCAGCATTTTGAATGCACTAGAAATGGACAGACATTGATATACAGCCAAGATAACCTCTCTATATTTTTATATCACCTCAGCTATCCTCAATTTTTGTTAGCTCTTTTGATATATTCACGAATCTTAGAATTCTTGCTAAAAGTGCATTCTTTTTAACTTCCAGACCTCGATGCTACAGAGCAGAAGGAGTATGACGCAGTATTTTACTATATTTCAACGGGTTTTCTCTTTCAAAAAACGTAATAAAACAGTTTTTTTCATCTCCTTCATATGTTATGTTATGTTCATGGAAGTTATGTTATGTTCATGGAAGAGCACGTTTGATCATGATATTGTCACGGAACGTGGCAGTGAGAGGCAAATGATAACGCTAAACAATTTAAACTTTTACGTAAAAGGTCACTGGACACAATATAAACAGAGGAACTGTTCTTAATTTTATAGTCTCTTAATGTTTTCACGCACTTATTATTGCACTGTTTCTTCATTTGCACTAATTAACGCTGTTTTTATCGCTTAGATTAGTTTCTGGTAAATTTTGTTGCGCCCTTGTACATATAGGTAAATTTCTTCTTGATCCTCGGAGGCTCTTGGGGAACTTTCCGGGGATTAAGAGATCCTTGTTCTAGACGTTTCCCTAGTACTGTTGGCAGTATAACATCTCGATATGATCTAAAAACTAAAAACCAATCTCTCCAGCGCCATCCAATCTATAACAGTAGTAACGGCTTCCTGAAATGAAGGTCACAGACTACCACATCGGTCCATCTTGTCGGCGATCATCCATGGGAAGGGTTCCTTCGACTCTGCCTTGTACCATGAGCCTCTCTATCGCTGCCGTATGTATTGTGAAATGTCAAAAAGGTTACCGAAAAATTTCTCGCCAACAATTGCTCGAAAAGAATGTTGCTTTCCAACAATTGCTCTCCACCAGTTAATCTATCTATAAATTATAATTGAAAATTTGTTTATTTATTTTTTTCAATAAACTTATTGCTGGATCTATATTATATACTTTTAAAAAATAACTAAAACAAACTGTCATACAATTGGTGACAAACTTTTGTGACGAGCACTTGTGTGGAGAGCAACATTCCTGGTGAGCAATTGTGGGCGAACAACTGGGGGCGAGCAAATGTTAGGGAGCAATTTTCCATACACATGTCCAAAGTGTTTTAGTACGCGCATATGTGCTGTGGAAGATAAACTTTGCTCAATATTTATTTCTTGTAAAATGGAGTTCTGCTTTTTGTGTTATTTCTTGATATTTTTAAATAAACTGTCGGATAATAAGGGAGGATATGAAGATATTGTCAGCGTTATTCAACTAAGTTTCTATATTTATGATTTCATTCAATATTCTAGTATGTATTTGTTAAATAGATGCGCGGTCCATACAGTTGAAAAAAAAAACGTTTATATTTGCACTGGACATCGAGTTTCCCGGCATTCTGGTAGGGGTAAAACCGGTCCAGGATTATGAACTTGTATAATATGTATTTGCCAGTATTTACCCTGGCTTGTCTGTTTGAAACTATGGGGTGGGTTTTTATACACAAATTGTGGTCATATAAGCCGTAGAGGTTAACCAAACAATCATTAGCATTGTTAAAATTACCAATATTATTAATATCATAAAAAATGTATAAATAAAATTACGTTCTTTTACTTTAATTATCATCATTATATTTAGCACAAATTGAAAACCTATATATAAAAATGTACATTTTTTGGTTAAATTCTTCTTAACCTTAGCCCAAGACGGAAAAAACTTTTGGTACACTTTTACCTTGAGGGCTTGCGCAAAGTATAAATTAGGGTGGCATTTCGATCTTTTGATTAACCTCAGGTACCACTGGATAACTGCATTAGTTCAATGTAAATTTTCCTTTTATTAAATAATTTTCATTTCAAGAAAACTCAGAGAAATATTTATAATTATTAAATTTTATTAAATGCATATTAACCAATATATTTAAACATTGGTTAAATATCTTTCATAAAAGAAAATATTTTATATCCACAAATAAAATACAAGGTGTTTTTTTAGAGGTGAAGAAATTTAAAGTTAGTAGTGGCTATGGTATTGACTTTCTTGAAAAGATAATTTTATTCCATTAGTGTTTAAATATGATGACGATTCACGATCTTTGAAATAAATTTGCTCAATTTACCAGCGTTCTTCTGGCGTAAGTCTATTCATGGTGAAATGACAAACCAAATTAACACAAATCATCTGTTAGCTGCGAAATTTCTGTCGCTGGAAAAAGTTTTGAAAACAAACCTTTAAAAAGTTCTGTACCTTTGAACTACACTTCTATATAATAAAAAAACCTCTTACAAAAATTTCGTATTGTTTCCAATTTGTATTAAATGCACCATAAAAAATATTATTTCATAATTATGATATTTGTTGCCTAGGTCTACTTGCAAGCTCAAAAAATTTCAATCTCTAAGTAAATTTTTAACAAAACATGCTTACCGTATTTATCGAGGTGGGTAATTAATTGAGGAGACAAAGTGAAAGCGCGGTCATTAATAAGGAACCAGTCGCATTCTTATTTACAAGGTCAACATAATTTCAACATTAATAGGTGAAGTTACCTATAGGGAGGGGGTGAATCAATTGTCAACATTAATATGTGAAGTTACCTATAAGGGGTGGATCAATTGTCAACATTAATAGGTGAAGTTACCTATAGGGAGGGGGTGGATCAATTGTCAACATTAATATGTGAAGTTACCTATAGGGGGTGGATCAATTGTCAACATTAATAGGTGAAGTTACCTATAGGGAGGGGGTGGATCAATTGTCAACATTCATATGTGAAGTTACCTATAGGGGGTGGATAAATTTTCAACATTAATAGGTGAAGTTACCTATAGGGGGTGGATCAATTGTCAACATTAATAGGTGAAGTTACCTATAGGGAAGGGGTGGATCAATTGTCAACATTAATATGTGAAGTTACCTATAGGGGGTGGATAAATTTTCAACATTAATAGGTGAAGTTACCTATAGGGCGTGGATCAATTGTCAACATTAATAGGTAAGATAACCTATCGGAGGTGGATCAATTTTCAACCTTAATAGGTGAAGTTACCTTCAGGGGGTACATCAAATGTCAACATCAATAGGTAAAGTTTCCTTTAATTTCTAAGAGTTACTAGAAGTATCAAATATGTAACTCTACAAGTATCTCATAACTTTCGAGTTAGGCACACATAGATAATTCGATAAATGTAAATTAAAACATTGCTAAAATTATTAAGCAAGCCGAAATTAAAATGAATCCTACTGAACTTGACTTGAAAAATCTTCAATCAAAATTCCATATTCAGCGAGACTAGAAATCTTTTTTCCATGATACATTGCTCGAGGCGTTTCGTTGGTATATAATGTCCTGCCTTTTCTTTCAGTCTTTTTGCAAATCACCCCACTCGATCATGATATTACATTCTGCGAACGCAAATAATTACATTTCACAGCAAATTGTAAAGAGTGGGGTGGAACAAAGAGGAATTGTCCGTTACAGTCAGCAATAGGGGAGACAGATATAAAATGGAAAAAAATATATTAGTGCATATAATATATAAAAAGAATAAATTGCCGCATTAAAAAAAGTAGGAACCCGTACAAAATGATATTTTAATCGTTTGTAAAGTACCTAAATTGATTTTTTCCAAAACTCGAATATTTCAAAAATATATATGTATACAGCTATCGTAGGATCGATGGAAAAGCAAACATGACTGTATCAAATACACATAAACGAGTCGGTATGTCTAAGTAAAAAAGGGCAAAATGTACAAATTTTCTATGTAACCGTAACTACTAACTGAAAAATGACAAACACCGGGCAAACCCTTAAGTTACATTTCCGACCATATTAGTGCAGGTACACCATTTAGTTCTATGTGCTCGGTAAAATTTTAGCGAGACCTTTCCTACCTCACCAGGTCGTAATTAGGAAATATAACTGAAATTCCATTCCACTCCGCCTTTTCTCTGCCCGTTTTCTACTATATAACATAATTAATCTCATTGGTCGTCAAATTTATTTGAGATAAAAATGAACTGTGTGTCGGTTTATATACTGAAATTTAATTTAATATGATGTATATTAAAGAAAACATATTCTTATTGTGAAGTTGCAACAATGTTAAATAATAATGAGTTTTCTTTAATAAATATGTGTTTTATCAAATGTTTTCAAACATTTTAATGAAAAAAATAATTTCTGGCATTCTCTAGCGGCAGATATGCAAAGGTTTTTGTGGATATTGCATTTTACAAAGTGAATTGCTTGAAAAATGGAATAAAAATGTTAGTCAATTAAAAAGAGACAACATTTGAGGCCGAAAAATTTTCGTTAACTTAGCAGACTGTCGTGGCGAAATTGGATAACGCGCCATTCCCGGATAGAATGGAGGTCCGTTGGTTCGAATACCAAATTTAAAAGTTAAAATATTTTTTCGTTAATTTTAATTTTCTGTATGTCTTTTCTAATTGATTTCTATTTTTTTTTTAATATTATTTTTATTAAAATTTTCTCTAAGAGGTCCATTAACAAGCTTCTAAAGTAAAAAGTTAACAGGTACTTTTTAAAAGTTTTCTCACTATTTTTCTTTTGTTATTTATATCAAATCCCATTTCAATGACTATCATCGATAGTGATTTTATCAATACGACGTGTTGGAGTTATGAAATGGCTTCCAATGCCTATCGTGTTATGTCACCTGATTGATGATGAAATACTTTTTTTTAATATTGCAAATTTTTACAAGTTACGTTATCAACAAAATCGCCATATATTTTTAAAATTACATTTTGTTTAAACCTCCTAACAAAATTTAAATGTGCGATACTTCAAACCAATCTGAATTATTACAGTATTTGCGTTGCCAAATCGTTTAATTAAATTTTCTTAAATTATATATTGGTAAGTAATTATGATCTGAGAATAACTTATTATTACGTTTAACTTCTGAAATATTCCGAAATTCATTTTTTTTTTCCAATGAACCACATATGTGGATAATTATTTTAGAGGATAAAATATATATCCTCACCCTTACTAATCTACATTTGTAACCATGTCCCTTGCCTTAAGTTATAATTGTGAATTTAGTGAAAATTCCTGTATTCCGTTTCAGGTTGAAATTGTCAAACAGTATGACCGCAGCGCGTACGCGCAGCTAACCACATTATTTAGAAAGCTGACAGGTAAATGGCCGTTTAATTGAATATAAAAAGTTCCACGTATTATACATATCTTTGTTCTTGTAAATAGGGAATATTTTTCTCACACAAATGTATGAAATGATGAAGAGTAAATAAAATATGTCAACATATATAATGAGTTATATAGATTTGTATTAAAAATAAAAATAGCAAATTCATGATGTGAATAATAAAAAAGTAAATTGATAAGAAATTCCTTTTTTTACTAAAAATCAATACATTAACACTAGAAGCGTGGAAAATCCTGACCCCCTAGAATCGCGGATGGGTCAATTTTGACCATTTTTACATTTTGCTACAGTAATGTGAAAATATGTATATAATAAAATTTGTTATTATAATATAATGTTTTAATTTCAGATTACACATATTTTTGGTGAACTTTGGCACATAATATGAATCAAAACCACAAATAATAAAAGTTAAAAAACTAACCCATAAAGACCAAGTTTTTATTTTACTCCCTTTCTATGTAAATAAGGTTTACCATCATGTAACTAAATAATTGATTGACTGAAAATGAAACATGTCTAGACAAAAATCTTTGTCAAAAATCTCTAAAAATATCTCTTTATTATTTGATTTCTTCCCAAAAAACCGAAGTGTGCTGTCATCTATGAACCAATTGTCATAAATTTTCGAAATTCGTAGTGAAGTACCTATTATACCTACCGACGGAGTAATTTAAATTTTAAATATTCCGTGACGTAATCGGACCGCCGGCGCCGTTGGTAATAATCAAACTTTTGTAATGATTCCAATATGAAAAAACCATTAAAATTTCTAAAAATCCAAAATTATACTATAATTATTAATTTTTTTTAACGAAAATTTGACAGATCTTTTTGATTGTTGCTATAAGTCTACTTGCAAAGTTTCAGCTCGATTGGATTACGGGAAAGGAGTTAAAAATCGATCCAAAGTTTTTTCGTCAAGAAAACAAGCAGGAAGACGCCACGAGTTAAAAGAAAGGAGGTAAAAATGAAATAAAATTACGAGAAAGGTAGAACAATTTCTCTTCCGAATCACATAATGAGCACATGAAAATCTCCTCTTTCGATGTGCATTTCCTGAAAACCGTTTTTTACAGGCTTGGTATTTCACAAACGATTTGTTACCGGCACAATATGTCAAATATATGTTAAAGTGATATCGTCTTTTTTTCAGTACCACCTAACTATACAATTCTTCTTTTGCTTGTTTGACGCAAACAGGTATTTCCCAACGATTTTTATTTACGGTACCAACAATACTTGTACCTTTTAATTTTAGAGCGTCAGCGCAAGGGACAGTTGTGAAAAAGTTATTACAAGTGATATTTCTTTTATTTTTTAGATATAGCTGCACCAATTTTTTTATTACGTAATCCCCGAGACGTTCGTTATTTGACCTGACATCATCCATGCCTAGGTACGGAAATGTATTTACTGTATATGTAAAGTTCTTATCTATAGCCGACCAGAATTTTTTGTCCGCATTTATCAGGTTTTGAGGCTATAAATTGAGATTGACGATAAGTCGCTATTTGTGGGTAATTATTGCCACTCTTCATCGGATGAATGCAACGGCTCGCGTTCCGAGTTGTCTTGATCGAATTTTGGAGATATTTAATAATTTTTGCAGGTTTCAGACTACGTTTAGCCATAATGTGCAAAAATATTTTAGTTTCTTACGGGGGATGTGACAGAAATAAAACACACGCTACACTCTCGCCAATGCCGCTTGGTTGCAAATGTAGCGGTTCCAATACCATTCCACTGCTGAGCCACGAATGTTCAATATACTTAGCACACGAGTACCTTAATTGACGAAATCAACAATATTTTGACTAATTCAGTATTTAATATATAAGAAAAACTCTGTTATCCATGACTGGGTCAAATTTGTCCCAACCGCGCTTTGACGTAAATTCGATTAAAAAAAATTGTATTGCAATTACGTGGTTGAAGTCTCGTACGAACAATAATAATCAAATTTCATAAAAAGTCGTAAAAATTACAACTCTACGCATAATAAGACATTCGAGACGATGCCTGACAAATACAAGATGAAACAGAAAACAATGAATCATGGCATAAAAAAGACCCTAAATAAGATCAAAATTCTACCTTGAGAAGACTGGATGCGGGTATAAAGGGCAAGAATGTCTTTTCCTTTGATGATTATGGCAATGCTGCAGACAATACTCTCACCAGTCGATGACTAATTAATAACAATGCAGAGATGAAAGCAATCAATGCGGCTGCAGTTTATACGAGTATGACAAAATGTCGATGCGGGTTTTATAATATGATATTGCGTGAGCGGTGGTGGTTTAAAAACGAATTTTAATAATAGATGCGGTCTCTTTAGCGGAAGACAATTAACAAGTGCGGTAGGAAATTAATTAATTTTATGCGGTAGAGTTCATACACGACAAAAGATGTCGTTAGGCGTAAATAAAGTTAGGTAAGCATAGTGAGAATTAAATCAGGAAAAATTATTAATATAAGGGACAAGTATTGGTGGATCTTCATCTTACTGAAGTCCAATTCAGCCACAACAAATGTCTCCATTTTTCCCCATCCAACATTGGCCAAACCAATTGTATTTCTAAAAAATTAATGTATGCTTTGAGGTTTGTGCATAAAACAATTAGGTAACACGTTGATTTTTAATTTTTTTACGAAGATAAACTTTTTAACTATGAAATATAAAACTACTTTGAAGGTTTCTAGTAATGAGAATCGAAACCTCTACATCCTGACCATAAGAAATTTTTCTTCGAGACCAAATACCAGTCAATTTCCTCTTTTATACCAAACAAATATCAGAAGTCACATATCCATTTCACGCGTGGCAATGTAAATAAGTGAAGGAAGCGATGAATATACGACGTAACTTTGGTGTCGGGACGTTCAGTCATCCAACGACGACTACGGGGCGTGTATCGGGGTGTGCATCTAGCGGGGATGTTCCACCCCTCGGTGCACCGTTCGACCTCTGCACCTGTGATATTAATGTATGCAAATAAGTTTGCGACGCCGAACGTAACTCACGGGTTGGCGCAGAGCACTCGATCTGATACAAACGTTTACGTACACTTACTGATGTAATCGAGAGACTTGGAAACTTGTGTCTTAGGATGATTTTGCAATCGCGACCGTTTGTCTCGTATTTTTTTTTACCAAAATACGAATCAATGTATTAAACCCGCAATATTTATTTACAAATTGAAAACTTTTTACCAATTCGGGATGCATTAAGCCATGTATTCATTAGGGAACAAATTATCTCTCAACGTCACGCGACGCATAGAGTCTACGTGACGGCGTCAACGTCGGGCACAACATAGCGGGGCATTTCTACGTGCCGCGGAAACGTTGCTATGCGCACGGTACTCGAGCGAGCTCACGGGGACATCGGGCTACGCGTCAGTATCACGTGGTATGTTTACAAGAGAATGCGCATGCGCTGTATCTGTCAACTGACATTAATGTGGGGAAACGAAAATATTGTTCTCCAACTCATCGCCGTACAATTTTGTGGGACACTTCAAATAGTGAATATAAAAATACAATGATGTGAGGGCCAACAGCGTTCTTTAATATTGTCTTGCTTGGCTATGGAAGGCCCGATTATTTGTAATAAATTGTCAAAACCAGTCGTTGTCATTCGAGTAAAATTATCAAAAGATCCGTCAGATATAAGATCGCATGGAATATCCATCCTTCTTTCTCTTTGCAGTAAATAATTTCGCACCCACCAGTTTTTTCTCCTCTTACGTTTCGATAAACTCGTTAAAATAAATAGATACGCAGCTGTCATCGTAACCTCACTGGGCGACAAGTGTAAATAGATGTGCAGCTGTCATCATAAACTCCGTGATATTTCCGCGACAAGTGATACGTAAGTCCCGGTGTGTACACGTCAAATGACCGCGTCATTGTCCCCGAAACATGAGCGTAGATGTTGATGCAACATGTCGCGCGCAATGTTTCGCGATTTGTCCTCTAGTGAATACATGGCTTTAAATAATTAAGATTGACACTCGTTAAATTGTTAAATGTTGAATATTCGACAGCTCTAAAATAGTGTAACGAGATGCTATAAGGAATTTACGCACTGTCCAAACCCTTGGTAATATGTCACTTGAAACAAGACTATCGTAGGATCTAGAACGGTCTACAATTTCTACAGCCTTTACAAGGAAACGTCTACAACTGTTTAGAAATGCCTGGATTAACCTAGAAGCGAAGAGGACCTTCTGCTAAGCACAAGAATAATCAAGAAAGTACTAAAATAACAGCATTTCGCTATGAATATCGAAAATATAAAAAATGATTTTGTATCTAAATTATAGTATTATTATATTCCTATATTGAATCATGTAAAAAATGTTATCCATAAACCTTTTCAGGTTTCTTTAATATTTTTAAATTAAAAAAAATTAAAAAAACTACGCTGCGGCGTTGTTGTTGTCAAGTTTACAGTTCGTTCCGTACGAAGTTGGCCGTGAGCCGCGAGACGACGCCCAATGTTGCAGGTCGTGAGGTAATCGAAGCGATAAATTAGACGAAAAGTGAGTAGAGTACCTATGCGGTAAAATAAACTAGAGCGATTAATACGAGCGACAATTGGAAGGAATGTTCTAGTGAATGTTAAATACGTGTTACCCAGCGATAATAAAGTTTTCGTAAATACGTAATAAATTGCGATATATTTTAGATTAAAGAAAAATTTTCTTTTTAATTCATGTAAACTGACTTTGTACATTGAATAGTTAATTATAAATGGCTTATTAATTTCCAGTGTTTTCATTCATTCCTTCCGTAGGCACGACACGTGACAATAATTTGACAAAAGTAAACAATTATCAGTGTCCGGAACCTAGGAAGAAGACAGGTCTTTAACATTCGGGCCCCTTCGGTTTTCGATTAGGTTCGATTGTAGGTGAGTTTTCTGTTTGTATTATTGAAAGCAGTAACGCAAACTAACCTTAATACCTGTAGTTGTATACTTGTAATGTTTAGAACTTCACACATTGTATTTATTAAAGTAAAGTATAAAGGTTCGATTCAGTGTTCAAATGTCGCGAAGCGTGTACAGAATTGCTGTTAACGCAACGGATGCCGCAACAATGAGGCCTAACCCTATTAGCAAGTGACAGTCGCAAGGGATGGGGATACTCGTTCTTGTACATTTTATGGTGTGTAGTAGATACTGCATTGTTGGGCACGTTCACCAATACTTTGCGGAGTATTTCTGACATGAACAATTTGCTTCTATCCAAAGAGAAATAGGAAAAAAATAATTAAACGATAATTTATTATTTTAAATAATAAATAAATTGTTATATGGATTTTCCCATCAAATAAAATTTTTGGGCAGGAAAACAATTGCAACAATGTTATGAGCGAACTTTTATTACTGAGTTAGTTTGAGTAAATTGTTTATTAAAGTTACTTTATAAACAGCACGAAAAAAGGTGAAAAAAGAAAAGTGAAAATAATGAAAAAATGTTAATTGTTGGTACTCATTTAATTTTTAAAAATTCTGTGAGAGTATAAAACTTATTAAAACTCAAAAAACAAAGATGCCCCTTTGAACCGACGTAAAGGAGGGCTTCTCGGAGGATTCCGTTCAGTCGCCAACCGACCGTGAGACAGTGTAATGAATGCGCTGGGATAAATAATAGTCTTCATTAGTCAGATTAATCGCTGGAACTATCTGCATCTTTATAAGGGCGCGACAGCCTACTAATGGAGTTATACGAAATATTGTCAAAAAAGAGGGCTTTTTTTTTGTGAAAACATAAAATATGTTTGATTACAAATAATGATATTTTTATGATTTGCATCTTTTTACTAACTAAATGGGTATTTTTTGAGTAAAATTTTAAAGTTTAAAAACTTCACAAACATAAAAAAACTACACTTACATTCGTGTGCATAAAAATATGCTTACATTGCTCATAAAACTGTATTTTTTTTTCATTATTTAATGAACGCGAACATACACATAATTTTTAACATATATTCTTTATATTTTTGATATTGCTTTAGTATTTTATAATATCTATATATTTTTACAATCCATACATACGATTCCTTACAATTGCTTTTATATTAAATAATATCTACCGTTTATACTATACACATTTATTATATTTGTCCTCAATTATTGAGTACATCCTCAATTATTGAATAATTTTATATTATTTTGTTTATATTTATATTATTTATTTATTTGTATTATTTTGTTTATATTTATATTATTTTGTTCTCACTTTATTCTAAGTTGTTTATCTCGGAACGGGTTTGTCCTAGTGAAACGAAAGCATGTATCAAGTTGAAAATAAATAAATAAAAAATATAATGAACACACCTTTACTTGAAGCAACGTTAATCATATTATTAATGAAATTAAAAAATGTATTTGTTTTAACCACATGAGTTTATGATAGGTCTTAAATAATTTAAACCTCTTCAACTTCTACCTCTGTTCAATTTTTTTTTTCACTACTTGAAACTTAAAACTTTTTAGTTTAATATTTCACTTTTCGATGAGAGATTATATTTCTATCGAAACTTTAGCAATGAAATAAATTCAAAATATTATTAAACTCTGGTAGAAGTAACAAGGTTAATATTATATCATATCTATAATGATCTATCATCAAAAATAAAAAATGTTTTGAGCTTCAAACTGATGAGGTTACCTATGGTAAAAAAAATTAAAAAATGATACGGCCAAGCAACCGTTTACTTTAAAATTAGGCGATTTTACAAGGAATGACTCTAATTTAATGATTTAACCTTATTTTCCCTGACTTTTATCAGAATATTAAGATGTATTATGTATTTCAATGTTACTATTTTTTGACTATTTCTACTTACATGAACTAACTGAATACTTATTTTTATATCTTCTATTTAAGGTTGACGACCATGGTTCCTTGCTGATTTATCGTGTGTTTAATTGTTAATTATATTTATTCACTATTTTGCTTTAATATTTCCTACTCAAATTTATCATTTTACTTTGGATAGGTATGGTTTGAAGACAACTTATTTTTTTTGAGCATCCTGCTGGTGTTAATATTTTTTATTTAGTCATTACTGTCATTTAAACGTTTAAAATTGACTTTATTAGGTGAACCAAACTTAATAAAATTATCAAGAACACACTTTTCTTAAATTACCAACAAGTTATGAGGCCAATGGCCTCTTCATAAGGAGACAACGTATACTAAAAATCAAATATCGAAGTAACGACATTAACAAAATCAAAAATAAGTATATGGGAGATGAATAACCAATTAAGAACTAACGTTAAAATAAATTTTAAAGATAAGTTTTTGCAAAAAGATCTTATTTATTTATAACTAGCTAGTCGTACTCGGCGTTGCGTTTAGGATAAAGTAAAAAATAAGTTTGTGAGGAGAAACAAAGGTTCCATTGTTTTGCAAAGTCTCTAAAAAAAACAATGTTCCAATTTAATCAAGGGTAGCATGGATGGGATGTCCAGGAGGGAAATGTGGACTATGTTTACCGGCAGATAATATATATGTGAAATTTGGTAGAACAGTACAGATTTGCATTAAAATTATTATTGGTATCGTTATAAATATTAGGTCCTTACATATGAAATTGGCGTTTTGCCGTACTGCCAAATTTGATCTTAAATATCTTCTCTTTGGTTAGGAATTCCAAATTCAAATTTATACAGCTATTTACTCATGTATTTGTGTATTGAAAATTATAATTCATTTGTTTTTTCCTCAATTTTTTTTCCTTTGCGTCACTCAGTTTACAAAATGAAAAACTAGAAATATCGCGTTATTTACGAGTACGAGTTCCACCGTGGCACCAGTGCTGCAGAAACGGCTCGAAGGATTAATGATGTGTATGGCGACGGTGCCGCAAAAGAAAACACAGTGCGTTTTTGGTTCCAACGTTTTCGTTCTGGAAATTTCGACCTGCAGAACAAGCCCCGTGGACGGCCGGAGACCAAAGTTGATAATGAAGAATTGAAGGCTATTGTGGAAGCGGATCCATCGCAAACCACATCCGAGTTAGCTGCAGGCTGCGGTGTTAGTGATAAAACTGTTTTAATCCACTTGAAGCAAATTGGTAAGGTGAAAAAGCTTGAAAGGTGGGTACCTCACGAATTGAGTGAAGCAAATCAACAAACGCGCGTTGACTGCTGCGTTGCATTACTCAACCGGCACAATAATGAAGGGATTTTAAATCGAATCATTACCTGTGATGAAAAGTGGATCCTGTACGATAATCGGAAGCGCTCATCGCAATGACTGAACCCTGCCGAACCAGCCAAACCATGCCCCAAGCGAAAATTGACTCCAAAAAAGTTACTTGTGAGCGTTTGGTGGACTAGTGCTGGTGTCGTTCACTACAGCTTTCTTAAATCTGGCCAGACGATTACGGCAGATGTCTATTGTCAGCAACTGCAAACCATGATGGAAAAGCTAGCTGCTAAACAACCGAGGCTGGTTAATCGCTCTAGGCCACTGCTGCTTCATGATAACGCTAGACCACACACTGCACAACAGACGGCTACCAAATTAGAGGAGCTTCAATTGGAATGTCTAAGACATCCACCGTACTCTCCGGACCTTGCCCCAACAGATTACCATTTTTTTCGAAATTTGGATAACTTCTTGCAAAGGAAAAAATTCAACTCCGATGGGGCAGTCCAAACCGCCTGCAAAGATTTTATTGATTCCCGTCCGAATGGTTTTTTTAGTAAAGGGATCGATGAACTACCTATGAGATGGCAAAAGTGCATAGATAGCAATGGTACATACTTTGATTAAATAAATATATTATAATAAAAAAAAATCGGCTTTATGTTCCTCCCATACTAAACGCCAATTTCATATGTAAGGACCTAATATTTTGTCCAAATTAGAGAACCGAAAAGTGCATTTTATATATATATATATATAAACAATTTAGGTGCAATTTATTTTTTTGTGTTTAATATTGTAAAATAATACGGTATTAAATGATTTTATGAATCTCGGAATATCGTCGTTTTAAACGATATGCTCGGAAATGCATTTTCTCATTGGTTCAAACGCTTTGTTTAAAAGCAAAGACTACCGAATGTAATCAAAAAATTTGAATTCGGAAAATGTTAGGTAGGTACATCTAAATATTTATCAATATTGAAACGGTAGGTACAAGCGCCATTTTTTTTCAAATAATTTGTGCAAATTTAAATGGAATGTTTTGTCAAAATTTGATTACAATAGCTGAAGAACTTTAAGAGTTGTAAGATTTTGAACAATCGAACATTAACATTTTTATTTATATAAATAAAGAGTAGGTATACAAAAACAAAGTAGGCATACAAAAACATCCTCGTATTCGAAAGCAACATCGTGTCAAAATTTCAAAATAATCAGTGAAGAACTTTCAGAGATTATCGATTTGCACAAACGAACATTTACATTTTTATTTATATAGACATTTAATTGGCTATGTATACTTTTTCAAATTTATAATTTATTCAATTGTAATCCTAAATTATTTATATATAAAAATTGCTAATCCTCATAAATATCAAAATAATGGTTTGTTTCCAAAATCTGATTGGAAAATTCTGAATAGTTATTGCATTTTAAAGAAACTTACTAAGTTAAGAATGAATGTTTATTACTTGGCAAAAAGTGAAAAGAAATTGGTAAACGCACGCGACAGCAGCACAGCGCGGAGACGTGAAACGGGCAGATGCATGTATCCGGTGAGTGAATTTGCAATTTACGAGAGAGCGACAGCGGAAGTTCCGTATTACGGGAAAGTAGCGGAGCTTCCTGCTTTCCTGATTCTGATAAAATGGCGGGAGAAGGATTCAAGCGCCGTTTTATGGTGCTTTGCTGAAAACCATCAGCTTTTATTTACAGTACCTACCATTACATTTCGACGCACTATTGAATCTGTGCGATGCGGAGCGTGAAATCTAATAAATCATGTGTCGTTAGTTCGTAATGTGCAAATGTAATAGAAAAAAAAACAGCTTGAAATGGACATATTAACAAATTACCTTATTAAACTTTTGGTATATTATTGAATATGTTGCAGACAAACTGTAAATTTTATATAAAGTATAGTGTGTGTGTGGACTAAGTGATTAATAGGATATTATTTAGAATGTCCAGACAGTATTAAAAATGACAACCCAAATCTGGAAATGTGATAAACAATTATTAAAACTGAATTACTTATTACACTGCCCGGGCATTATGAATATTGCTAAGTGTTTGTTGGGCAATTTGATATTTTAAGTACATCTGGCGGGCGCGGGAACCGATAACAAATACATGACGAGCACTACCAGGTTAAATTAGGTCAGGCGTGGTTAGGCTAGGTTAGTTTAGGTTATTTTAGATTCAGTAAGGTTAGGTTAGTTTAGGTCATTTTAGATTCAGTAAGGTTAGGTTAGGTTAGGTTAGGTTGGATTAGGTTAGGGTAGATTAGGCTTAATAATTATACTGTCAAACAATAAAAGAATTTAACATAAAAACGTATTTCTTATTATTCTGCCCGATAGGTGAAGGACATTATTTATAATACCCGGTTAATATAATTATTTCTAGAGTTATTATCATATTGCCCTATCATATTGGGCATTTTTCAAACTGTTCAGGCATTATAACTATTACAAAATGAAAAAAAAAATACGGTAAAATAATATTTTACTAATTTTATATTTACAAACTGATAACGCCACTATCCCGCAGGAGTTGGCAGAGAGTATTTAGAACACTAAATTATATAACTATACTTTTGTAAGAGTTAACGAATTTATAGTTATAATGTATTAATCATTAGTTTACATACCTACATGTAAAAAAAATATGGATTTATGTATTGTAATTACTTTATTCTTTAATGTATGGTCTAAAAATCTATAAAGATTCTCAGAATCGTCACTTAAAATAAAACTATGAGACATGTTTATAGTCAGTCGAATTCCATTGAACAAATAGTTTTTTTTTGTGAATTAAAATTATTAAATAAATTTATGAATTTTTGCGAAATTCTTTTCTGATCAAGATTTTTTTTCCCCGCCAACAAATTGCAACCGAAGCTCGGAGATCACAAAGGTTTTGCTTATTTTGCTCAGGGGATCTTAAATAAAGTTCCTACGTGAAGACCGGTAAAGGATGAAAAGTTTATTCCACCCAAACAAAAACAAAAATTGGTTATGAACCGCTTGAAGAAATGAATTTACTTCTGATCACGTCTGCTGCGATCTTGCTCCGGCTATTGATTACTAACCAGCGATATAACCAACCAGTGGAATCTGCTCATGGGGAAACTTCCCCAATTTGCGCCAGGTTCTTCGGGTGGAGTTCATAATTAACATTAATTGAAAAATATCTTTGCGTTTTCAGGAAAACAATTAACCAATTCATTATTACAAAATCACGTAACAAAATTATCGAAAAAAATTAAAACATCGATTATATATTTTTCTTTCTCTGAATTTTATTTAAATTATTTTTTTAACTATGATTAAGAGCTCGTGCTTTAAAAATAGTATATACTTATTTGAGAGTTCGTCCACTTGATCATTATTACCACTAGACCATCAAACAATAACTCTCAGGGTGAAATATTTTAGGAATTTTCTCGCAAAATGAAGTAAAAATATTGAAGGAACTATAACATAAATATTAATGGGTCAATTGATTTTACTTTTTTAACTAACCATCATACAGTTTCCCCGCAGGGGTAGGCAGAGAGCAAAGAACGCCATATTCTTATATCTCGGCACACTACTTTTATTTCGGCTACATTCATACATCTTCTGATGCATGCTCTGCGGTTGTTGGGGCTTTTAACAGGGCCATCCTCCAATACTTGAAGTTTCTGATCTTGGCAGGTCTTTTGCGAACGCCCTCTAATCCTGTTGTCTTCAAAACTCGTCCCATTTATTTTTTAAACCATCCTTTCCTCGCTCACACATGTTACATTCACATGACCAAACCATCTCAGCACTTTCTTTGTTTTATCTACTACACCACAGCCAGCATTACATTCACTTCAAATTTATTCCTTCTTCACTCTGTCGACCAAAGATTTTCCACTCAAGCACTTTACTGATCGCATTTCCGCCGCATTTAGTCTACTTTCGTTCCTTTTTTACCAATCCAGGCTTTACTTCCATACATCAGTTATCAGAATTGGTACTAGAACGCCATTATTACCTTAACAAATTAAGATTAAGCGTTATATTTCTGGAATAAAATAAACATGATATATTCGAGGTGTGCGTTTCATATAACGTTGTTGTATATATAATTAATCCTATGTGCCGTTTTAGTACTATAGTATTGTAGTATTCTGAGATAAACGAATGAAACTGTTTAATAAAATAATTGCACAGACTAGATTTATAAAAAATATTTTAAATAATTGCTAGGCAGACTTTCCTGATGAATAGCAATATTTTTTTAGTAAATCTCTATTATTTATAGGAAAAATTGACTTTTTGTATTGTATTTTTGATAAAATATGTATTTACGTATTTTACATCCAAAGCTTAAATTAATATAAATTTATCTCAATTTCAGGTAAATAATGCATCTTTTTAGTATCAGAAGTGGAAATATATTCCATCTGTTCTTCCTTAATTAATACTGCGTGATATTCTGAATATTAAAATATCTTTCTTTGCTTGTAATTTCATGCTCTTAATTAATAGCCAATAAAGTATAAAATACTTATTTATTGAAAATCTGAGCCCCGGGGTTCGAACCCTGGGGTTAGGCTTGTGGCTTAAAACTTCATTTCCTGAGCATCCAAAGCGCGCGAATGAAGGATTAAAACTTTCAGTTTGTGAAGGTTCTGGGGGCTTTCTGACCCCCTCAAGATATGCTCTCACACCCTTAGAAAGTCTGCTTATCCCTTCTTGCCATGGTTGCACAGAAGGTGATGAAAATACAAGAATTACTAATTATAATGTACTTCTTTGATATGCACACTATAAATCGTAAATATTTGTATATTTTATATTTGAAACTCTGATCGTTGAATTAATATAATTTTTATTGCTAGTTCTTTTTACTATATTAATTTTTCAGAACAAAAATAAAAATTGTTCCATTCTTATTCTAATAGAAGAATACCTTCTGCAAACCATCTGTATAAAGCGATAGAGATAGAAAATTTAAACATTTTTATACATCTTTGATTGTATACATTAAAGCATTATTTTTCTTAAATAATTGTGTAGAAAACATATAAGTTTTTTAGTATAAAATACAATTATAAATAAGTTAATAAAATCGGAATATTCTAACTAGCCTATGAAATCAAAATATTTTGGTGTGGCTGCAATCCTTAGAAAATACATACATTTTTATCGGCGTAAAGTTGATCATATAGTAATTCCAGCTTTCCAAAATAAAGGTACTATTTAAATGTTTAAATCTAGTGTGTGAAGATAAATCAATGTGTATTTGTTTAGTTAAAAATTACATTAAATTTTATGAAAATACACAATCTAAAAATGCACTTAATACATCATTTACGATTATGGTTCTTAACAGATATACTGTAAAATTATACTAAGATTTAATAAGTGTATTGTGTGTGCATTGTGTAGGTATAACTTACTTATACATAACATTTGTGGGTTATTAGAACAAAGGCAGCAATATCCAAAAAAATTTAACAGCTATCGAGGATTACTAATTTATAATGTAATGAATTCGAGATATTAAAGGAAACAAGATTTTGGAAGAGATAGATACATTGGTACATAAAATCTAGAATTCGGTACATTTTAAACCAGTTATCCTGAATGATTGCATTTAAAACATTTTTTTTTTGGATTTTGCTGTCTTTGCTTTTATACACATTTGATATATTCCCAAATAGGGGAGGGCGGGGCTACAATTTACAGGGGTAAGTATTAACTAGCGAATTTCTCCAAAACTATACATACTAAACATACAACGCGTGTTTTATAACACGGTCTAGAGCACGCCACATGACTCGGGATTGGTCAATTGTTTACCGCGCGACGTCAGAGTAAGCTGTGTACCGGACCATTTTTACGCAGGTAACGAACATTTCTGATTTTACATTTTTTTGTTTTATGCCCAAAATACACGGCGTTATGATTACGTTTTTTGTTTTCCTAGAAGCATATTTCATACTTAATAATGCTATGTAGCTTAATTTACTAACTTTTTAAAAATTAATTTTTTACGTTATTTAAAACTAAAAATGTACCTTCGGCGCTAAAATTAACAGATCGGCGGGATTAGTATTAACGTGTTAATACCTACCCCAGATACGGGGGTTAGTTTTAACAGGATACAAGGACTATGTATAACAATTTTTTGTTCTTTTTTGTTACATTTTATTACGGCATGAGAACGTATAAACGAAAAACTACTCGAGGATCCAAAACCTTAGAGGTCTACGAGTTGACTGCGAGTGAAGTGATGCATAAGAATATAAATTAAAGAGATGTATCAAAAGAATTTGAGCTCTGCCACGTTTTACTCTACAACTCTGAAAAAAAAGAAAGCGGTTGCACCAGCAGCAATAGGTTACAAAAGAACCCGCTTAGTCTTTAATGACGATCAAGAAGCAATTATAGCAGAGTATTTGTTAAAGTATGCTATTATTGCCAGATGTAAAACGATTACCTTATCAATGTGCTACAAAAAAGATAAAGGGAAGGGTAAAAGAAAGGTAAATGATTCTGCAGAAAATGAATGTTTTTGTATTGTACGCGGTATCACATATAATAAAGATTTATCAGGTGCTGAGTGGATTCAATGTATCTCTTGAAAAGACTGGGCCCAGACTGGGTGTATCAAAGATGATATCACATCATTTGCTTGAATTGTAATTCGGATGATGATGAATTCGAATAGATATCTTTTGTTATGCTTAATATAGTTCTTAATTCTCGATTTTTTTTATTTGTTTTTCGTAATGTGTAAGTTTAAAGATAATATCACAAAGGCTGATTAGCTAGATATTAATGTAAAAATGTGCCATTTTGTTGTATTCCCATTTTTTAAATTTTTAGCATAGAAGCGATAAAAAAATTGATTATTACCTATGTAAGGCTGATAAATGTTAAGAAAAAGTGACCAAAAAAATGTTGATTTTTATCTAAAACTACGAATTTTTAGTTTTTGTTCATATTATTTTGTAATTTTTATTGTCAATTCATATGAGAAAATGTACTCCATACACGCCTGTGGTACTGATTACACTTTGATTAATAACAAAATAATGTCATACATATATTTGTTTTCTTTTATATTATTTGGTATAACATAACGTTAAAACTTACCCCAGAGATATTAATTCTAGCCCCAAACACGGGGTAAGAATTAACAAACGACTTTCTTGAGAAAAAACATTCTATATAAGACAACAATTATTTTATGTTTGATTTATGTTCATAACATGATACTTAAGTAGTTCAAGCATCATGTGACGTAAAAATCATGTCTAAATATTGAATAATTTCGGAGGCACAACTTAAAATGCAATTTTTGTTAATTGTAGCCCCGCCCTCCCCTACATACACAAATCGAGATGCCTGAAATGTTACAATTTAATCTGTAACGAGTAAGGCTATATATCACAAGCTATATTCAAATTATAAATTAAAATTATTTACTGCAAGAAAAAAAATTATAATCCTTTACAATGTAGAAATATCTATATTGTAAAGGAATACAATTGTTATCTTATCTCTACTATTATAAAAGATGATGGCGTAAATAATATTATAAAAACTTTGACTTATATAGGTATCTAGTATATGTATATTAGATCAAATTTTCGATCTCTATCTATATTTTTGATCCACAATTGCAGGTTGCAGTGGCTAACAAAAATAGGCCATTCTGATTTTACCATTGGAATTTTTAGCACGTAAATAAAATGTATTAAACCACAGCTAAGTTGACAATATTGCCACTCACATAAGGGATAGTGTCGGGTAGGCACTGCATTAATATGCAAAGCTTAAAAACTATGGTAAAAGACTTTCGGTGTAGCTACCCTACATCGGTGGGGAAACGGGGTTAGGGGGAGACCGGGGCTAAGGGGGCACGTAGATATTGGAAGCGTGGTTCGGGGTGTGGTGGCCCGACTTGCCCTATGCTGTGGCTAACCTACCCCCCGTGGTCGTTCAAGATTTAAAGTAGATATGTAACACAAAAAACTCAATTTTACAAAGAAACTTATCAGACAAGAGGAGTAATCTTTTCTTCGTGGTCCGTATTGATACTCATATTTCATTGCGATAGTAAATGATAATATTATTTAATTAATTCATGCAGCATTTCAGAAAAGGAGTCATTAATCTAGTCTGCCCACTACTATTTGCTGGGTTTTGATTAGTTAGTAAGATGACATACATACAGCGTAGACATTTTTATTTAATTTTGGGTATGATTTGGTGTTTGATTTGCAGTTTTAAAAATATGCTTTTTTTTTATTCTCACCTAACCTGTCCAGATGGACTATTGAACTCATGTACGTGTATAAATTTAAAATCCAAATTACAACGATAACAAAAAATAACATTGTAAACTAAGTCCGTGGACAGCGGCGGAGGAGGCAAAATGGCGAATAGATAACAGGGAGGTCACAAAAATATTAAAATCACTTGCTTTCTGATAGTGCTGTCTTGTGGAAGATTTATTATCTTTGGGTTTTGGACTCGTGGTGCAAGAGTTAGTTTTCAGCCTATTCCTTCTTATTATACTATTTTTCTTTTAAACACTTCATGGATTAAGCCAGCTAAAACATGTCTAAAGCCATGTGCCCACCGTTTAAAGACTTACATACATGTTTCCCATATTAATAGATTCATGTTTATGAGACTTATATAATTTATCTTAATCAATGATTATCCCTCTGTGGACAAAATTAAGTAATTGTGTTCATAAAACAATCATGATTTTTTTGTAAATCTTTAATGTTTTTTGTTAATATTGGTGGTATGGGAGAGAGATACAATGAGTGGGCTTTTTTGGCCATCTATGCCGTGTCGCCGTTAACAAGATACAGCATGATCTAGCCTTAGGAGTAAAAAAATGTCAACATCACTACGAATGAGTAGGACCGATATAGGAGCTTTCGATCATAAAACGGTCTAGAGAAGGAAGTGGGTGTCCATTCAGATTCAATATTTATATAATTAAGATAGATTATACATGTCTCCCAAAGACGAAGCTATTAATTAATATGGGAAAGTAGGTATTGAAGTATTTTGGGTATTTATAGAGTTTACATCCTATCGTATGGCTGGCTTAAGTTATCAAGCAATCTACCCAAGATCGACCCATACATCATCGAATTTTTGGAAGTTGTGCGAGTATGTATGTTTTTCTTCCACCTTATTTTTATAACCACTATGCAAACGCCATTTATAAAAAAAAATATTTTATTTTTATATTTGTTTTTTGGTATATTTAATCTTTTATTATTTATCTTTTATTTATTTAACTTTATTAGTCATTTGTTAAAGCTTTCTATCTATTATTATTTTTTACTTGTGTATTAATCATTGTGTATATATATATATTGTTACGTTTTATATTGTCAATTTCTTTTAAATATGTTTAATTTTATTATTATTTTTAATTATTTACAAAAAAAAAACCTGTTTTAAATTAGGTAGATATATAAAAATCTTTGTGACTCTCTTGTACTGAAAAATTCCACCAGGGCGTTGATGAATAAATAAATAAGCAAATAAATAAATGAATAATCTTTTGGATGATTTCGCATTGAAATTCTTTCTGGAACCCACCACACACAGGGATGCGGCGACGAGGTTACTTTTG
This sequence comes from Agrypnia vestita, assembly GCA_016648135.1. Taxonomy (NCBI): domain Eukaryota; kingdom Metazoa; phylum Arthropoda; class Insecta; order Trichoptera; family Phryganeidae; genus Agrypnia; species Agrypnia vestita. The sequence goes on along the minus strand of JADDOH010024556.1, from coordinate 95,004 downwards.
GTCGGGACAATTCATCCAATTTTTCGCCGTGTTTGGTTGCAAATCAAATAATGACGCGGTGCAGCCGAAAGGCGGGGAGAAACAAATATGCAAATCATATTCGAATAACGAACGTGTCAGTGGCGGGAAAACACGGCAAACCGTGGCGCGCCCGGCGGCGGCGGCCCGCGAGTGAAATAATCATCAAGTGCGACGGAATTGGATTACGAGTAACGAAATTGATCGCGAGTCGGTAGCGTCAAGTGGAGTGGGGTGATTGAGTTAGCGGCGCGCGTGCATAACCGGCCGCGGCGGACGCTGCGTTTGACGGACGTTCGGACAGACGGCCGGACGGACGGACGCGTCGCTGTGGGGCGTGGAAATATCAACTCATTTAACATTTTTTGAAATCCACGATTATTGAAATTGTACAGTCTTCTCGTGTAAATGTCTCCGCTGCCCGGATTCGCTAGAGGCTTATCGTATTTCCTTCATAAAAAAATAATGCTCGCAAGAAAGAAAAATCGGAAACAAATCAGGTCAATACAAATTAATTATTCACAGCAAATCTCTGCATATTAAAAAATCTATACGTTTTTTTTAAACACTGTTTTTTCTAAATATTTTTTCTTGTTGAAAAGTATGGTGTAAAAATTAAGACAGCAAGAAACAAAAAAAATTGAATGCAGTTGATTTTGAATGACGAATTGGAGATTTTTTGGGAAATTTGGCTCTATCCCTTCCAAAATAATGTTTTCAAAACAATATTAAAATCAAAGGCAGCAATCTATCATTTATTTACTATAAATTATAAATTGACAGCTAATTTCTGTATACTAAAACAATTTATACGTTATTTAAACACTCTTTTTTTCTAAATATTTTTTTTTGTTTGAAAAAGTATGAAACCGATCATATGAGTATAAAAGTAAAGGCAGCCAATAAACAAAAAAATGTTTTGAGTGCACTTAATTTGGAATGTACTGAATTCGAGATATTAAAGAAAACATACCTCTATCCCTTACAAAACGATATTCCAAGGCATCAATATCCTCGCAGTATAAGAGCAAAGGCAGCAATATCTACGTCAATACGTCCACTCTTATACACAGCAACAAATCAAAAAACTCCACATGAACGAATGTTTTCATACTGTAGAAGAACACCCAATGGAAGTGCCGTCCCTACTAGGTTGTCCAAGCCTGGTATGATGTTTATAAAAGACTATATACGCACCAACAAATATGAGCCATTAGCTCAGGAAAATGGAACAGGAAATGGAACTCAGACTATGCTCATATCAAATTTACAGATGGTAGAGAGACAGCCGTTTCAATGCGTCACCTAGCACACAGGAGAGAATCACAGAACTTCAGCAAAAATTATGAGGAAAAAACAAGTACACCTCCAATTCCAGTGCCAGTGGAACATAACACCATACCTGAAGCTTTAGAAGAGACTCAACCAATGAAACAACTACTAAATGATACACAACAGTGCATTCATCGAAGATTGCCTCCTGCATATTTATCTGATTGTGTAATAAATTTAAATAAATGGGGGGGAGTGAATGTGGTTATTATATTATTCTATTGTTCAAATTTTATATATTGTTTTTTTACTCATACATTATTTGTTTTTGTCTAGTGTCAACTTCTGTTAAAAACTATGTTTAATTCATTACAATCACTAAGAAGATTAACAGGTCCCAATAGTTGAAGAAGAAGCGATTCATAAGTATATTTTTTTATTTTGGAAATAGTAGCATAATTCACCAATCGAGAGTGCAGATATTCTTTTGATACCTGATACCTACGATCATTCATTCTAACTCCTAACACCTGCTACAGATTAAATACAGTGATTTGTACTCATTCTGTACTTACTTGTATTTACTGGAAAATACGGGAAGACAGTTTCTGCTTAATACGGAAAAATATAACATTAATAATAATACAAAAAGGCGTACAACACGTGTATTGAAGAAGAAATATGAGAAACACATTTTTTTAAGACACGCATCCAATATGTTTTATGTTCTGTTAACCAAAACGAAAACTCCGAACGTTACCGGGCCACCATTTTATTTCCTCTGCGCCACCCTATAAGGGGAGCTGAATTAAAATTTTCCTCCCTGTGATGCCAAAAAGAATATTGGGATATTCAAAAGAGTAGAAAATTAGGATTCACTACCTACCCGCTGCGCTCTTTCGCCATTTTTTCAACAGAGGTCTTACATTTGCATTAAACGCGGGCTTGTCAGTGACATTAAATAATTTTTACGCAAAATCAATTTGGTTTCGTTCGGAAGCCATTTTTCAATTGAATTGTTTCGAGATTGCGGATGTTTTGAGAATTGGAATGATTATTTATTTTCTCGTACAATGTATCTCTATCCGCCCTTACTTAAAACTTTTCAATATATATTTATTATTTGAATTGTATTAAACTATTCTGGATTTTGAAACGTTGGTGTCCTCATTTTTGATATTTGCAGATTCCTAAAATGAAAAGAGAATCCTGACTCTGGAAACTTACAGAAAAAAATTATACTCAATAAATCTCACATAGCAAAACATTTACATGCAATACTCTATAATGACCTACTCTATAATATTCATAAAAAAGTATTACTTATAAAACTATCGAAAAATAACTTGCCAAACAATATTGAAGGAAACTATGCCGTAAAACTGCTGTGCAAAAAAAAAAATGAATTAGATACGTATATTTTAACATTTTCGTATAAAATAACCACCTGAGAAATGCTAAAAATAAAAAGATTACAATTTGATTAAGGAGGGTACATATAGCACCACTTTCAAATAAACTTCAAAATGAAAGCACGTGCTAAGAAGTTCACATAGACCTGAGGACACGATGACGCAGTCTGTGTGGAGAGGTTTTATTATTAGGTTAGTTGTCAGACAGTTCTATAGATGCCGCAAGGAGGCTGCGGTACGAGGAAAGGAAGATGCAAGTCGAATGCATTTCACCGACGCTAATATATTAATGTTCAGCTTTTACGTCTATTCCGGCCGGGTTCGTGGTCCGGGAAATTCAAGTGCACTATAGCAGTGATTTTTATCGATGCTATTGATATTTCTGGATGCAAATGTTTAGTAGTTGATTAAAAGTGGTACATAAATTAATACGCATTTAAATTTATACCTTCCTACTTTCCAAAATATCATGATTATTTGGTCAAAAAAATATTAATATTTAAAAAGAAAGCAACGTTTACAGTTTTATGTTAAAGGCCTTTTCTAGAAAATTTTATCCAAAGAATAATAGGATAAAAATAAATATTCTGCACTTATTAAATAAAATAATAATACGATAAAAATAAATACTCTGCACTTAATAAATTAAAGCATTATTTATGTAGTCTAAATATCATAAAGTTACTGCATATAAAAATGGTTTTCACAATAAGCGTGGAAGAAGCCTTCAATAAGATTATACGAACTGTAAAGTGAAAGAAGCCGTTTAAACCCAACATGGTGGTGTTAAAAGAAGAAACAATAGCGGTTGATAAAAGGTTTACACTTATTTAACAATTCAGTTGAGTAAACTTTATTAAGTAGAGGTTATTTGTGAGATTAACTAATCGGCTTACCTCACGACTGAATTTGGCACTTAATTTTTTATTATGATGTCTTAGTGAAAAACAGGAATAAACATCTTCAACAATTATTTTAATACATTGCAATACAATATAATTGTAACAGTGTACACAAAACAAACAGTCACTTATTCAAAAACATTGTTAGGCGCAGAACATAAAAGTATTTTTAGGAGTAAGTAAAATGACAGTGGTTTGTAATTTATTAACTCCGGTTTTTAATTAGTTCTTCAATACTTGTTTTCAAATGAAGATTATCAAATTATTGTCATTAAAACTTATTTTAGCAGAAAAAATTGGCAATAGCCGACAACCTAACATTTTTAAACGATTTTCCTGTACTAATAACTTTGCACGTCGCATTGATTAAGGACTATATAGGTTAGTACAACAGGTATATAATTACTTTATCTTTTACTTGTAGACTATACCAGTTTCAAATTCTTTAATATTTTATTTATATTTGAAATAATATGCTACAAAAGATGAAGAAAAAAACACAGCAACTGTCACGACGTCACTGTCACTGTGACTGTTACGAAACACATCACAAACGGGAATCGAACCAAAACCCCGGCCTAAGAAGGCAGTATCACGTATAAAATAAAATAATTGGACTGAGGAGTTAAACCACATTGGGAGAGAGTTAAATTTAGGTAGCAAAATAAAAAAATGAAATCTCTTTGTAATAAAAATAAACACACGCGAGTGAGATAAGGACGCTGCCGTTGCGGGGTATTTAATTTAGTCTATCATACGCAACGGGCAGGTGATTATTCGTCGCACGCGGCGTCAAGCAATGCCGCCCCTCACAGCGCTGAGGTGAAACAATACGAGGCTCTGCCGGTCCGCGGCGCGACGCCCGCGCCCGCCCGTCCTGGCGCTCTCGGCCCCGGCGCCCGTAATACCGCACTAAGACGCAATATTGAATAAACTTTAGTATATTGTTATTGCACACGGTGAAACAAGACAGAGTCCCGAGTTGGGAACTTCGCGAATGGTATTCTGCTCAATGTTAGTACGGCGAGCGGTAACTTTGCGAAGTGCCGTGTTCTTCCATGTAGCCATGTGCTTTCCACTATGCCAAATTATTACATAAAAGACCCTTGCCCGTATGCACGGCGCGAGATTACGATATCTCTCCGATCTCTATTACGGGAATCCCCAGAGTTTTGGAGAGGATTACGGCTAAACCGGGATACACTGGTTCGGGAATTGCGTATATTTTTGTACGACGTCGCGAGACTTGTAGTTTGTTAGCCGTAGTTCAGGTTTAAACCTATGAAATGTCGGAAACATTTGTCGCGCGTAATCCGCGTTTTGATAATAACATCACTTGGCTATTTGGATTTCGTTGAATTATAAATTGTATGTACATTCACTTCTTAAAAATGGTGCGGTGTATTTATTTTTTCATTGATATCACATTGCTTTTTATATAACGAATAAATAATAAGCAACGTTACTTTCGAATTGCAGAAAACAAAATATACGGATTCAGATTTTAATTTTCGTAAAATCGCTGTGCAATTTGGCATATAAAAAACATTGTAAAAGATAAACAAATATTAAAAAAAAAGTGAAAAAATAAACACTTAGTGGCGATAATTAGAAAATTATTTTAGACCTTTAATGTAAACTTGTGTAAAATTAATTATTTTTTAAGTAAAATGTTATAGTTTTTGAGTATATTGAATTAACGATTAATTATCGCTCTATATCATTTTAAATAATATTATAGACCAAGTCAAATGTTTGAAAAACTTTGATATTCGCCAAACAAATAGCCAAACCAAAGAAAACTACTTTTGGAAATCCCATTGAATCTACTACCGCTGTTAAAGTGAAGTCCTTTATGAAAATCGTCGGCGTAGTTGAAATTGAAAGTGTTTAACTTTTCATCCTGTGAACGAATTGCAAAGTTAACCAATCAAAAATAATAATTTTTGATGAAGATTTATGACGGCCCACGGAAAAGTTTTCGTGGATGTTTCCCTCGCCCCCCTGGTCTAGTGGAACATTCCATCTCTGTCAATCGCTCTCGTCCCTGGAGCCTTCCTCTCTCTAGTTACTCTCTGACGTTCTCCAACGCCCGCCAGCCAACCCACTCTCACAAGCAGACCGGGTAATGGCACTTATTTATCATAACTCCAGTCCCCACCTTCGCGGACTTAAATGAATATAAAGCGAGGATAGCTCGTTTGTGAGGCAATAGATATTTACTTCGCGTTAAAATGACGGATTCCGTGCGTTTTATGATCTCCGCGGAGATTTTCAATGAGAAAGGAAAATATTTAACTACTTTACGTGGAGAAACTGCGTGCTGTTGGGGAAGATTAATAACCACGCGAAGAATATGATGCCAATAACTACGTTTGGTAGATGTCATGATAGATATATAAATAAGAATATTGATTGTTTTATTTGTATAAATCTACTTATATTACCTATTTGATTAATTTAACCTACATGTTTCAGAAATATCTTTCCATCGTCAGGGTGTTATATATAAATATATGTCAAAATATCAAAATGAATAATATTTAAAAATTAATTTTCAAATAACTTAGAAAAACAAAAGACATTATTCATTTTGATATTTTGACGTATATATATATATATATATATAAATCCTGACGATGCAAAGTATTTCTGAAACATGTAGGTGTTATTAATCAAATAATACAAGTAGATTTATACAAATAATACAAGCAATATTTTTAAAAATGTCAATGTACAATTTTGCTGAATCAATTGAAAAAATAAGATATATAAATGTATTGTTTTACTAAAAATTTATAACATTTACCTTTAGGAACCCTTAACTTTATCAATTTGAAGATCACCGTAATACGCGAATGGTGGTAGCTTCCATGACCAAAAAATTTTTAGCTAAAGATTCATATCCTTCACTTTGAGTGAGATTATGTATTTTATTTTATTAAGTTTAGCATAGAGATGGTATAATATAATGTCATATTTTGTTACATAATTATATTACAAAATGTTTAATCACACATGATTTGTTTTATCTGTTGCATCACTGATACTTTTTTCATTGGATAATATTTAAGTTGTTACCTCTACGCGAATTTCATGTTTTATATTTTTTCATTACTTAAATTTCTAGAAAAATCTTTCAAGTAAAGTATCAAATATTCATAGTTTGATGCTTCACCTGTCGATGAGAGATTCTATTTTTATCGAAACTAAAGTACCGAAAAAATATAAAATATTAAACTAGCTTGTAGGTAACAAGGTTAATATAATTTAATGATAATCATGAATAATCTCTACAATGTGAATACCAAATCCATCAATAATATAATCGAATTGTCCATTGTAAAAAATTGTTCCTTTTGGATTTTGATTTGCAATCTGAAAATATTTCTGTATTGCTTTGCAAATAAAGAACGCATTATTATAAGAGTAGATTACACAATATTTATTGTATCATTTATTTAAATCTATCACCATAAAGGCTTTGTTTGATGCAAATATATAACGAATTGGTTTTTGATATCCAGAGATAATTCTATGCCTCAGGCATGATGATTAATACTTCGTAGATATATTTTTTCTAATTTTTATTAAAAATCTTATTATATTCACTTTCTTAGTGTAAGATTAAAAACCTTCATATTTATAAAATTTATTTCAAATGTGAGTAAGACGTAAGAGTACAAGCAAAAAATTCAATAAGATCATCAATTATTCGCCATGATTCCGCCGTCCAAAACCAAATCTTGACGTTAAAAATTCAGGATTTCCTTATAACGCACTCACGAGGCCTAAACTTCGCGGTATGATGAACCTTATACATTTTTTAAATATTCAGAAAAAATGAATAAATCCCGCAGATTTAACCTTTCTCGTAAAAGGTTGGGATTTCGCAAAGCCCCCCATTCCGAGTGAACCAGGGGCGCAGCACGTGAGGGGGCGAAACTACAGTGGGTCACGTATTTACTTTCACTCACTGCTGCAAACAGTCTAGAAACATTTTAAATTGTGTGAATTTACCGCTGGGCATGTGTTTCAAGTTATTGAGAGAATTTGTAAAACAATTTGTAAAAAAAAGATTAAGCGTTCTTTTGATCAATATACGAGTACCAGCGGTGTACAGTCAGTGCTTTGAATAAATTTGTACCTCAATATATTGACATTATATGCAACTCGTACTATATCTGTTATAATTATTTTCGCCGATTTTAATATATTATTAATTATAGTCAGATAAATATATATATTTTTTAAAATACATGTTAACGTATATTGCGTGTACCGACTGCACGTGCCCGTGGTACACGTCGTATTATTTTTCCAATGAAATGTGAAATCATTGATCCTGCGTGTATTTTGACTGGAACTGGATTGAGCGCACCTGGCATCCGCAAGGTATGAAACCGATTGCAAAAGAAAGTATTCAAGAAAGCGCGCCAGGCAAAAAACGTCCTATAAGGAGTTATAATGAAAAAAGAAGTGACAGGGAAATGAAATCGTGTTTGCCCAGGCGCCTTCAGTATTCGCGACGAAGATGTCGAATGAAAATGGGAAATTACACAAAAAACCAAATTATTCACACTTTATTGTATGCCTATTCACGGGAGATTGAGTGTCGTACTGTACAGCCCATGTATCCTGCTATCTGCGCTCGTGACGTTTTCACTCGGCAGTAATTCCATTTCGATATTTTCCGGTGTCATTATTGCAGACGTTCAATATATTAGAATGACTGCCAATCTAAGTTTATTTATGGGTGTATTTTTTTAATTATGTTGAAAAACGAACAAATGAAAGTCATTTCGGGAAAGCATTAAAAATAATAATAATTTTTTCAAATGATTTAGTTTTATTTAAAATATTAATGATATAATGAATGATTTAATAACAATTGATCGGCTTTTTTATTTTATTTATTTATGCGATTTAAGGATTAAGTATTTTACAGTCGTTCGACATATTTAGGTATTGGAGCAAAAACGGATATTTTATGCAAATTGTGTAGATGTCTAAAGATTCGATTCTCGACGTTTCGCCATAATCATATCGCAGGAAAGCGTTCTCTTGTAACGGAGATTAAGAATGTACATCCTTGGAAAGAAACGTCGAGGGTCGAATCTTTACACGTACATATACAAATAATCCTTTTTGTTTCAATGTCTAAACAGCTTCATATTCAATAAATAATACTTCTATTGAAAATATATATACGTTTTAATACGTTTTTTGATTGACTCGCTATAATAAAAATACCTACAATAAAAACAGATTATTACAAGTGAAAGGGAGTATATACCAAAAGCGTGCAGTGAGAACATTGGAGCATGACATTTTCGTAATCGTATATCTGTGATGACATTTTCGTAAAAATTTTAGCATGACATTTTCGTAAAAAAATATATATCTTAATATTCCTATTTCAATTAGTATCATATTATTCAGATTTTAAATTATTGTATTTTTTGCATACATGCTTCAATGTTTTCAATGCATGCGCCACACACAAACAAGTAGGAAGAAATACATATATACGAACAACGAATAATAAACCATATTATTATAAATATTACAGCGTTTTTGATAATTACAGACAAATCAGACTAAGTCAAAAAAAAAACAAACAATTACCGGAAATTAATGTATTGTATATTTGTCCAACGGATTGGTTGCAAAAACTGTTATTTCACCACAGCTGTTGAAATTCTGATACCCTTATTGTTAAAATATTTATTTATATTCTTTTACTCCTCTTCACGTGTCAATTTTCTTTGACAGCGTAAACGGAAAAGTGATTTAGAAGACGGTTTGGCCCAGTATTGTCTATGATTTGGCCTTATTGTAAAACCATTAAACATTTATCTTTCACTCTCCTACTCGAGCTGTTTTCATTTACTTTAAAAAATATTAAGGAACTTAATTGTTGCATTTTTATTCCGTAAGATAGAACATAATATGTTCATATATTATTACACATGTGTTGATATGTACTATATATATTTATAGGTTAATTGATATTTTGATGATATTCGGATGAGATGAGATTGATGAAACGTGCCATTGTAATAAATTTATATCTTATATGGGTACCAAGCAAACGTCGATGGACCAATTATTTTTTTAGCTTTTTCTTCCTTTAGTATCCTTAAAATTTAACTGCTATTAAAAAGAATTATGAATTTTTAAGACGATTTTTAAATATAAACTTAAATTTGTATAGCAGTAATTTAATAAATACAATGCAGTTTGAATAAGACAATCAGCAAAATATATTTTTTATTTTAATATATTGTTACAAAATATATTTTTTATTTTTAAAGGTGTAACTTAAACTTTTATGTGTAGTGTGATATACCTTTCCTTCTGGTTGTATTTTAAGAAGCTCATATAATATTTACCAGTTCAGTGATACTGTTATTTATTATGTTATAAATCTTCTTCTGTTTGTAAAGTTAGGGGAACTTTTGCTTTGAAACCACAAAAGAAAGAAAACATCATTTAACAATAGAGTGTTTTGTCGTAGAATAAAATTAATAAGTATGTAGGTACATTATTCCGTTAGCCTACGTATACTTTGAAGGTTTTATTGAGAGGGAGCTTATTTTTTCGTCTCGGGACTTTGTCAATATTTAAGGCGAAAAATTTTGAGATTTTTGGAGCAGAAAAATACTTTTCAGAAAATCAAACATATATTCATGCGATGGAAAGTTTTGTGACAGTATGGTAAATGTATCGAGAAATTTGAAAACAGATTACACATATTTAGAGATACAAATTTTCTTTTGGGAATTTTCGAAATTATTATTATTATTTTATTTATTTCTTATACTTAATACACAATAACAAATAAACTAAGCTACACGTCAATTGATTTGTGCGAGAGTTCTCATATAACAAACATATTGCTATTCATTTTAAATTATGCTAAGCACATTTCATTTTTACAATAGTAAACTCGTAACTATTTTTTCACATTATTTTTTACGATTCTATTTTATTCATAACGAGAAGTAAGAGAGTTTCGGAATTCTGTCAAAGTAAAAATTATTAGTTTTTCTCATTACTATCATATCGTTTGCCTCTTGATGAGTTTTACTTTCAATTTTTTTATTAAAAATATTGATGATTGTTATTAAAAAATAACTTTGTTATAAATGTTCTTGGGTTTTCACGGCTGTTCAGATTCTTCTGCGTGTAGTTTTCTGGGATGTTCTGCCGTGTAAATTCGACCTCTCTGATCGAGGTTTTGGATCCCGTTGCAGACTTCATCATAACTTCGTTATGTACATATAAGCATAATTATGAATAATTTAAATGATTTGTTACAATCTTCTCTATTTATTTTAAGGAATATTTTTTTGCGATTATTTTTGTAAATTTTAATTAAAACTGTTTAATTTGTGGATTTTAAAAGTCAGCCTAGGTATTTCAATTATAGGTAATTAACGATATGACCATTTCATAGTAAACGCTGTACAAGGAGTGTTTAGAAACATTTATTTTGTGACTCCAGTTAAATTTTACTTGTACTTTCAGTATTAAAAATGTATTAATATAATATTAAAAAATATTACAAATATTTTACGAATAATTCAGAAAATTATAAAAATAACATTTAAGATGATATTTTTAATAAATTATATTAAAAAATTACCAACTTTTTTTTTAAATAGAGATGCGAACACGGAATACATGTCACATCAATATTTTTACTATTTTCAAACTAAGCTAAATGCCTTTGCTTTGAAAATAGGACTGACTTGCTGGTCTGGAATGAGATTTGAACCCGCGACCTTTTGATCACGAGGCGAGAGTCCTAACCATAGGACCTACAAGCTACTGTTTATATAAAGAAATTAAATGATAGTTCAATATTTTAATTTATGTTTAAAGCTTAGTCAATTTTAATATACCAAAACCTGACTCTTAAAAAATAAACCCATATGACGAATAAAATGTTAATTATCTACGTGTACTTAATTCATACTTCACGTTTAATAAATCTGACCTACGACGTGCGAAGCTGAAACTTTAACAATTCATTTACTCACATATTTTTTTGAAAATAAAGTACTCTTGGTATACATGCAATTTAAAGCAGCTCCTGAAATTAAAAAAGTGGATTTTAACTTTTTAAATGGATATATAAGGAGACCGGAAGATCATATCCTCAAAACAGCTTAAGAGTATGTTCTTAGGTTTTCACGGCCGTTCAGAATATGTTCAGAATAATTCTGGGATATTATGCCGTGTATATGTGGCCAGACAGGTCACACGGCATAATATCCCCGAAAACTTTACACATAAGCATAAGAGTACGTACTTATTTATAAAATCCAAAAAGGAAGACTTTATTCTATTTGGTGATCAAGCATCGGTTCGGAAAGTCAGCCTAGTTGCAGTCAGCAAAATGCAGGACGCCGCACAAATCAGAAAAGCTTCTAGGATATAGCATTCTAGAGTTTTCGAACAAAATTTGTTAAGTAATGGAAATTAAACAAAAACGCATAACCTGTCAGAAACATGTGTGAAAGGAAAAATACAAACATATCTAATTTACTTTGACGCAATAACCGCTTCCACGTGATAAAATGCGTAGTGGACAGTTGCCAATATTTATTTTCGTTTTACCTGGACAGATGGAAAACAGGAAATTATACTGGCATTATATAATTATTCATGTGGCACGTACCTTTTTTTTTTAAATCCTGGATGTTAATTCTTTCTCACATGAAATTATGAATGGTTGACATCTTTCAGGTAGGTAACTCTTTAAAAATATGAAAACCTAAAAAATTTGTAAAAACTTAAAAATATATTTTATCTACGGATACAAATTTGAGTCAAGCAGTATAATTTTGCTCTCGTAAAAATAAACCACCAGCTATATTTAATTACAATTAACAAAATAATCAATTCTCAAATTGACAGCCCTGATCTTCTCTCTAAAGTATGTCTTAGAGTTCCATTGGCAACGCGTTCAAAATTACTATTATGATAATACGAGAAGAAACAACCACGTATCCTAACCACTGCTGAGACTACACAGACTTAAAATAAATATACAGTCGATTGTGAGACAGTGATTAAAATCTGCTAATGTCTTACTGTTTAACTAATATGATTGTTGACTTTTCACATAATGTATTATTTTATTTTATTAATTTTCTGTGTATATTTTTTATTAGTTATTTTAAAATGTGTGCTACAATTATGATTGTTATTTTGACAGATTTATTCTGTACCCTTTAAAATTAAGTTCTGTTTAATGTCTCTTTGTTTTTATCCATTGTTTCAATGGTAAAAATAAATAAATACATGTTTATAATTTGACGTAATCAATAATTTACTTCGTATAAATATCTCCGTCTTCCACACAAGTTCATTGAATGAAACAAAAAAAGTAATTTGTGGAGTTCGGTTTTGTTTCTTTGGAAATGAAAATTTTAATAAAGCGTTGTGTAACGTGCTTCTTACAGCGCCGAAGCGCGTCTGCTGCCGACATCTATCGGACAAACCCGGCAAGCTGCGGCGGGCCACGATCCTTGCAGAGGACAAGGTAAATAGGGCGCCGTGACGAGTCCACCGGTTGACGACAATTATATTCCGGAAACAAATGACCGGACACAATAATGCCCGCCACAGTAGCAGGGGCGCGCCGGAGTGGCGTGCGTGCCGGGGTATTACCGCGGTGAAAACTTTTCCGATAACACTAATGGTATATAAACTGATCGTAAAGAAGAACTTTATTGCCGGGTTTTTATAAGTTGATCGATAAATATGGCAGGTGGGAGTATTTAAGGGAGGATAATATTTCACTCTTCTATGAGGTGAGCGAAATATTGGAAACTTAAAATAATTACATTTATGATGCGTAATTAACCGTAAAAAAACTCTCAACGGTATTCATTTGATGACTTTTTGATGGGATCATTTTTGAAAATATACCACAAATTTTTATTTCGTCCTTATTACTCCCTTTATGGTTAAATTATTCGTTTTGAAAAAGCATATACATACATTGAACAGGCCCACGTTTCGGCACGGTATCACGTGCTATTGTCAAGGCTGGGTCAGAAAGGCCTCAAAAGTTACGGGGCTAGCCGTACTTGTTTGCGAGTTACATAAAAGTCTCCCACCAATGTCTTATTGGTGCATATATATATATATATATATATACAATATAATTAATGCCAAATATGTCACTTTATACTCATTAGAGATTTATTAACGGAATAATTCAATGTCTTTACCGCAATATTTTCACCCAACAATACTTATTTATTAAAACATAAATTTAGTAAATTTCTAAAGAAGTGTCAACTATGCACGTCATCGATGTGTTGTTACTTTACTAATAGTTGTTTCATTAATTAAATAAATAAAGGGTCTATTTTTAATTAAACATGGTAATATAATAGAAAACATGTTATGTTATGAAAATAGTTTGTCTACTTTTCCTTAGGACACGTTTATTTACCACCAAAAACCGCCAATTACATTTATCACGCGTGTTGTCTTTTTCTTGCTTTTTGAAATCTACGTAAAAATAAGAAGGAAAATTCAAATGAAATGCGGGATTACGGAAACAGCCTACAAAATGGTGATAAAATAGAGTTTCTTATATCTACCTGATTCCACCGTTAGACATAGAAGAAAGGGATGCCCTCTGCGCTCTTCTTCGGCGATGACAAGGACGGAAGGTACGCCACTCGTACTCCGCTAGTATGGGGCTGTCCGACGGGTTCCACCAATCAGCATCAACGTCCGCGTTCGTTATTCAAATAATATGTTCCTCTTATGAAAGAGAAAAAATTGACGGCCGTTCAGCGTGAATGTGTCAGTGTTCAAATGTTTATTATACTACCGAAGATAAGCGTATCTAGTTTTGGCCAATAGATTTGCAGACGGATGAAGATAAATTTGAGCACTTAATTTTAGGCAAGGTTTGTTTTAATAGTAACTTTCATAATAACACTAATTAAAGATTTGTTAATCGAGAAAGAATTCATACAAGAACAGGGGTATTAAAGTGTTTATTTTATACACGTGGTATTTAGTAATATAATGTCTGAAATTAAGAATTTTTTCAAAAGTCAGAAGAGTAATCGAAGTACTTTTTAAAGTTCGCAGCTACTTTCACAAAGAGAGTAGGTGGTCAAAATCATAAGTGGGGTCGGTAATCACAGAAGAAATGTCACTGGAGGTCAGCTGACGCGGGGGTCGGTGCGTGGGGCCTTCACTGTCGGCTGCGCATGGAACGGACCAACTCATCGGCTGCGTCGGAGGCGATTGCGGCGGCTGGTGGCGGTGGGCGGATGATCAGGGCGCTCAGTGGACGTGCACCGGCGGTCTGCGGGCGACTGTCTCCGGTTCAACAGGCTGGAGGGCGGTCCGCCCCCCGGGGGCGGGCGCGCCTGCGCCCCTGCCCGTTTCCATGGCGACGCCTACCGACTCCGCCGAGTGTTTACCACGCTGCCTCGCGTCACAGAGAAGGCGACTTTTTCCTACCGGCCTGTTCGGGTGACCGCTCGGCCGCGCTCATCACCTGCTAACCCACTGCTGCGGCGCGCTCTCTCCTCACTGCCAGATAAACTTCTTAACAACCTTTACTTCAGTGTGCGATGCCTTCTTTATCTCACTAAGCGGCGAGCTCGCCTTTAATTGCGTTTGATCACTCTCATTTCAACTTTTTTTTTACTTTAATTAATACTCCTGCATTAAAGGGAGTATCAAAATATAATCTTTTAAAGTTAGTTTCAATAAAAAGAAAACACTTTGTATATACATATAGCCACTATAAATGCATTATCAAGATATTTCTTGGCCAATAATTCCTTCGCCAGGAAACAAGAGTGACCAAAAATTCAAAATTAAAAATCGAAGACATTAATAAAAATAAAAAATATTTAAAAACAAAAATGAAAACCAATCAGAAATTTAAAAAAACAGAAAACGTATTGAAATCAAATCAACTATTCTTAATTACTTTTTTTTAAATTATTAAATTCCCATATATTTTATGTTTTTTTTTTTAATTATGTTAACTTTGAATTTTAATTTTAAGTATACGTTGTATCTTGATGAAGGAACTAAAAACATATTGATATTTCAATAAAAATTGGTTTTATACTAATTGTTTTCTTTTTATTAGTATAAACAATGTGATCACAAAGTTACTCTGCTTTTTTTGACGGTCATTAAAATTAATATTAGGTCCTTACATATGAAATTGACGTTTTGCCGTGCTGGCAAATTTGATCTCAAATATCTTCTCTTTGGTTAGGAATTCCAAATCCAAATTTATACGGCTATTTACTCATGTATTTGTGTTTTGAAAATTATAATTCATTTGTTTTTTCCTCAATTGTTTTTTTCTTTGCGTCACTCAGTTTACAAAATGAAAAACTTGAAATATCGCGTTATTTACGAGTACGAGTTCCACCGTGGCACCAGTTCTGCAGAAACGGCTCGAAGGATTAATGATGTGTATGGCGACGGTGCCGCAAAAGAAAACACAGTGCGTTTTTAGTTCCAACGTTTTCGTTCTGGAAATTTCGACCTGCAGAACAAGCCCCGTGGACGGCCGGAGACCAAAGTTGATAATGAAGAATTGAAGGCTATTGTGGAAGCGGATCCATCGCAAACCACATCCGAGTTAGCTGCAGGCTGCGGTGTTAGTGATAAAACTGTTTTAATCCACTTGAAGCAAATTGGTAAGGTGAAAAAGCTTGAAAGGTGGGTACCTCACGAATTGAGTGAAGCAAATCAACAAACGCGCGTTGACTGCTGCGTTGCATTACTCAACCGGCACAATAATGAAGGGATTTTAAATCGAATCATTACCTGTGATGAAAAGTGGATCCTGTACGATAATCGGAAGCGCTCATCGCAATGGCTGAACCCTGCCGAACCAGCCAAACCATGCCCCAAGCAAAATTGACTCCAAAAAAGTTACTTGTGAGCGTTTGGTGGACTAGTGCTGGTGTCGTTCACTACAGCTTTTCTTAAATCTGGCCAGACGATTACGGCAGATGTCTATTGTCAGCAACTGCAAACCATGATGGAAAAGCTAGCTGCTAAACAACCGAGGCTGGTTAATCGCTCTAGGCCACTGCTGCTTCATGATAACGCTAGACCACACACTGCACAACAGACGGCTACCAAATTAGAGGAGCTTCAATTGGAATGTCTAAGACATCCACCGTACTCTCCGGACCTTGCCCCAACAGATTACCATTTTTTTCGAAATTTGGATAACTTCTTGCAAAGGAAAAAATTCAACTCCGATGGGGCAGTCCAAACCGCCTTTAAAGATTTTATTGATTCCCGTCCGAATGGTTTTTTTAGTAAAGGGATCGATGAACTACCTATGAGATGGCAAAAGTGCATAGATACCAATGGTATATACTTTGATTAAATAAATATATTATAATAAAAAAAAATCGGCTTTATGTTCCTCCCATACTAAACGCCAATTTCATATGTAAGGACCTAATATTTGAGATAATAAATGCGCAAAAAGATTAAACAGATTTATATCAAACTTAGAACCTTCATAATATTAAATGTCGGGACATTTCTAAATTACATAATATTATTTTTATGCAATGTATCTAGATGTGAAATAAAATAGAATGCATTTAATTTCATCAGAAAATATGGCCTTTGCACTATCGCAACGAAATTTATTGCACTTAAATCTTGAATGAAAATGTTATTTTTTATTAATAAATTAACTCCAATACCTTAACTGATTTACATCACTTCCTTTCTTGCGCAAAAGTAGGTAAATATAATAGAAAGCTACACACAAAAATAACATTCTAAGCTGAAATACATCCCCATCTTGTCCTACTGTGCACCTCTTTATCCAAGTTCTTTGGTTATCGAAGCTTTTAAATAAATAAATAATTAAAAGGGCTCCGCGGTGGTAGGTAGAGAGAACAAAATACCACTTCTATCTTGTTTTACCACACATACTGTAGTGGCATGCGACTCCATGTCGTTCACTTGCATATATTCTGTAATGCAGACCATTTTTAAGCTTTTAACAGGGTAATTCTCAAATATCTTTTTTATATGATTATTTCAGGTGCCTGCTATTCATTCAGTTATTTTATATAATCAAACGCGTTACGGAAAAGTTACAGGCTCATTCCTTTATTTTTCAAACCTTGACATGAAAACGCCATAAATTATTACACAAGCACTATTCCCCTCATGAAGAAATATACTCGTCTGTATAGGTATTTCAATTTTCAATTCAATTTAATTCAATTTTTATTTTTTATATGTATGTTACAAACTTTATATTCAAGGCATACATATTATGAAGTTATATCTAAAAGTATACATATACACACATACATACACACATACATATATATAATATATATATATATATATATATATATACATGCATATACACACAGGCATACTTTTAACCCTGTAATCAGCTAAAAACTGCTTATTGTCTAAAGTAATATTTTTCTTATTTCTCTGTAACTCGCCTTTTTCATAATTTTACTAAATTAAACATTATTTCGTATGTAAAATTTTAATACTAATCTGTCCCTTGGAAAGTTTAAAATTTGATCCATGCTATCTATTACTTTTAATCCACATATCCTAAACCATATCTTTATCTTTTATTATTAAAATTTATATTAAAATTCTCCAAAACAGTTCACCAACAGAGCCCAGCAGACTAATAGCCGCTGCTTCCGCACTCTATATGAGACTCTTTGCCTTTATATAAGGACATTACAACTAATTTTCTCCAATACATTGGAGTATGGCTCTATTAGTAGAACATTGGCAAAAGAGTCTACGGAGTCACAAAAAACCTACTAGACCAACACCTGTACTAGATAGGAACATTAACCTATCCTGGTAATTCTCACAGGTTTTTATGTTATTTTTCTTACATTTATCTCGTTAATATATCTAGACAATGCTGCAAAGGGATATTTTATTTTATTTTAGATTTCCTTATACGTTTCTTAAAATAATTCTATCATAATATTTACTTAAGTGCATTATAATTTGCACGATAGATTATGTACATGATATCTAAATTATTAAATAAAATGATTTTTCTAAATATCGCAAATTAATTAACGCGTGAACTGAGTAAGGAAGCTTTCCAGAAATACGGCTATCTTAGGCTACCTTATTAAAGATTAAACAACCCCTCCCCAAGACGTGCATTAGAGCTATCCCTAATAAGGGAATGGGCTAGTAAGATTTTAGTATCATACTTATAACAGAACCCGTTCGATGGTAACCAAATACATGGAGAGAATAAAGTTTCCAGTTTGGCTGAGCTGAACAAACAAAACTTCTTATAAGATGTACAAAGTTTTCCAAGAATAACGCCGTTTTAACGATATGGAGCGTCATAACGATCCATGATAACGGTAATGCATCGGTAGAGTTGATTAAGGTTATGTAATGCGGACTAGCTTAAGCCTGTGGTTTCATATCGAAATTGTAAACTTCAGACTCTCTTTATATCGTATACTTCCTGAAATATTTTAAACATAAACTTAACGACAGCCTCAAAGTAAGCTTATCTCCCTTCTTATTATTTAACGATCATCTTTTTTTAATTATATTGAAACAATATTGTACCGTACAACGTTATATCACAATAAATTGAAGAATATAAAATTATCTATTTCAATAATTTCATTCACGTAAATTATGAATTTATTTGACGTATTATAAACCAAAGAGTAAATATCGACTGCTTGGCATCATATTTGTACAGACTATGATACCACATGACCAATTTTTCATGTTTTTCAGTTAAACCGAATTGGCAATAAGCGGCTAACATCTAATGCATTAGTGCTATGGCCAGCCTTGAAAATCGGTGATCTGGGTGCATCTTTTGGGTGCAGAATCTTCTTATTTGTTTATACATTGTAAAATTTCTTTAAAAATGTCACACATGTTTTAATAAATTACTATATTCAGAGAAAAATTTGTAATTGGCATAATTTAATATCCATTATTTTATATTTGTGAATATATAGATCTGTTGTTAATTTTACCTCAAATAAATAAATAATAAAAATACCTACCCGTTAGAGTGAAAGATATGCAAAGTGTTTTGACATCATAAGACAACTTTAAAATAACTTATTAATTTCACAAAAATATTGTCATGAATGGATGTTCATAGAATATTGTAATAAACGAGTTTTGTCACATTCCGAGAATGCAAAATGAACAACAGAATGCAGAATAATTAAGAAAATTATAAAAAAAATTATCATAATCATAAAAATATTTCAAAATATACAAATAAAAGATCGAGAGGTGGCCTACTTGAATTATTCTGAGACCGAAAAAATTAGTGAAACTGTGTGTTTTAAACTTATGTTGCAATTGTGGAACCCTTGTAAATTGAATCTTCAGTGCAATTTTTCAGTTTCGTTTCAAACTTTCCCTCACATTACACGTAAAGACATTGTAAATCATACATATTTTCATCAATACACCTTCAATACAGGAAAATAGCAACAACAACAAAAAATACACACAAAAACATTGTATATTATACATATTTTACTCAAGATAGCAATTGTGATAACGTTAATTATATTAATAAAAAGTGCACACTTTGTAAATATTAAGAAAGCCAATATTTATTGAATTATTGTTACATTTCGGGGCCAACGGTCCATTCATTAGGATACAACGTAGGAATATTAAAAAATTAATTTGGATATTTGTAAATTTGGTATAGACATTACCAATAACTAAAAATATATTTGTGGATTTTGAATAAATAATTAAGTTATTAATTAATTAATTCACTAATGTGAAACAAATTTAAAAATTAACTTTATGCAAAAAAGAATGGGTTATTTATATTAATTTGCTATAAGTATACACTTTATTTATTCTTAGTTTTTATATATTTTTATAGTAGGTATATGAAGTACACGCTGTTTATTTATGAAGGGGCCAACGGCCCCCAAAAAATGTTAATAATTCAATAAACAGTGGTTTTACACAATGCGTTTTTTTTATTATAAATAATACGTATTTAATAATTTTGCATAAAATGCTTCTTGGTTTGAAAAAATATCAAGGAAAAAGGATATAAGAGTTTTTTTATATAAAAAGATTGAGAATTGTTGTCTCTGTGAAATTCCTTTGATAGGTAGTACCTACGGGCATAATATGTACTTTGAAAAAGTACGTGTTCGTTTATTTTAATTTACGCATTTCTGAAAATGACAGACACGGAAATTAACAAATAAGAAAAGTTTATTAAACTTTTATGCACTCAAATCCAGCATGTAATATATTCTTCAAAGGGAAATGTAAATTTGATGTGTATGATTTTTCTTTATTTAAATAGACCTATGTAGTCTGTTTTTTAGATTATAGTACCCCTGTGAGGATTCCCGACTGTCTATCCATCTTTTGGGAGGTTTACCGCAAGGACGGGATCTGTGATTCTGATTATTGATGATTTAAGAGAGTGGTGCTGTCCATCCTCTGAACATGACCTTGCCAGTCCCTCCTTCGCTGTCTACTCCATTGTGCAATGTCCTTAGCTTCACATATTTCTCTTATTCTGGTGTTTCTCGCGCGATCCTTCGGCGTCTTGAATGCTATCATACTCAGTGTTTTCATCTCGGTGTATGCATTTTTATTCAAATGTAAAATTTGATGAGATGTAATTTGATAAGATTTCAAATGTAATTTTTTTTGTAACAATATTTATTTTTAAAAAATCTCTCAATAACAAAATTGAATTGAATTTCTTCACCTGACTTGAATGATTGTAACCAATATAACTGATTAATTATTTTCAAAGTTTTGTTGAAAAATAATTTGAAATTGATGCCGATCTTTTATGCCGATATTTCAAGTGGTGCAGTAGTGACATCATTATTGACTCTATAAAAAGCGTTTGAACAGGAATTGGTAAAACTCAACCTTTTAAGACTTAAAGCTATGGTTTTATACATATTTTATATTGAATAATATTTTGAAGATTTTTCCATTTAAATACAAAATACCAAAAATGGAACGTGAATTTTACTAAATAAAAATAAAAAAATCATTTTTATTCAGTAAACTCCAGTATACATTATATCCTGATGATTTTACAAACTAACATTTTCAGAAGGTTTCTTAAGTTAGTTCAATTTTTCTATATCCAATATATTTTTTGTAACAAGTTTGAAGTATTCTGGGATATATCTGACCGACGTTTCGGATCCCAATGTAGGGTTCATCATCAGGGCTTATCAATCACACCACGCACCACAAATTTAAATTTTAAATAATTTCAACAGAATCACGAGTAAAAATTAATAATAATCTTATCTAAGAATAATTTGAAATCTTTTTTGATTTCAATTTCGATAGAATACTACGTTGTATCCTCCTGAGGAACTTCGTTCCCGTCGCATGTTGCGTGTTTATTCATATTGAATTAAAAAATTATAGTTGTGTTTTATTTAATTATTAAATATGTTACCACAAAGTTATAAATCGTTCATTCCAGAAATGTATATTTAATTTAAAATATTAAATTATTTCAATATTGAAAAATTATGATCTTAATTAACACTCCGTTACACGCGCGGGGCACAGGCGTGCCCCAGTGAAATATTTTTGCTTATTATTTCAGAAACAATGTATATACAATCTTGCCGCTTCTAATAGCTGTTGTCAGTGTCCTTGAGTACTCACCAGTGACACCATGGCAACGCTGGTGAACGGATGTGTTCTCTGGAAACTTTTTAATGTCGGTGGGGCACGCCTGTGCCCCGCGCGTGAGATACAATAACTATTTCATTTTTGAAGACGGTAAGTCATTTTTGATATTTTCTCATCTATTTTAAATTTCAAGTAAAGATAATTAATATTGTATATAATTGTATAAAATTTAGCTTTATAATGCTACAATAAAAAATGTGTTTTGTTTGTTTTAGGTACTTATAAACCAAAATGAACAGATAAGAACGACAAATAAGCACTTAACTCTTCTATTCCTAGAAACATTTTTACGTTGCATGCTATGTTTCTTTGAACGTAGCATGCTTTTTTGGGTGTAAATCAAAACGATTTGACACCTCAGGAAGATGACATATCCCGAAAAAGGACTTAAACATTTAGGTTCCATGGCTGTGGAAGAGCCAATGATCGGTCGACTAGAAGCGCATGCCAGAAATGTCACAAGCCTGTGTGTAATGATCATAAATATAGTATATGCATTCAGTGTTATAACCAAAGTCAAAATTATCTCAATAAGTCAACTAATGAAGACTAAAATCTCAAATTTATAATTTCCGTGTTCATTTTTTCATAATTTTCTAAAGTTAAGGAAAATATTTTTTTGTTCTTGTTTTTGTAGAGAAAAGATATATTTTTTGTTTTCATTATAAGTGTCAATAAAGACTGATTATGAATAAAATATGTTTATTTTTTATTTCTACCCACATAACAAATAATCCATCAATTACTTTGGGGCACAGGGGTGCCCCGCGCGTGTGAATATGTAATTATTTGCAGCGCGTGTAACGGAGTGTTAAATGAAGGAATCTAGAGTATTTTTTAAAAATAATTTATTTAATAGTTAAAGTAAGTTTACTTTTTTTAAATAGAGATGTGAATACGGAATACGTGTCACATCAATATTTTTACTATTTTCAAACTAAGCTAAGCGCTCGTGCTACGAAAATAAGACTAATTTGCTGGTCTGGAGTGAGATTGGAACCCGAAATATTTGTATTACGAGGTGACAGTCACCACAAGACCACAAACTACTTAATGTAAAAAAAATTAAATATTTTTTTCATATAATTATTAATTTAGATCATACCGTATATCTTATTTACCAAACATAGACAATCTGACTTTATTATTTTAGAATCCATTAAAAATTTAAGATAATAAAAAATGTAATAAAAATTTATGGTGACTTTTTAATAAAAGTATCTTCCGAAGATCATGAAATGTGATTGAATTGGCCTCCAGGTTTATCAAGGGATCCTAAAAAGGAGGATGGTTATCACGAAATTAGCCGAATCTTCTATAAACTTCAATAATAATTCAATAACAATCCCGCGGCAATTAAGTCGTTTACAGTTCAACTTCCCTCATAACGGTCCCTTTCATTTCAAAAGAATACCAATGGAAGTGGAAGCGATTTACAAGGTTTCAGTTTTCTATTGCGTCCGTCTTTAAATCCAGTAACTTATAACTTATATAGCATACAGTATGTTCACGTCCTATGTACACCAAAAAAATGACTTCTATAACTACTTTTCCATAAAAATACTGTTTCGTCTCTGTGAGAAATCTAAAATACACATTAAGAGACTATTCTGTTTATTATACCGTGAAAGTAAAAGTAGTTTAATTGAAAATTAATTCTTTAAATGTTTAAGTATTTTACATTAATAAATCATCTCCCAGACTTATGTCATAAATATACTTATCTCTTTGAAAATATTTAAAAATAATGTTTGTGGGTAGTTTATTGGTGTAGATGATGCTTTGGTGGTCGGTGGTTCAAGACCCATTCCACGACATCAGTCAGTCAATTTTGATAGCACAGGCTCTTAGCTTTGCTTAAGAAAAGTAAAAATATTGATGCGACATATTCCGTGTTCGCATCACATTTAAAAATTAAAAATGATTATATAATTAAGTATGATCATTTTACAGCAATCTAACTACACGATCATCATCATATGGGCGGCCCTCGTAGCCCAGTAGGCGTGACACTGGTTTATTCTGATACTGACACCAAGAGTTCGATTTCTGGTGAGGTCACATTTAATCTATGTGAAGTGTTTCGCTTCAGTAATTGAACCCATTAGCTTGATTTAGCGTAAAAAAATATTTCGAAATTTTAAAACTTATTTTAATAATATTAGTAATTTATTTATTGTATAAATGTACCTGTACAGAACGCAGTAGTATAAAAAATATTTATATTATTGTTGTGGAATTTCGAACACCGTGTATACTTTTTGGAGCCCTGTTTATTATTTGTTTTCAGATATTCGCATTAAGAGAACTTGAAAGAATGGGAGAAGGCTGGCAATTTTATTGACTTGTTTACCTCTCAGACCCTGGAGCCTAGTAGTTAGTAATAAATATAGTCCTATAGGTGCGCCTGGACGTTGCTTCACCTTCGCGTTCGAGCCTAATGTAGCTGCAAACCGTGATGAAAAGGTCAACCAAAAGACATGCTGGAAATTCATTATTTTTTAATATGCCGTTTATATCGTAAATAAGATACGGCCGAATGAACTTTGTAAGAAAAAGGAAAAAAGTAGTTTAGCAGCTCGTTCAAATTCAATGAAGCGTTATTACATTACGAAAGTAGCGAATTTTCGATGAACAATTTCAAGGTATTGAAAAAATCCGATTACGATGGCCACAAATCGAGGCAAAGGAATTTAAGGACACAAATTATATAATTTAATGAACCATGGACAAATATTTATTATTTATTTATTTATTTACGGGAAAGAAACAGCAGAAATAAAAATCAGGTTACTCATGACTCTCAAATAGTATAGAGATCCTCTGACAAGTTTCTACAGAAAAAACATGTTATGACATGTATTAAAATAAAGCAACAATAACTTAACTTATACAATAAAAAAATGAAAGGTTCAAGTTAAGAACAAACATGAGAGTCAAAGAATTAAAGGTAAAAGGAGAATCAGGAATGGGGTGGAAAGATCTGATCTACTTAGTAAAAAGGGGAAGAGATAAAAGGAAAAGAAGAGTAAAAGAAATATAGCATAAATATATCTGATCAATATATATTTATAAACATAAACGAGGTCTGGAAATAATAACTTATAATGAAAACAGAGTTAATTTAATGTTTGTGTTACATATTGGAATGTCTTAATCTACCCCCATGATAAATTGGCTCACATCGGCGGAAATAAAATAACCAATGAGCGCTTCACGAGATTGCCCAAGTTTTAGATGGAAGCAAAAAGACACATTCACCCAAAATTCGGCAATACTTCTAGGAGAGGAGAACGGATGATCGAGAGATACCTTATCTCAGTCCACTGCAGCAATCGTCGGCCACCGCGAGCATCTTACTTACACAAGTTTTGCCACACTCAAACTTCCAATATTAACGATAAATTTCCCAGTCAAACTGCGGAAGACCGGGGGTGGCGTATCTCGCGGTTCCCACGAACTTATGACACTCGCTGTTATTATTGACTCCGCCACGGTGTACAAAAGCTTTATCTACGTTTCTGACTTTTTGCGCTTTTTCGACGTTTTATCTAGTTGTACCGATAGATGCACTTTCGCGTAGAGTACAGCTGGCTTTTACAGGTATTATACAGTGGGAAACATTTACAATCATGGATTTATTATACACAAGGAAAGATGAACAATTATTATATATCTGTATTAATAAAACAGTGCAACCATCTTCTCAATACAACATGACTTGCCCTAAAAAAACTATTGTTATCGCAAGACAGACTTGGTTGAAAAAAATTGTTAATTTTCACAATTAGTAAAATAAACTTTGGTTATTTTAGTAAGTTAGTTAGTAATAATAAATTAAATTGGTCAAAGTTGCGGCACACCATTCGTAAACCTTCTTAACCTACCGTGGATATCAACATCTACAAAGAGTTTTCTGTGTATTTTTACTTAAAATGAAAATACGAGCTAACAAAATGAACCAATCAATTTGTACCACAATGAAAAGAACACCGTACTTCGACGAACGCCCAATTTTTATTCTTGTAAATGCCAAAGCATCCCTTTAACCGTGTAAAATAGGAATTTCCATTGGAATGGCTACCCCATGATTGATTGTTTCCATCAGTGTGATTACTCTTGACCAGTGGAGCGAAAATGCAATGAATTTAGATATATATTGAGTTTTTATTTTTCTAAGAGTGAAAATAAATATAATTGTAATACCATCACAACATAATGATACAAAAACACGACTGTAATATCTTCATAGAATACAAAATATTAAATTTAATAGGCTTGGATAAAAAAAAATATGAAATCTTTAAAATGTGTTTTAAATTTTCAAGATGTATCTCAAAATCACACGATTATATTGAACGACCCAGGTAAAACATGAAACTCCTTGCAGCCAGTATAAAAGGATCTAAAAGAAGCAGTTCGCTGGTAACAAAGAGAACTCCAAGATTTCCTTTCAATGAACATCGTAAAGCACAAAAGTGTTCTCAAAACAATGAGCGCGAGGGTGCCGAGGAAACTAAATAAATACGTGTCAGAAATCAATACTTTTTCAATTTGATAAAAAGCCCAAACTGCATGGGAAGAGAAGGGAAAACAATGCTGTGTTGATGTGGGTAAACATTGGCTTCGTCCTCTTCTTCACCATATAAATCATACACTTGGTCTGTCGTGTTTGTCCTCTCCTAATAATACAAAATATAAAGGTAACGTTTCGAACAAATTAGTTTTGGTTGCAACAAAACAAGATCTATTTTACAATTTGCGATGGTTATAACTAGAGATTTGGTACTCATCTACGCAATTATTATAGTGTGTTTTCACTCCACCAAGCCCTGCAATATATTATGCAGTAGAATTATTACACTCCTAAAATAATATGTAAATGACACAAGAGAAGAGTTGCTTTAAAAATAAGAAATATTCAGTTTTTGGAAAATGAATATGATAATATTATTTTTATTTTACCATAACACTTAAATAATTATTTAAAACTGAAGAAAATGTAAAAAAGTTATTTGTTTGTGAAAAAAGTTTACATCTCTTTTTTCCAATTTTTCAGTAACCCAGAAATCATATCCATCATATCAATCAATATTCTCATTACCTTATTTCGTTCTTAGTAATTATTTAGTTACATACGTTAAATAAAAAAAATAATAAATAAAAATTGAAAAACGTAAGTTAAATTAAAACAACGCTTAATGAACTATTTCTAAACAATGTTAGCTGTTGTTGCCTTATGATCTGGTGGTTGGTGGTTCTAGTACCTTTCCAGAATACCAGAAATTTGGTCTTATATCCATTACACAAGCGTTTAGATTAGTTTGAAAATAGTAAAAATATTGATGCGATACTAATTACGTGTTCGAATCTCTATGTTTTTTTTCAAATAATTATAAACACGTTTATTTTTAGCCTTTATTAAAATTATTATAACATAACCGGCAAGGTACACAAGTACAAGTATGTACAAGTATTTACAATTCCAAAATACAAGTTATTATCTCCTTATTTTAGATATACCTTTATTTAGGTATACCTAAATAAAAATAAAGACATATTAAATTGTGAAAAAATACAAATTAATTAATTAGAAACGGTACAAAATTAATAAATGCATCAATTTGTATGATTGACTTACTTTAGTTTTAATACATTGTGTTAATTTTCTCTTCTTCATTGCATGATAAGAAAGTAGATGAAGCAAAAGTGGTGTGCCAGTACAGAAAAGCTTTCTACCCCCTCTGCCTACTCCTTTGGAAAAATGGCTTCATGGTTAGTTAGTTAGTTATCATTATGTCAAATTATGTGTTATCATAGATTAATATTAAATTAGCCAGGCGAACTTTGACAAAATTATTAAAGGAACATGTGCACAATACTATATTAAGAAGTTTAGCAAAATGCGAGTACTTATTTAATTGATTAAAGAATATTATTTGTACAATATTATCTTAACGTATTCAAATATGGTCCACCCATAACCATTTGATTTTAAGCAGTATCAATGACATTCTTCACTTTTTTATGCGCTATAACTTCTGTGTTTAAATTTCTATCTCTTCTAGTGATTCTTAGTATACTTTTGTAGAAGTATACTTTAATACTGTAGAGGTTTACTTTACTTGAAAGATTCCCATAAATGCTTATCTTTTGAAAACTTTATTATTAGGAGATTTTCGATTCGACTAACTTATTTTTTATTGTGTTTTAGTAGTTTTTTACTAAATATTAGTCTCCTTTATTAAATGTTCCTTGCCTTTTTATCAGGTATGAAATACATTATCGTGGTCTTTTTTTATTTGTAATTAAACTAAAAAAACAACTAGAATAAGATATTTGACTTATTTAACCCTTAATTAGTCACATTGGGTCCATCGGACCCCAAGCGACTTTGATTTTGTCATATTTCTCAAATATTAGACGTATGCGACTGTTCGTTCTAGTAGTTTCCTAGCTCACCCATCCTAACCTTTTCAGTATCCCGCGAGTCGCGCCGTAGACTACAGGTGCCACAGGGATGTTTCTGGGGTCCGACGGACCCCGCGCTACTAATAGTGTAGCACAATTTTGGTGAGTGTATAAGTTCATTTTGTTTTTTTCTCACATTTTCAATTAAATTTACATATCATTCATTCTATATTGCAATTTATAGGTAAAAAGGTACACGGCGGCTATCCGACACTTGTATTAGGTCCTTACATATGAAATTGGCGTTTTGCCGTACTGGCAAATTTGATCTCAAATATCTTCTCTTTGGTTAGGAATTCCCAATCCAAATTTATACAGCTATTTACACATGTATTTGTGTTTTGAAAATTATAATTCATTTGTTTTTTCCTCAATTGTTTTTTTCTTTGCGTCACTCAGTTTACAAAATGAAAAACTTGAAATATCGCGTTATTTACGAGTACGAGTTCCTCCGTGGCACCAGTGCTGCAGAAACGGCTCGAAGAATTAATGATGTGTATGGCGACGGTGCCGCAAAAGAAAACACAGTGCGTTTTTGGTTCCAACGTTTTCGTTCTGGAAATTTCGATCTGCAGAACAAGCCCCGTGGACGGCCGGAGACCAAAGTTGATAATGAAGAATTGAAGGCTATTGTGGAAGGCGGATCCATCGCAAACCACATCCGAGTTAGCTGCAGACTGCGGTGTTAGTCATAAAACTGTTTTAATCCACTTGAAGCAAATTGGTAAGGTGAAAAAGCTTGAAATGTGGGTACCTCACGAATTGAGTGAAGCAAATCAACAAACGCGCGTTGACTGCTGCGTTGCATTACTCAACCGGCACAATAATGAAGGGATTTTAAATCGAATCATTAACTGTGATGAAAAATGGATCCTGTACGATAATCGGAAGCGCTCATCGCAATGGCTGAACCCTGCCGAACCAGCCAAACCATGCCCCAAGCGAAAATTGACTCCAAAAAAGTTACTTGTGAGCGTTTGGTGGACTAGTGCTGGTGTCGTTCACTACAGCTTTCTTAAATCTGGCCAGACGATTACGGCAGATGTCTATTGTCAGCAACTTCAAACTATGATGTAAAAGCTAGCTGCTAAACAACCGAGGCTGGTTAATCGCTATAGGCCACTGCTGCTTCATGATAACGCTAGACCACACACTGCACAACAGACGGCTACCAAATTAGAGGTGCTTCAATTGGAATGTCTATGACATTCACCGTACTCTCCGGACCTTGTTCCAACAGATTACCATTTTTTTCGAAATTTGGATAACTTCTTGCAAAGGAAAAAATTCAACTCCGATGGGGCAGTCCAAACCGCCTTCAAAGATTTTATTGATTCCCGTCCGAATGGTTTTTTTAGTAAAGGGATCGATGAACTACCTATGAGATGGCAAAAGTGCATAGATAGCAATGGTACATACTTTGATTAAATAAATATATTATAATAAAAAAAAATCGGCTTTATGTTCCTCCCATACTAAACGCCAATTTCACATGTAAGGACCTAATATTTAGAACGTTCGTCAGCTATACTAAATGGAGATAAATAGGAGCCATTTAATGAAAGTGAAGACCGGTTGGGCATGGAAGAATCCTGTGTTGAACAACAAAATCGTAGCTCTGACTCTTAGAAAGTGAAAGCAAATCAAAAGAGGAAGCAGCTTAATCTACATTTGATTATTATTTAGCCAAGGACAAGCTATCTAAATGGTCCAAAAATCTTTTGAGCCAAAGAGATCAAAACATCATTTTGCATTTACCTGGACCAAAAGGAGAAGCTAAAAATGCTTAGAGATAAATAGTTATTTTTTTAAAAGAATATTTTAGATTTGTTTCTTGAATACACAAATGAATATACCTATTTAGAAAATAAAACCAAGGGCGGTGTTGACACAAATTACAAACTGCGTGAAACTAACACCGTTTCTCGGCGACCAAGAGATGGCCCATGGAATTTTTATTATATATTTTCTACGTGGCGGCAAGAAATTATTAAGTTATTAAAAATATGAATAATAACACTTAAATAACAGGACGAAATTTAAAAAAAAAACTTCAACAGAACCTGTGAAATGTTTTAAAAGCTAAAATTCTCACTCTGTCACGGCCCTTAAAAATTCCCTAAATAACACTGAACCTTCAACTTCAACTGATTCCGAAGGCCGTTGTCACCGATGTGCGGGGTCTAACGAATGGAAAACGAGAGCCAAGTTTAGTAAATGTAACAAATTTATGTGTAATGAACACCATAGTGGTTTGTGATTCCTGTGAAAAGTAATTAATAAGAATTTTAAAAAATTGTTTTAGAAGCTTATATTTTGTTATTTTTAGAAGCTTATCTTGAGGTAAGATGTTGTTCTTGAAGCATTTATTGTATTTGTTTCTTTTTACAAGTAAACCATGGGGTAAGGATGGACCCCGCGCGACTAATAGTGTAAGTATTTTGACGTCTAGCTAGAGGTTATCATTACTATACTTATAAAGATTGATAATTTTAATCTGTCTCAGTTGATAAAAGCATGCACTTGCAGTTTTGTTGAGTTTTAAAGTCATGGAGGTACCTGAATCAAAGTGCACGCCTAAAAACTTAAATGCAGATGTATTATTTACAAATATTGATTTTTGCATTATAAGTGTTACCACCCACAGAAGCTCTGTCTTCGATGGATTTAAATTAAGTTTTTTTACGAAGTCCTGTTTGCCCTTGTCTATTTTTCGACTCATTTTACATTTTTTTCTTTAAGCCGTCTGTCTCATCAGGTATAGAGAAAAAGTGATTTTCGTATCATTTGCCGATCAGTGAGGCCAAATTCCTAAATATCATTATATTTTTAGTGTACTAAATAAACATAGAGAACTAAGAACTGATCCCTGAGGTACCTCGTTATTTGAAAAATATGTTGGTGATTGAAAGTTGAAATTTAAAATTGCACCGATTGGGATCTTTCGAGAGGTATGATTTAAATCAATCGTGTGCTTTTCGGTTTACTCCTTATCAAGCAAGAATTTATATTTGCTTTAATGAAGGGAAATATACTTTCTTATTTTTTCTAAATTTTATTTAAAATAAATTACTATTTGTGATCTCATTTGCTTTCCTATTAGATTTATTAATATATTTTATTGGTTGCATAATTTTTAAATACTTAAATTATTTTATATTTAACATGTCTTTTTTATTTTCTCTTATTTAAATTTACATAATATAATCAACGTGTTTTTGGAAAAATCTTGTCATGGCAATCACGTGGTGTTCATTAAATTACGTATTATTGAAAAATCAGTCCGCCTGAAACGATCTAAACTTGCCAATATTCTGATTATTTGCACTGGTCTCCAGAGGTCTTTTCACGGTTCGTGTGCAATATAATCTCCAGGGTAATATAAAATTTTCCGATACACCCGATAAATTTCGTAAACTTGTATAAATAATTTTTGGCCATTTTAGTTGCCAGTGGCGCTACCCGGCGAGATGAAAGGGTTCCGGTAAGCTTATTGCGCGTTCGGGCTTAAATGTTCCATCGCGAAACTTTTGAGGCATCTTTTGAAATCTCAAATGAGACCTCTTCCCAGGGAACTTCTCGCAAAGTTTCTGCATGAAAGTTTCCAAAAAATAAGTTATTTTCCGAAGTACCTACCTGTCCGGGGATGAAAGCAATTTCCTCGATACATCCCGCGCGAAACATCAATCCGCTTAAATGCACAATCAAGGTGAGTGCAATGCGATCGTTTCGTTTATCGAGCCCCGCCCAGCCAGCCCGAGTCTTTCATGACAGTTTCGTAGACGTTCTACAATGAAGCTGATGGAGTGCTATTCAACAGGGAACCCACAAATATATGGCAGATAGGCAATTAATTAAAGGAAGTCTCTAAAAATTTAAAGGATTCGCACAAATCAGGGAATCCCGATGGTGGGAGACAAATAAAACAATTATAATTAATATAGTAGTGTTTTCTTTTATGACAAAAGTCACTGGACACAAATTTCACTGGAGCATTGTTCTTTGCTTGGCACTATTCACTCGTTTGCGGAACATTTCATACTGGTCTTTCGTCACACTGATAGCTGTCGAACGTCCAGTAGGTAATCTCTTAATTTATTTCGCCGATCGCTTATAATTCTCAGTTTCACTTCTAATTGTATTTTCGCTGTCAATAACCACTGTGAGCGTCGTGCTCGTTTTCCGCGTAATTTATAACTGCTAAAGTTTTAGAAACTTCTGGCGTATCTTGGTGCATACGAGCTCCTTCCAGACTATTCCAGTCCGCTCAGAAACCTTCTACTATGCGCCATATTGGGTAAAGTTTATTTTTTGATGTTGCGAAGGTCATATTTTTTAGTCAATTTTTTCTCACCAAACTGAACACTGATATTTGTTTTCGAACTATTCAACTAAATAATATGTTTCTTTTTCACTTATGTAGTTTCATACTTGCGAATGAACAGTAAACAGCCCTTGCATTTTTTAAATGCAATAAATCTTAAAAAACACCGCATATGGATTAGTATAAAAATATTTTAGGTAATATTTACCTCCCATTCAATGAATTAACAATTGACTGTATTTATTATATTTGTTCCTTTTTACTCCCTTTCTTTTAACTCGTAGCGTCTGCTTGCTTGTTTGTCTGTTGAAAATACTTTGGACCGATTTTTAATCCATTTCCCGTGATCCGTTCGAGCTGAAACTTAGCAGACAGACTCGTAGCGATGATATAAATGATCTAACAAATTTTTGTTTAAAAAATTAATAATTATGTAGAGTATAATTTTGAATTTTTCGAATTTTTTTATTAATAGCTTTCGTAACGTCGCTCGAGCCCAACGCGTAGGTTAAACGCCAAACCTGTTTCCACCAGTAAATTAGAAAGGGAGTATAATAAAAAATTGGTTTTTATGGGTTAGTTTTTTACCATTAAACTATCGCAACCCTTTTGTTGGCAATTTATTAACTTTATATTTAAATCAATAAAAATGTATTAATTTAAATATAAAGTTAATTTGTAAACAAACAAAATAATATTTAAAAAAGAAAACAGAGTGTTATAAAAATATCTATTCCTAGCTGTCAAATAAATCAAATATAATAATTTTATTGTCTCTTATTTTGTCAGGCCATCTGTTGTTCGTCCGTAATTTCTTTCGATGGAGCTTGAGCCCTAGGCCAGCAAACTCAAACCGGCCGCTTAACGCAAGTTGCAAAAGATACTCGTAATATAAATATATGCTAGGGCTTTGCAAAGATGTGAACCAATGTTCCGTCATTTTTGAGAGATTGCAGCTAGTATATTAATACTTTCCTATTCAGTTACAAAATTAAGTTTTCAATGGTCTCAAATTTCATCAACGTTATTTTTAAATATGTCACTGAATAATTACATCTTTTAAAGATTATTTATAAAACTTTAGGTAATAAAGTTTTTTTCCGCAGTATATTTATACAAATAATAATCTGTACACTAGAAGAGCACAACAAGTCGTAATGCAGTAGTGTGTAGCTCCCTTTATTAGAGAATGGCGGTAGGGAGGACTCGTAAAATGAGAAAATGCCTGTTAATAATTTTCCACTTCAAAGAATATCGATTTATCAAAGACTCATACTCCTCAAAACTCTACCCTTACACTCTAAACGTCAGGAGGGAGGATTTCTCCGTATTTTTGGTATGGAGACTGCGTGGATAGCAGAGGGTGAAACTCATATTCATGAATATTTCTGTCTTGGTTACGAATGTATCGAGTATAAGCTACCCTTAAGGTAAATCTGTTTCTGAGGTAAGTCTCCCGTGGGAAATGAAAATGAATACCGATGCAAGTGTGCCCTGATTGAGAATCATACGTGTAGTATATAGAACAGAAATTTCAGTAGGGATTATAACAATATTTTATTATAATTTCATGAAAATATTTTTAATGCCTACAATCAAAAAAAATTGCAATAGTTTAAATTAAAGCACAAAATATTTTTTTTATTTAGATAGGTGGGCATTAAATTTTTTTTTTGGAATGATAATATCGAGAGTAGAAAGCCAAAAGGGTGTTAGTGATTATTTTGAACTTTATAGTAGAGCAATGGAATGTATTGTCAATCTGATTTCTACAATATTTATTTTATTGTTAAAAGATTTCCATGTGTGTTTTGGATTAACAAACATTAAAATTATTTAATAATAAAAGAAATATTGACAAATTCATATTGACAGAACTTTATTTTGCCCTCAAGAAAATTTTAAAATAAATATATTTATATACCTATATCAAAACTTAAAAAATTAGGAAGAATTTTGATTTGTTGAAAATCGACATATTCAAACATAAATACTATATGCCTTTAATTAAAAATATAACGAATCACTTAGAAGTATCTCTTGATTAGCGTTACACACAAATCTGGACGAACATGAGAATGTTTGGATGTTTTTTAATCTCCAATGCTTCCGTTGCTCCTCGGCAAATATTAAACTTTTCGACGGTAAGAAGTTTAGCTGGAACTAATCTAATCCGATAATTAGATCCGTTACAGACAGTGTGTTTTCCAATAACCAAATTTGTATTTTTTCTAAACAAATATTTTATCTACATAATTTTTATAATCACCCAAATTTTTGGCTTGAAACTCGATCGCTCGATAAGTATTAATTTTCTACAATGATTGCTGATTATTTTTCAATATTTATTTTTATCTCTTATCGTATACTGTTTATATGTTTTTCAAATGATTTTCTTTCTTCAATAAGTCGCTAGACCTCATCTAAAATCAAACTATCCTATTATTTTGGGTCCTGTGAGTAGCATCATCGTTTTTTATATAAAATTCTTGATTTATAATTAAAAATTGTTAGCAGTACCTATTACTGATTTTTGCGCTCTTGTAAAAATATTACTTAGGCAGAAAATGTTTTTACTTATTCGTATTCTGTTCCTAGATATATTTTTGTTTTTTGGTGAAAGATTTCCATCTCCCCTCAATGGTTATGTTGTCAATCGATATAATTAATACGAGTGTTATTCTAAGTGGCAATAATATTGAATATCTTTGTTATCAATTTTATGATTGTCAGTGTGGACTTCCTTACTGACATAAAATTATTTTGTGAAGACATTATTGATAGTATTGTTAACTGCATTTGCACGGGTTTTAATTTGGTCATGCTCTCATTGCATTGTATTTTTTAATATATGCGAATATTCACATAATTTTTTTATTAATCTTATTTTTGACTTTGTCATTTTATCTGCTTTTGTACTCAATTTTAACATGTTTTTGTTTGGACCTCTATTTTATATTTATATCTACAATATCTAAGATATTAGTTTAATTTTACAAAGTATTTTCTCCTCATTTTGTCGTAAAGCTGATCATCTCGGCACAGACCCTAGTGAGATGAGTGCCTTATTATTCTACAAACATGTATTAAATTCAGGATTAATAAATTAAAAAAATATTTTTATTACAATAACCTTCACCTTCAAATTCTTTTTATTTTTTTAAGGAATTTATAGGTGAAGGTTATTGTGTAAGGCTATAAAAATTAAAAAAGTTTACCATAAACTCACTCGACACAGTTGAAGATCCAATTAAGTTGACGAAAATTGCACTAGAATCGCTATCTCGAATAAACATGCAATGAGTCGTGAAATGCAATAATTTGTTATAGTCGTTGTCATCAACAACTTTGCTCCTTGGGGTAAACAGGGCAATATGACCCACGGCTTGGGATTCCCTGGTAAAGGTGAAATGTATGGATGCTGTCCGTATTGTTAATGGCTTTACGCTTTATATTAGCGCAAAATGGAAATAGAGTATTATTTCTGCAGCATATATACAATAAATTAAACGCGCCACATAGATGTTGTACGCTTTCAATGCCAAATTTCAAAAGGTAATTACGAAACAAAAATACTCGTTAAATATTAAAAATAAACCCTGTTGTTAATTTTAAGTGGGTAAAACGAAATAATTTTTTTGCACTTCGTAAAATATTTATAACTAGCTGTGCTTGCGTAGCTTCGGACGCGCATATTCATAGTATTTTTAATCATATTTTAACGATTTGTGTATTAACATTAACATATATATATATATATATATATATATATATATTGTCCTTTTTTATAGAAATTTTTGAGTTCTATAACTTCTCTATAGAAAATATTTAAATATCTCTTATTTAAATAGCGTTCGTAAAATGCTTTGATCGACCATTCATTGACTTCAGAAAAATAGGTCACCACGAAAAGCCCTTTTATTTTAACAGGAAAATATATAATTTATGCCCACCCTGAAAGTCCATTATAAACATTGGTGAAAGAATTTTTGAAATATGATTTTCATTTCATTTCATTTCATTTCAATTGATGAGTAGTTTCGGAGATTACCTCCTGTTCGATCTTTATGAATAGGACCAGTGTCACTGAACATAACCATCTTCCTTCACCTTTTCATAGTGCACGCTCTACTAATACCTTTTTCTATGACTTTTACATTCAACTTTGAATTGTCTTGTTGACTTGACGTGTTTATTTGCTGAGTTTCATGTGTGCCTCCGTTTACGTGAGCGTAAGCTAAGGAGATAAGGATTAAGGTGCCATCCACAAGATTTCTAGCTACTGCCCTTCTGATAAGGGAGAAAACCAGCGTTGTTCCTTCGACCTGGACCAAAAGAACAAGGTAAGAGCGTGCCTTCCTTCTGATCCTTATTTCCTTCCAGAACCCGTCTTCTCACATCTTAACTTATCCATCTCAGATTCCGTGTTCAAACGCCTCCTCCTACATCCTACATCCAAAGTAACAAACTTTACCTCTTTATATATAATCTTTATATATAATAACTTTATATAGTATAGATAATGACAATATGATTTTGAAATTAATTTTAAATGTGTGTCTGATTTCATCCATATATTGAAATAAGTTTCAATACATCAAATTTCCTCAAATTCTTTGGTAGTAATACTTTAAATTCTAATATACTTAACTAGCCCCGTAGCCCTTGTGACGCAAAAAAGTTATTTAATGTTATTTACATATTACCAGACGGACTACCCTCTCCCAGTATATCGTGTCACAAACCCCAAGCCCTGCCGCTTGACGGCCTGCGGTAAAATTGTTCGCTTTAGAATGAAAACTGTGTTTGCCATGAACTGAACATGATTGATTAATTATGTTTTAAGGGACCCATTGAATATCACTGGTGTATTTAAAAATGTATTTAGAAGTATCGAATCTTTGATTCAATATAGTTGCATAAAATTCATCGATATGCTTGTTTGCCTATCGACAAAATATTCACTAATCAAGCTTTATAGTATTTATGGATTCGAGTAGTACGGAGTTCTATTTATTTTAGTACAGAAAAAAGATAAAATAATGACATTCAAATGATGTGTATTTTATTATTATTTTTTGCAAAATATTGTGAAAACATTTTTTATTTATTTATAATTAATGGTTGATTTTAATAAATAAACTCAATTCATTAAAAATAAAGTTAATTGCATTATTTAATGCATCTTTACATTATGTACGGATTGTCTGTTTAAAAAATAAAGTCAATCGTTATTAACAAAATCTTTTCATTATTTATCAGTATTTTGATTATACGCTACCAACATAAAACAATGTGCAGAAATAATATTCGGTTTGATGAACAAAGGTATAACGGATTTCATATTTGAAGAACTGGACGGTTAAAATATAAATGTTATCCTTAAATTTCTGTCTTTGGCAGTCCTGGACGACGATAATTAAGAAACTACACCAGATATGCAAACAACAGAAGCTGGACGATTCCTATGGGTTATTTATGTTTAATTCACCGATTTACATTCCTATTTCACATTCAATTTGTGCATTACAACTGTCTTGAAGCAAAAATATGATTATAATTTTATCATATCTTTTTTATTTCTTTGCTTTTATGTGTTTCTATATTTGTTGATATTCTTTTATATGTATTTTTCTTTTCTTTTGTATTATATGGTATTGTATTATGTTATTTAACTTTAAATTTTTTAAATATTACTAGATGAAAACAAGTTTAACCTTTAGGTTTTTCTAAGCTTTAGGGTTTTATAAGCTAAATCTAAAAAAAGTGTGTTTGTAATTGTGATGATATAAATAAATAAACATAAAATAAATTAATAAAAAAGTAAAATATGCCCCTCGTATGTTATATTTCACTAATTTAAATAACTTATGATATCAACATGCACATTTTTCATTCAATTGTATAGTCAAATCGGGTGCTTACTACATTTTTGTTATGCACTAACGGAATAATGGCCTTAAACATTAATTTGACAAGAAATCATATAATGTACATAACTCTTGCAATTATGAACCGCGCAAACATCGCGAGGAGTACCACAAGCAATTATTATGCAAAGACACGAGTCGCTATAAAACATTTTATTGGCACTTGCTTTTATGAATGGAACATAGTTATTTTGAAAACATCGTAAAACATATTTATGAACGGTCCTGGGTGAGCAATTTTGCACCTTGTGGAATAAGTATTACGAGCAAGAATCGTTTATTGAATGGAAATGCATAAGAGCTCATTTCTCCTATTTCTCTTATTTCAAGAATAGACTTCAATTTAATGACGAGGCCAATTAAAATGGTGACCAGGCAAATTTATTGGAAATTTCTTGATGGCTTTTGTACTTGTTGCTATAGCTCACCGAGTGGTCGTGCGAAAGATTGTTCATTTTGATTTAATAATATAAATATATTTAAGGATTATTAATTAAAAAATATTTTTGATTCGGATATTATCGGATGTCACCGCCGAAAAAAGTAAATATATTTTGGAGAGAGGTTAATAAATGTACTTTAAATATTTGCCTTTCTAATTTTATTCTGATTTGAAAGAAGTTCAAATATTTTTTCGAAAAAACCTTTACTTTTCGCAACAGTTGTTGTAGTTAGAGATTTCTGATCAAATCAAATCGTCTTGACTGGACTAGTCTAGCTAATTAGACTAACTTTTGGCTCCGTTAATACCTACTTTCTTACCGTTACTATTTCACCAAATGGATCCATCTAGCTGTTGATCTTTCGTGAGGACGGCTATTCTTGACTCTGCTCTGAAGAATAAAGATAAAGAGATACCGAAAGATAAAGATATTGTCACGTGTCGTGGCTGCGGCAGGGCAAATGAAAATACTGGAAACTATTAGCGATTTATGAATAATGCTCAATTATTTATGGTTTTTGTGTTTAATTTGTAGAACTCCATATTTATTTTTAGTGAAATTTAAAATAAATTAAATTTTAATAAATATTATTATTAAGTTCTACGGGTTAAGTATTTTTATGTGTTACAGCTGTTTCGGCTTGTAAGGCCATTATCAAACAGTGGATATATTTTGGATTTAACTATAACAAAAGCCGATAAAGGCAACTCAATTGTGATCCTTAATAGATTAGATTACATTAAAAAGGTAGAAGACTTCTTGTTGCCAGATGATTTTCAAATTCTTAAAAATGACCCAACAACTAAAATTACAAATAGAGTTAACAACTTAATAAATAATTGTAAAACTATATATCCGACCAAATGGTCTAGGCAAAAAGTCAGGGTTATGAATCCGAGAGCACCAGCTCTATATGGTCAACCCAAAATACACAAAGATAATATACCCATTAGACCCGTCGTTTCATTTATTAATGCTCCTACAGCCAAATTAGCGAAACACCTGAACTTTCTTTTTAAAAAATATACCAAATTTTCACCACGATACAGTGTCAAAAATTCTATAGAACTCGTAAATAAAATTAAAAACATTAATCTTCCACATAATTGTCAACTTCTCTCTTTAGATGTTAAAAGCCTTTTTAGTAATATACCTATTAAAGAATGCCTTACAATCATTGAAAATATTCTTGAAAAATCCAATATCAATCCTGTAATTAGAAAAGAATTATTAGAACTTATTAAAATCTGCGTTGAAACAAATTATTTCCTTTTTAATGGAACTTACTTTCAACAAAAGGATGGTCTTCCCATGGGATCACCGCTGAGCCCACTTCTAGCGGAAATATTTATGGACCACGTAGAAAACATAATCCTCGAATCTCCATTAGCTAAACATATTATATATTATGTCAGATATGTAGATGATATTCTTTTATGTTGGAAGGGCACCAACAGACAACTAGACATATTTACTAAATGGATTAATACTATTAACAAAAAGATTAGCTTCACGGTAGAACATGAAATTGAATCTAAAATAAATTTTCTAGATCTAACAATCGGTAAATACAATAATAAACATACTTTCGAAATATTTAGGAAACCAACGTTCACTGATACAACAATTAATGTAAAATCAGCACACCCATGGTCGCATAAATTATCCGCTTACCACTCTATGGTGCATAGACTCGTCAGTATTCCCCTAAGTAAAAAAGCATATACAGACGAAATAGAAATTATCAAAAAAATTGCAACTAATAACGGCTATAGAATAAGTGACATAGAGAAAATGATAAGAAACAAAAAATACAAAAATAAAATTAATCTCATATACCCTAATCAGAAAAATAATAATAATAAATACGCATGCATAGAATTTTTCGGCCCAACTTCAGTAAAAATAGCTAATGAAATTAAAAAGTGTGATTTAAAAATAGCCTTTAGAACCAATAACAATATAGGAACAAACCTTAAAAACTCTAAAAGCAAAACACCTAAATTAGAAAACAGTGGCATATACAAATTAACATGTAATCATAAAGATTGCAATGCCACATATATAGGACAAACGGGAAGGTCTTTTTTAACTAGATTCGCGGAACACATGCGCTGCTATAAAAATAAAAATTCAGAGTCAAAATTTGCGGCCCATTTATTAAATGAAAACCACGTCCCGCAAGGTGATAACGAACCAAAACCTTTACATATAGAAACAAAAGGTTTTAGGATGAATTTACTTGAGCAACTAGAAATAAATAAATATAAAAAGGATCCAAATATTAAACTTTTAAATAATCAACAAAAAATGATCTTCTCTCCACTTCTAAATATTTTTAAAAAACCAATAATCAAGGACATAAATTAAAATAATATTTATAAATAACACTTGCAGAAAACGGGGAATTTTGATAATTAAGCATAACGTTAACCGAGGCACCTTTAATGATAAGTGCCCGGGAAAAAACGTACATTACTACAGGGCTTCACCACAAATATCTAATTACTCTAAATGGGAAGGGGTAACTTAAAATTGTATAAATAAGTCGTTTGTACGTGGTATATCCACTGTTTGATAATGGCCTTACAAGCCGAAACAGCTGTAACACATAAAAATAC
Organism: Agrypnia vestita; assembly: GCA_016648135.1. NCBI lineage: Eukaryota > Metazoa > Arthropoda > Insecta > Trichoptera > Phryganeidae > Agrypnia > Agrypnia vestita. Next base: position 52,861 of record JADDOH010024556.1, on the reverse strand, counting down.
TTAACCCGTAGAACTTAATAATAATATTTATTAAAATTTAATTTATTTTAAATTTCACTAAAAATAAAAAAAAAAAAAATAAAATAAAATAAAAAAAATGCTCAATTAATTATTCGATGTAAAAAAATAAATAAACACTAATTTAACTAAACGCTTTTCTTTAATCTACAATATTTTGCAATACATCACTCATTTTTGAACTCGCTGTTATTGCTGGGTATTTATCGTAGAATATTAAATTATCGCACATAGAAGTCGCTCTGGTTTATTTTGCCACTTCGGTATTTCACTCGAATATTCGCTTTATTTATCGCTTTGATTTCCTCACGACTGGCCACACTGGGTCATCGCGCTGCTTGCGGCCGACTTCGACTGTCAAACAGACAACTGAACTTGCGCCGCGGAGTAGTTTCGTATATATTACCCACATTTTAATATGTTCGTACTTTCTAGGTCATTCTATCGCTTAGGAGAAGGTCCTCGTCGCTTCTCGGATGTTCCAGGCCCTTTTAAACGTTTTCCGAAGGTTTTCGATAATTGTAGACCTTTCTATATTATATGATAGTGTTGTTCTAAGTGAAATACTACCAGGGGTTCGGGTAGTGTGTAAATTATTTTTAGCATCTCGTTATAATACACAAAAATGTTAATTTTTGTACCGCACCTTGGAGTGAAAAGTAAAAGTTACATAAAAATTGTAATTTTTCTAAAATTATAGTTGTGTTGCCTTTTTTATTGTTGTACTGAGTATTATAGTACTGATAATTATTATTGACTGCTCCAGTTGGTTTACGCTGATTGGCATCCTGGCCGGGCAAGTGATTGCAGCTTATCGCCCGATAAGCCGCAGCGGATCCTCGAGTTGAATGTAAGGTGACAGTATTTATTATACACAAATAGGTATCATAGTATATATTACATGTCAAGATAATGGTAAAAAAGCCCTGCTCTCTTGCGTAGCGAATATTTAACCACTCTTCCCGGAGAGTCGTCACCATACACTCATACACTCATGTGGCCGTTCGCGCATGCGCCTGTCACTCGGGCTTTTAAATATCATATACATCACACATCACGTGTACAAAGTATTTTTAAATATTCAAAATGTTATAAATTCAGGTGAAGAAGTAAGAAGAAGTGAAAAAATTACAACTTTAATAATGATAAAAAACCACTTTTTGTAAACACTCCTAAACGGCACACCATACGAAAATAGAACTCAGCCCTATAATTACCGAAAAAATATTAAAAGGAACACAATTTCTTGAAAAAAGTGCGAAAATATTGACCAGGGTTCTGAATAAATATTTTTCACTGAATTAATATTAAAAATATTTTAATTCTCTTTCTTAATAATTAGAAAAATGCATAAGTACCAAAAAGAATGGCGTTGGAAATAAAAGTACATAATTAAAAAGTATATATATATATATATATATATAATATATACATATATTATTATATATATATATATATATTATATATATTATATATATATATATATATATATATATATATATATATATATATATAATTTAATAGGAATATAATAAACGTTCTTCTTCAAAAACAGCAAAATAATTTTGTGGTGAGATTATTAATATATTAATAAAAATAAAATTAGTTTTAACCACGTTGTATTAAAAAATATTAACATGTTTCAGAGCCCATGGCCCCTCGGTCAGGATACAATTGTATACTAACAAATTAAATTCAAAAATCGAAGTATAGACACTCAAAATATAGAAAAAAAAATTATATGGAAAATAATTTAAGTTAGTTAATTAACAATCACAATAGTTTATTTTATTTAGGTACTTTATTTATATCCATTTTCCATATACAATTTTTTTTCTATATTTTGATTGTCTAAACTTCGATTTAATTTGTTAGTATACAATGGTATCCTGACGAAGGGGCCTTAGGTTCTGAAACATAAAACATGTTGATATTTCTCAATACAAAAGTGGTAAGAACTAAGTTTATCTTTATTAATTGTAATTATAATAACAAGTGTTCATTTAATAATATTAGAAAAAACCTAATTATGATTAAGGGTTAATAAAATGTCAATGTTTAAATCGCTCTTTAAAAAAATACACATTCAACAGTGTGTTTTCTTGTCTCGATATAAATTAGTGAATTTTGAAAAGTATGTGTGCCAAATATTATTTTTTAAGATGTATAATTTTTACAGTTTTCTTACTTTATGAGTATAATTCATGCAATGTAAATATGTTTTAAGCCACGTTTTCACCAGGGGACAAATTTTCCCTCAACAACACGCGCGGCATAGAGTCTACGTGACGCTGCAACATCGCGCACTGTTCTGCGACATTGCGCGCATCGTAGCGCGGCATTTCTACGTGCCGTGGCAACGTTACCTTGCGCACGGCACCCGAGAGAGCGCAGGGGACATCGGGGAACGCGCGTCAGTACTACGTGGTATGTTGACAAGCTGAGTCGCATGCGCTACTGTTACATATGCATAATATATGATGTGATATAAAATATCATTCCGTAATATTGTGTCTTGCTTGGCTATGGAAGACTCAATCATTTGTAATAAATTTTAAAAATAAATTTTGTCATTCGAATGAAATTGACAAATGATCCGTCAAACATTCGAAGATCGCATCCATCCATCCTTCTTTTCCTTTGCAGTAAATACTTTCGCACCCGCCACCTTTTTCTGCTCTTACGTTTCGATAAACTCGTTAGAATAAATATATACGCAGCACTAATCATCATAACCCTTTTGGGTGACATTTCCGCGACATGTGATATGTGAGTCCCGGTGTGTACACGTCAAATGACCGCGTCATTGTCCCCGAAATATGAGCGTAGATGTTGATGCGTCATGCCGCACGAAATGTTGCGGGATTTGTCCCCTAGTGAATACGTGGCTTTATTCTCTAAAAGTAAAGTTACAATCTTACCGCGGAGTTATCTAATAAAGTAAATTTTTTCCGAGAAAGTTCAGGAATTGATCCCCTGGTAGGTCACCTTGATCTTTCGTTCTTTATTACGCTTGGCTAAAAATTATGAACTATAAAAAACGCTCCCTTTGCCCTGGCAACACTTAATTGTCACCCAGCTACCATATTGCCTCATTAAATGTGGCAACATCTAGTATTAAGTAGAGCAGTAAACACTCAAACAACCGAAAAAGAAAACCCATAGGCAGATATTTACAGCCGTATCAAAAGAAGATTTCCAATACTATTATGAAAATATTTATCAAATATAACCTTCTAAACAATTATTTTCATTTTTTTTAAACAGATGCGAACTTGGAATATTGACGCATCAAAATTATTACTTTTTCAAAAATTAGCCAAACGCTTAAGAAAATAGGACTTATTTGCTAGTGTCCTGGAATAGGGCTCGAACTACCGATTACTTAAAAACCAGGCAGAGTATAATAACTATGCTATATTACTATACCACAATGCCATTACTTTTTGAAAAACGTGTTTTCAAATTGTGTGAACATTGGTTATTTTCTGCATTTACAATATAATAAAATGTAACAAGCAATTTAAAACATGAATATTTTATTAACTTTTAAATGCTTAGAATCACTCTACATTGTGCACAAAAATATGCCCAGTCTCATTACATTTAAAAGGAAAGTGGAATAAAAACAAACTATAGTTCATACAATGTGTGCAAGTTTTTTGAAATTAAAAAATATGGTCATTCATAAAGTTAGCACTGTAAGTATTTCAAAAATATTTTTTCTGTAAAGTTCAATCAAACAACAAAAAAATTGTTTTAAAGTATTTTAATAATTTGATAAAAAATTTAATATAAAAAAGTTTTTTTGTACATAGAGTGGGTAAGTCATGAAAATTATCTTTGAAAAGTAGCACAAAAATACAAGTGTCACAAAGGAATTTAACGGGATACGAAAAAATAAGTACTTGAGGGGAGTGGCAGGGGTTACAAAAAGGGATCGAATAAGAAACTCGATGATCCGAGACGATTTTAACATTGAACCACTGCTACTCTTCATTGAAAAATCGCAACTGAGGTGACCTGGGCACGTATTAAGAATATCTGACAAAATTCCAAGAAAAATACTAAGTGCGATTCCTGAGGGTAGACGTCCAGACACAGTTGGGTGAAGCAACTCCAGAAACTGTGTGAGGAAAAGATGGGACTACAATGCACGGAGACCGCACAGTCAGCGCAAGACAGGGACGAATGGAGGCACCTTGTCAATGCAGTGGGTCACCGACCCGAATAAGATAAAGGGAAGAAGAAGATAATGATGATGATGATGAAGAAAAAAAAAGGAGAAATCTACATATAAACGGTTAAAGTATCTCGAGCCCAAGATATGTTGACGACATAACTTTTCTCGCAAATATTGCAGACGATACTTAAGAGTTATTCGCATTATTGAAGACAAGAAAAAATGGTGAAAGTAATCTCACATTTAACAATGTTTTTTTTTTAAAATGTTTATTGTATATAAAAAATGGGAAAAATCTCATGAAAAGTTAGTGACACGGTAACCCTGTATTGTACTCCACAGATGATAAATCCTGTGATAGTATTCAACTGCAGACAACGGAAGATATATGGTATCTAGGTATGCATCAATATTTAATTGGAAAAAACATATAGAGAATACACGAGCCGAATAAGAAAGCTAGTTAATATATTTGATTGCGGAAGTCAGTGCAGTACTCGACCGACAAGATAAGCAGTATACTACGCGCAATACCACTCACTCCTCAATAACATGATTGTTGGTTGAGGTGGAGTACCTTATACCATCTTAGATTCGTTAAGCAAAGCCCAGAAAATGTTTTTGATAGTTATTCGTAAAAATCTATTCTGTATTTCCAATAATGAACTTTTTCAAAAAATTCACATGAATCAGATATACTTAATTTACTTAGCAACATAAAGTACTTTACCAATATAAACAATATCAACAGCAAAAACACACCTCACTTAGGGCAAACTGTCTTGTCCCAAAAATTATAAAAATGTGAATGAAAGGTTTAATACTTTTCAAGCATCAAAAATATTCAATGGTCTGGATAAAAATCTGAAAACTAAGAGCCATTGCCTTGGCAGATTTTACAACAAGCCTTTCAAAAGTCAAGACATATAAATATTTTTTTGCAATTTTTGTCTTTACTTTACTGACGAAATCGTTCGGAAAAATTTTATTTTCTCAAAACACGCAAATGTCAACTACTCATAAACGAAAAATATGTATTTATTATTATTATTATTTTTAACACGCAAAATAAAAATTGAGTGAACTAACCATAATAGGTGAGATGTGAAGTTATGAAGGAGATACGAGATATGAGAATAAAAGAAGAAATCGCATGATCCGATCAGCGATGGACATTTAAATGACAGAAATATCTCCAGATCCACCATGATGAAGATTGATAGAGCATTACAATTTTTTACTATGGGATTCGAAACACAAGACAAAGAGAGCGCAGGAGGACATGCGCATTAAAACAGCGAATCCCATGAAAAGCCCACATAACAGACGGCTGCATTTTACAAGAAAAAAAATTAAAATATCTCTCTTTCTGCATATATAGGTATGCGTATAATGAAATATTTATGTATAGATGCGATAAAGAGAGTGATGGTAAAAATATATCATACTTCTGTAAATTTACAGATCAGATGGCATCGGATATCAGATAGTGTTTATCATAGTCATGGTGTCATGATCAAAACAGCAACTAATGTTCCGTCATGAGGTTAATGGAAGAGAAAAATTAAAAATATATAACAGTTATGGTACTAAGGCTATTGGCAGGGCAGTAATGCTTGCGGATAATAACAATGGAGAAAAAACTATTCACTGCAACTATCTACAGTATTCCTGGCGACTTACAAAAGTAAACTATTGGTTACAGATTATTCACCCGATCCGTATATCCGATCTCCCTTGTGTCAGTCTCACACGTCTGAAATATTTCAAAATGCGCATTTCATAAAAAAATCAATTAGATAACCCTCATTTAACATTTCTTACACACAATATTATTCGAAGGTCTTTATAATTTATTTTCAAAATAATTTCCAGAATCCTAGCAGTTTTACGGCTCTGTCGTTTAAGCACGAAGGAAGTTAAGGCGCCCACGGACCATCACCTACGCGGGCAGTAAAACAGGCTTTATTGCAGGACGCCCGGCGATAAACTGGCGACAGGTGGCGCAAGGCAGCGCCGCCGGAAGTGACGACCGTTTGATTGAGACCGCATTACCTATTGCGTTATGACCACACTAGATATGGCGTTTCGCCGCATTAGATATTGCTTCATTAGAACAACGGACGGCCTGTGCATTTGCGGTAGAGAATCGATTATCTGTCATAACCAAGGATTGCTCGAGTGGGTATTGAATGGAATTGGAACCTTCCTGCTAAGAACTAAGTAAAGAGATTCGTGATTGAGTTATACTTTATGTGGTTTAAATCTAAAATAGGGAATATAAATGTCACATTCACTTCATGAGTCAAAATCATACACTTGAAAACATACAAACGTAGACGTGGATTCAAATTGTATTATTTTTTTCTGGGTTTTCTGAGATATTCTGCCGTGTATATAATTTTTTCCGGCCGATGTTTGGATCCCACTGCAGGAACCACTTAAATACTTTGTTTTTACAGTGGTGGCCATGTGTTTTTAATGTTTTAAAAAATATATATTTTAAATACAAATATGTGTAAATACATATAGCTTAAGGAAATATGTGATAAAAATTCTTAGGTACAATTAAGTAGGATAAAAAAATGTTTCTTAATGTGTATTTGTAAATTTTGTAATATTTTAGATTTTTTTATTTTATTTATTTATCATAAATACATATCATTGTATAAAATTTATTGAAATACAAAAATCATTCATGCAATAAGATAGTATTTCTCTCCATAAAAGAGCTGACGCTCGTGGTTATGGGAGGACTAAATAACATCGCATTATTTATGAATATTACAATTTTTATAACAAAGTATTAAACAAAATAGTAATCAAAAAATATCAAGAATCAAGATAGTAAACAAAATATCAGAAATCAAAAAAATACGAAAATTAATACATATAAGGGAATTTTAAGATTTTTTTTTTTAATTTTTTTTAGTTCATATTTAAAGGAACTAAAAGTTCGGTAATGAGTGAATCGAACGTAAATTTTTTCATTTACATTTAACGCTGTTTTTTTAAAATCATTTCTTTATCTAGTAAGTACATACTAAATGAGAAAAAAGTCATGGCTATTTTTATTTAAAATTTTAAAAACAATTACTAAAAAAGAAAAAAAAAACAGCTGATCAGCATAAAAATAATTTACCAGCTTAATTTCATTATACATTTTTTAACTTTTTTATAAATTGAAGGTAGGTATTATTACAAATAATTCAAATTTATTTTTTTATAGAAAAATCTTAGCATAATGTGAGTCGCATCTACCGGCACTTTGAAAAAAATAGTACACATCTTAAATGACTAAAATTTTTAAGCATTAAGGTTTAAGGTATATGCACATATATCACTTTCATAAGCAATTTTTGTGTAAAATATTACTATTCTACTTTATTAATACTTTATTAATAAAAACGTTTGAAATTGGCCCAGTAATTTCCATACAAAAAATTAAGTCTATAGAAATCTGCAAAGTAATAAAAATGTGTACACCTCAATTAATGTACATTATAAATGTCTCACAGAGACGAAAATGTATTTTTATGGGAAAGTAGGAACAGAAGTTTTTTGGGTGTACATAGGGCTTATGATCTACGTACGGGTGGCTTAAGTGATCACTTTACACTCTGTAAACTTCGCCATTTCCACCCATGATAGAATATAGCATGTCTGCTAATTTTTGGAAGTTGTATATATATTTAAATTACATACCACACTTTACACGTGAGTTGTGACCATTCTCCACGCGGCCCACAGATGTCGGTAATTGTTCTAATGTGTAATACGTACATTTTCGTCTCTGTGAGACATCTATAATATACATTAATTGATTGATGATGTCCCTGTGATAAAAAAAATCCAGCACTGGTCTGAAAGATTTGAGCAAACTTAAAATATTCTGAATGTGTACACCTTTTCATGAATAATTAAACACACCAACGGCGGTTTCTCACGTAAGGTGCGGATAACTGAACCTCTTGCAGTTTAATGCCTAAACTAATTGCGACGGTGTTGAGCGATAATGCTTCAATAACCCACGGTGCTACAAGCTCTCGTAACTGGATAGAAATTCTATTATAGACTAGTATTCAGTTGCACTGGGTGCATTATCAGTAGCCGAGCGACGATTTACAAATTTTCTACCTAAAGAGATGCGCTACCCAATTGACGGCAGAAAAATTTTATTATCATGTTTACAGCAACAACGAAACAACTGCTAGAGAAGTATTAGCGAAATCTTTAAATTAATAATAAATTCCATTCGGAAAGTTTAAATATAATTTTTTTCCAAACGCACTAAAATATGTAGACCATTCAAAACTTGAATAATTTAAATATGCAAGATATTTGTTCAATTTGTACCAAATTATTGAAATATCAAATTATTTTAACTTCTTATTCTTTAATATTATTTTTTTTTTATTATTTATTATATTAGTATTATTTAACAACGCATGTTAGTAAATTAAAAATAGTGACTATCACAGGAATATTTCATAATAATAATAGTTCATTATAGTTGTCAAAATAACTGCAATCGCAACGCTGGCAACAATGCATTGATGTTTTGTAAAGTATTCAATATTATACTCGAGCCATCGCATTTTTGACAGATCGTAATAGTGTTGTGACACACTTAAAATCATTAACGAAAAAATTCAGTCGAAAAAAAAATTCGTCGCACGGTGTGAGTTGAGAAAGTCTTTGTACATAAAAAAGGTTATAGAAGAATAATAAAACACATTCCACAAAGTCCAAATTATCGAGCAGGGGTCAAAATATAAAAGTATCAATGTCCAAAATCTAAAGCCAGGTAAAAAACAATATCGTAATCACAGCGTGCACACATTCGTTCTTTCCGTAATAACGTTAAAACAAAACTGTCAAAACCTTAGAGTATCTACAATATATAGAAGGATAATAAAGCATTTTACCAAACCTTTATACGTGGTAAAATAGAGCTTACTCAGTTTAAACAATATGGCGACACATGAGAGAAAAAGAGACAAAAAAACATCACCCGGTCTGATCCGTCTTTTATTGTTTTGTAGCCGTTTTCTTTGCCCTCTAATAAAGCCATAGAAAAATATCATATTTAGAGGGCACAATCGATCCGTCAGATTGGTTGTGTTATTTTGGATACTTATTCTGCGTATTCTACGCATATCATACAGGCAATAAATATCCTATAACATTTTGAATCATTTCGTTCATTCCATATTTAATGTTGATGGACATCACTACTCTGGCGTTCGCGCAATAAAGTATAGCATTTGTCCTCCAATGTTTAGCTGTCATTAATTACGAAACTTCATGTAAGTCTAAACGTCAAAAGTGCCATCATAGAGTGGCCGTACTGTAATATGAAATATCGAGAACTTACTTTACATACTATCTTAATATATTGTTTTAACGTAACAGTAATACGAACAGGTAAGTATCGTTTCAAATATGGCTCTTGAAAGAATTAAGTTTCCAAGCTTCTTTATTAAGTATATTTATAATGACACGGAAGAAATGTTTAAATAATGAAAGTATCTGTGATAAATCCGCCTCCTCGTCTATGTATTAAAGTAAGTAATTTGTTAGGTAAGGTTCCAGCTCATTTTCGAGAGTTTTTGAGAGCCCGCCATAAAGTTGTTAATTCTGAGATAGCTAACAACGCGAGTTGCAAAACGCTTTGCACAACTGGAAAATAAGCCTCGGCATAAACAACCTTAACGGTATTAATTAAAATGGTGAAATTGAGTCTCCGAAACGTCTAATTGTTTTGTTGACTGTCTCAAATATATCGCGTTTCAGACGAAAGGCGCTCTCTGCGAGTCATCTCGTAAATCAATCTTTATTTTACACGGGGTAATGAAGATGCTGCAGTAGACTGAAAGCTTTCCCCATAACAAAGATAGGTACATATATATATTTGGAAATAGCGTTCTCCGTATCAAACATAAAAGTTAAGGGATTGACAGCATCCCCCGATTTAAAGCTTTGCCATTTAAGCCATCGTAAAATTTGGACCATATATCTGTAGACTTTGCAGGAGTTTAAGGTATTCTGTGTACAGCCTGGAAATATTTTTAATGACACATATTGCAGCTTTTTTTACAAATTTACATCATTTATTCTTGAAAGAAGAGAATACTCCTAAAGATTGGTTATGATGGTCATAATAAAGATGTATACATATATATATATATATTTTTTTTCAACGAAAATAGTGAGATTCATTTCAAGCGTTAGGTCTGAAATTCTTTTAAAAATGGCATATGCTATAATTACATATCATATTTTATAATGGAAAGTTGCAAAATTAAGCACATTGTTCTATATTAATTGAAACAAATTAGATAAATCGATAAGAAGGATGTACAGAAAAAATATACTTATCCAAACAAATATTTGGTTGTCACCGGTAAACAAACCCCGAACATTCCTTTTCATAGGGTACAGCGATGCCAATTTTGTCACAGCAACTATCTAAGATTACGACAATATTAAGACATATATGTGGTCTTATATAAATGTAACATTATATATTAATCCATTTTAAAAAAACAATAAATTTCGTATTAGGATGAATCCCAATAATCTGTTTGTACTACGTATGCCAATATAAATAAACATTTTTTTTAGTAAATGAGGACTTTATTTAATTTAGCCAATGTAGGAACCAGTATTCTTTACAGATTAATTAGAATTTATAAAAAATAATACACAAAAAAAATCAATTTATCTAAACAAAATGATTGCCTGGGTATGTTCTTAGCGGATATGAAGTTAGTAGTGTTTTATATGTAAAAGATAAAAGTGTTCTCATATTTTGATTAATATTCTTATTCAGACTATTTCATTAGATGAGCTAATATCTGTTACATGTTATATCTCTTAGGTACCAAAATCTAACAGAAAAAAATGAAAAAACTGTGTTGTCGGAGTCGTTTCAAGTTTCAAATAAAACCCAACAAGTTTATTCTCTTGCAATGTACTCTTTCGTATTTCTTCACGACAACTATTCTGGAGCATTCGTCCGTTGTACCAATAAGGAGTATATTACCATGAGACCATGTCAAAGAAATAAAAAGGCTTATTAAATCCTGGCCAAAATAATATCACGTCACGTTTCACGAAGCCGTCGTAAACTCTGTATCTTTCTTTTGTATTTTTTTAATAAACAACTTTTATATGCTATAATATACTTATTATTTTACATTGATAGGCGACTCGTGGGATAAATTGACAGTTATTTTAATTATTTAAAAAAATTCACGATTCATGACTCGATTATGATATTATTATATATCAAGTGTTTATTTAGGCATTAAACCTACCTAGTAAGAAGCCATTCTTCGCACGCACAACTTTAGTACATTTTCTCTATCAACTTTTAATAAAAATATGATCCCCTTTAACTCCATATCTAGAATGTTGAGGTCATACAATAAAATATAAAATAATTATAATATCCTCATTTACATATTTCATGACAGTTTCCATGAATACAATAGAACTATTACAAAACATAATAACAAAATTAGTTGTTTAGTCTCTTTGTTCAGTGTCACTTTTTTTAAGCTCACTCTATAAAATCATTTTTTTCTGTCATTTCTTGTATATATTTAGCCTTTACTTTTTATCTCTGCTTGTTCTTTACAAATGTAAGTGATGAAAAGCATTTAAACTTATTGTATTATATTTGTATAACCTTTATCATGTTTTGTGTTTTCATTGTTTGTGAACCATTCAAAAATAAAATTAAAGAAAATAAAAATAAAAAACATGATTTTTCATAAAGATTGAAAAATAATAATGTTATTACATTTTACTATTTAATTTTAAGCGTTATTAAAAAGTTTCATTAAAAGAACTTTGTTTACCGCAATTTTTCAAAATTTAGGTACATTATTTATGCAAATATGAGTATCTGGATACTCATTTCAAATATAATATTACCATATTATTTTCGCCTTTGATAAGTTTCATGCAAATATTTTCCATATATGACATCAATAATTGTCTTTATATATTTATTTCTTCCTCACAAATAAATTGATCACCGTTTTGAGTTTGCTGATACCCTTGTCATGTTTTATAATGGATCAGAAATGTAATTTGAATCTGTTCTCGTCTCAAAGTAATTTTCTGCCTTGAAAATCTCATTCGCTTGGATGACTACAAGCGGTGGTAACTATTCAAATCCGAGCTTCATTTTACTTCTTGCGATTTGCGATACATATCAGGTTTAGTTCTGTAAATGTCATTATTCACTGTCTACGTCACACAACCCAGGTGACATTTACGATCTACAAAAAAGATTTTCTTATAAAACGTTATTCGTGTTCTACGCGCAAAACAATTATAATTCGATGTATAAATTTATTTTGAAGTAATCAAACACGTGTGCAGTTCGTATATTCAAGGTAAGCGGGTAAAATTATAATCAAATTTGTATGAAACCACAAATGTATTAATTATTAACCCAACTAATAACCCAACAATAAACCCAAACAAACAAAACAATTAAATGTGAATGTATTGTTTATTAATGTTTCCTTGTCTAGTCTTATTGTCCTTGTATATTCTATATATATAATTCAATTAAATAAATATATTTAAAAAAAAAATTAACCAAGCCGACCGGTTTTTCTTGATTCAAGTTTCGTCAAGGTTTATTAAAAGCGTGGTTTCATACAATCTCTTTTATCTTATTATAATATGTCAAACCACAAAATAATTGCTTTCTAAAAAAAATTAAAAATCGGTGGAATATCTATACCTACAAAACTCAATGCCTGTCTGTCTGTCTGTTCTCTATACAAATCTACACCGTTTGTCCTACTCGATTCAAATTTTGCAAACTTATGCTTTAGCACCCGGCGGGTAACATAGGCAACATTTCCCCCCATTATTTTACCTATTTCCCTCCTCCTGATATATTTTCGATGCAAATCTGAACCGTTCGACCGATCGGACTCAAAATTGGGAGACTTATTCTTTAGGACTCAACAATATTTTCCCGTGACGCGGCGATATTTTCCACCTATTCTTTTACTCCTTCACCTCCCCTTGATATATATCCGATGCAAATCTGTACCGGACTCCAAATTCGGAAACTTATTCTTTAGGACTCGGCGGGTAACATAAACGACATTTCCCCCTATTCTTTTATCACTTACCCTCCCCCTGACAATTTTAGATGTAAATCTGTATCGTTTGACCGATCGGACAAAAAATTTGAAACTTATTCTCTAGGACTCGGCGGGTAACACAGACGACATTTACTCCCTACCCTGATATATTTTGAATGCAAATCTATACCGATAAAATTGAACTTTTGTTAACCCGTGCAACGCCGGGTATGACCAGCTAGTATATCAATATTAATTGATTATCTGTTACATTTGTAAGATCGATTGTTAAGGAAACAATCAATCAAAAATAATCATTTCGTTGTCTACCCATCTGTGCGTCCGTCTGTCTATCTGTCCACGTAACTGCATGTCTAATTTCTTTCGAATTCACGGCCAAAAAACGAAATTAAACGGCAAGAGATGGGGCTTGAACCCCGGGCCATCAAATCCGAACGGGCCGCTCAAGGAATGTTGCTACGGCCACCCCTACGTGGACCGCCAAAAATATACTATAAATATATGCTATATATGCAAACATGCGAACCAATGATCCGTCATTTTTAACGGGATGCAGCTTATGCGATATTAATATTATCAAAAACAACATTTTTTACCGATTATCGCCCCTTAAATGTGCTCACAAAATATAAAAAAGTAAAAATGTCACTATACAATAGATAAAAAGAGAGGATGATTTGTTGGTTGAGTTTTTTAAAAGCATCAACTATAAAAATCATATACTGAATATATATGTAAAAAAATTATATTATTATCATCATCATCACTCTTGGCACTACAACCCTTGGTGGGTCTTGGCCTCCTCAATAATTTTCCTTCACTCATCTCGGCCTAGTGCCAGCTTTCTCCAGTTCCGAAGCTCTAAGGCAGAGATGTCTTTGAGGACGTTGTCACTCCATCTTAATTTTGGCCTTTCTAAGCTCTTTCGCCCTATTGGCCTTGAGTTCAGCAGGGACTTTGGTGCTTGATGCTCGGACATTCTCTCCACATGGCCCAGCCACCGAAGTTTTCCCAGTTTTATAAATTTTGTGACGTTTGGCTCCTTAAATAGAGTATAGAGCTCATTGTTGTAACGTCTGCGCCAAAGTCCATTTTCTAGAACCGGTCTGAAGATACGCCTCAAAATGTTCCTTTCAAAAACGTCCAGTGCTCGCTCATTTCTCTTACCCACATCTCAACTGCGTACGTGAACACTGGCGTAATAAGCGTATTGTACACTAAATATATTAAATATAAATTATATTAAATAATAACGTCACCACAAAATCATTTTGCTCTTTTTGAAAAAGTTACGTATACGGTTATGTAAATTTCAACAATTTAATGGTGGCGGTTTAGGTTTTAAACTCCCCGAATATACACTTAAGAAATACTTTCTATCGTGAAGCTTGTAGTACAAGACCAAATAAACTCCAAGACATTTAGGAACATATCAAAAGTTCTTCACCATATTCAAGCTTATCTTCAGTTGATTGACCCATAGTAATTTTCATCCGGGATGCGGCATTAAGTAAACCTGCTGCAGCAGAGATCATGACGATGGAGTTGATATTGGTCTCCGGCTGACCACACATCCTCGGTCCATTTCGACCCAAACTGCCAAAGTTGGGCGGTACAAGCCCTGCACAATAAGCCCGCTGATCTCCTACGAAGTAGTGAGCCTGGATCGTTCACGGTTAAAATACTAAGTAGTATAACCGAAATACCACTGTATTCCACCAGTTGTAATTGAGGTTTATTTTATTTTTAATTACTTTTAAAGAATTTAAACGACTCTTGATGATACAAAAAATTATATTAATATAAATAAATTACCTGCTTTTATCAGTTATGATTTCATTATTTATCAACGAAATCATTATTTATTATTCTACGAATCTCATCTCACAATGGCAATTGACAAAAATATCTTCAGTAACAGCAATTAAACACCAATTTTTTTTTCATAAACGGTAAAGTTCGGGGAACTAGAAAAGGAGTCATTTGAGGATTGTTTCTGAATGTAACTTCGGAGAAGCATGAATTCTATTATGGTGGGCTTATTATTATTTGTACCGAAGTTCACTTTTTGAGATGGTTTGGTCATGTAGAAGTATGAGTGAGGAAAGAATGGCTATGAAAATATATAAGGCGAGTGTTGAAGACCTGAACAGGAATAGAGAGTGTCCGTGAAAGACCTGGCAAGATCAGATACTACAAGTATTGGAGGATGGTTCTGTTAAAAGTCTCAAAAATTGTAGAGCATGCATGAGATGATGTACGAATGTAGCCGAAGGAAAAGTGGTGTGCTAAGAAAGAGGAATATGGTGTTCTCTCTTCTCTACCCCTGCAGAGAAACCACGTGATGGGTAGTTAATTAAGTTCACCTTTTCCTGCAGAAACAATCGAATACTTTAAATTGTATATATTTATGCATATATTTAACATGATGAAGTAGGGAGAAGAATTCCACTCAATCACACTCCTCCAAAATATCTTTACTACATGAAAACTGAATTTGAATCCAGAGGAATACCTAGTATCTACCACTAGTTGTACATAAAATTAAATCATTCATATATAACATGCTGGTGTAATTTGTTTCGAACTGGTGAGAGGGATTTTGCAATAAAAGCCGGGCCACAAGCAACTCGCAGCCCGGGACTATTGAAATATATTCCTTAAGCTAAGCTAAGCCTATAAGCTGAGCCTACAAGCTTGTAACAAAACGAATATGGTGTATTTGTTTACTTTTATACGGGGTGTCTCAGAGTCACCAGAGTCACTCAGAGTCAGAGACTAAATGAAAGCTACGGTTAGGGTATCACTAGCCACCCATTAAGCGACAATTACGGTTATTCTTAATTCAGCCCTTTAGGAATTATATGAAATTAAACAATGAAAAATGATTGACGCAAATTGACTCACTAAATCTATATCTTAGTGAGTTAAGCGATTTTGCTCAACTCTAGGTTCCATTTTGACTAATATCTCTGGAAAACTCGGTATAATACCTACTCGTTTGTACATACTTTGAAATTTTAAGAAGTATGCCAAACTTACGTTAATAATATTTTTTTGAATCGAATTTGAAATACATGATGATATGTAAAATAAAGGAAAGAAGGAAGTAGAATGTTGATGTAAATAAAACTTAACAAAACGATAAAATAAAAAAATGAGAATATTGTGTATGAAAGATAGAATGATCTTTAAAAGTATCGTACAAATGTGTCTTGATAGAAAAGTTCATTCATTCACTTCGAACTCACTTTACAACTCACCTGGACTACAGATACACAGCTAACTCAGATACAGATATTTAAATTATGAAAATAAATATGCTGAGAAAAAATAGAAGAGACACAAAAAAAAAGAAAAAAAAATGAGTTAGAGCGCCGGCATAGGTGAAATATGTCATTGTCACTACTAAAAAGTGAACACAGGTGGGCCATATGTCAAGACGCACAGACAATCAAACGCATAAAGAATATTCTTGAACATATCGATGAGGCAAAAACGATCTAGTATTTATAATATATATATAAGCCTAAGTATTATTGTATAGGTAGAAGAAATTATCGTAGCAGAGGGAGCGACATGGCAGGGATTAGAAAAAAGTGTTAGGTTCCCGCGAATATCTTCATCCGGCAGTAGTTTGACAATGTATAATGACGATGAAGATGGAGATTATATTAAGGGTTGATAAATTTTATAAACATATTTATTTAATTTATAATTTGACGGATACGAGCGGGGCATTGCGTTATGCACGCCCCCCGCCCTCTCACCACACAACTACCCGGAGGCACTTTGGGGTTCGTGAGCCCCGGGCGGCTGCCCATTCCGCCCACCGTTTAATCCGCCCCTGCGTTAAACGCTACGCGCTTAAATTGAAAGCGCATAAATAATTGTCTCTTATTGAAAACCTGGAAGAATTCTTTTGTGCAGCGAGAATTTTTATTAGAAATAAAGATAACAGGAAATTTAAACTCACAAAAATACGATTATTCCTTTCATAAAACGCGATAGCTCCATTTGAGATGGCTTCCTTCAAAGCCTTTCCCGTGATGTAATAACGGTTAGTTTGCTTGCAATATGCATAAAAATCCAGGCTATTCTAGCGGGTAATGGATATTGATGTTATGAATAGAAAGACTATAATATTACAGGGCGGAGCAGTTGTTGGTTGAAGTAATATTATGTGTCGGAATAACACTGAATAAATACGACATGAAAATTTGTAAACTTTTAAAATCTATCGTCCTTGCCTTGATCACAAATCACAAAAGTTTACCATTTTAAAGTACATATACGGTACACACATACGTAAAGGTTGAGGAATTATTTGTACTTAAAATAATTAATAAAGTATCAAAAAGGATGTATTTTCAAGAAAAGTTGAATATAATAATTTATATATTATGTGGGGTACAAAAGCAAAGGCAGCGATATCAAAAAAAAATTAATGTAGTCATCAGAATTACCAATTTATAATGTACTGAATTCGAGGTTTTATACGAAATATAGCCTATAAATTTATAGAAAACAAAATTTTGGAAGGGATAGATAAATAAAATCTAGAATTTAATATATTTTTAATCAATAATCCTCTGTTCCATCCAAGTGACTGCAATCAAAACATTTTTTAAATTTTTTGGGCATTACAGCTTTGCTTTTGATACCTCTCATTATACTCTGGTAGAAACAATGAAAAATGTGTTTTTCTTTTCGATTTTTATTTAATATATTTTTATTTGTTTATATAAACCTACATTCATTATTTTACACAGTTGTACATATAAGTACAGTTTAATTGGACCATTCCCATACCGATACAAACATTTAAAATAAATATTGGTAAGTAATGAAATGTGATAAGTATTGAACGTAAGTGTCTTTGTATTTTAGGTTAAAAAATGTATTAGGTTTCTATATGATACTTTATAGGTTTAAGGAGTTCATTACACTTTCCAATCTGTGATTCGTCTCGTGTACGATTAGGATATTAAAAAGCGTAGGAAAATCGGTTTTCGAAATAAAATAAAAATATATTTTAAATAATAGTAGTTTAAATTAGTTAAAAAAGAGATTATTATTTTTTTTTTTATTTTTTTTTATCAAAGTCATGTCATAGTACACAATTTCTTTGTATACATTAATACATCCTAATTACAATAATTGCGTTGTCTGTCCGACCTTCCGTCGTAACTTCGTTTTATCGTCCGTAACTTTTTTTATTTTTTTTATGTGGTTTTCTTTATTTTTTTTCTTATTTATAAGTATTCATTCTTTAGGAACCGACATGTAAAAGTACCGTCATTATTGACTGGTCACAGCTAGTTCACACATTAAAAACGTTTTACTCCCCATAAAAGAACTAACGCTCGTGCTAATGGCGGAAGAAACCACATAAGGTTATTAAAATGGACATTAAAATTGTTATAATGAGGTATTAAGAATATTGAGAAATAAAATAAATAAATATAAAGTGAAGTTCGTAGAAATTTCAAGGGGTTTTTTATAAAAAAAATTTTGTTCATTTTTTAATGACCTAAGGTCTTTTTAATTTTTCGGGTAATAAATTGAATGTTTTAATTCCTACAAAGGAATAATGGTTATGGGCTCCGCCTGTTTTATATTTGGGAATTTTTAAATTAAGAAATGGTCTTGTAGACCTGGAAGTTGGAGAATACAATTTTTCTTAAAAGATTTGTAATACCTAAAAATTTTTTTTTAATTTCTATAACAGTAAGCACATAAAATTCTTGGAATAATCGATTTGTAGGGTAGATTATATTGTCTTTTATATTGTTACGAGTCGTGGCTATTGGAGGAATGTTAGTATACTTGAAATGAATTAGTGATTTATTGATTAAATATTCAATGCACAAGGTCACGAATAAAACTTTATTTTAAAGAAAACGGTTTTCTTTAATCTACACTATTTCGCAATATATCACTTGTATGAATGCTTTACTATCATTGGGGAATAAGTAATGGCTTGTAGAATATTCAATTCTCGCCTACTATAGTCGGATTAATTTTTTCATCACTTAGGTACTTCGCACGATATTTCGCTTTATTTATCGCTTCGATTATATCCAGCCACCCTGGCCATTATCTAAGCGCACCTAAAAAACTTTCAAAATATGCGCTATTCCACGCTTTTTATTCTAGTGTTAATGAGAAGTTTCCCGTCGCTTCTCGGTTGTTTCAGGCGTTTTTCCGAATGTTGTAGCTAATTTCAGAGTGTGGTTTTGCTCCAAAACATAGAGGAAGGTCCTAGAGGTTTCGATGTTATGATTCCATACGTAATGTCTTTTACCATTTCGTTATAATATTATTATGTAACTGATTAATTGTTTTCAAAGAGGTTTAGTAAACTAAAACAAAATCATTTAAATAAACTAAAATTTGTATTTATTGTATGTGAATATGATATGAATGTACTTCTTAAAGTTTGACTACTTACTAAGCGCCCCGTATTAAAAGTTTTTATTTCCATATTAACGTGTAAACTATACATAATAAGCTATTTTTTGTGAGATATTACAGAGGGTGGGATATACCTACAAGCTAATAAATTATTCTTCATTGGATTATGATATTTATCTGTTTATGTGTATATATAATAATAATAAAAAAAGAAAGTAATAATATATAATAAATTACTGAAGTCTCAGAGATGAAGCAATTCATATGAGAAACAAGTATGGAAGTCCATGTAGGGTGGCCCAGGGCATAGAACCTGTATGAACTGTATTAAGTGATCAATTTAAAAATATAAAGGCATCATTACCAGCAGCAAAAATCTATGTACATTATGCCATTTTAAAGAAAAAAATTTCTCCAGCATAGTTTATTCGAATATATGAAGGAAACTGATCTGGAACGTATATACCACGTACAAAATGATGATTATGTGTGGATGCGGTGGAATTGGAGAACCGTAAATTGTGAAGTGATGCAAATGTATACCGTTTGAATCGAACCCTTGTTTACCCTCACAAATTTATCTTAAACTTAATTATTAACCCGTGCATCGCCGGGTATTAACAGCTAGGCCATAAAGGCCGTAAGCCTCGGGACACCCTATGCAGAATTCCATACACGATTCTCACATATATAACTTCATATCTGTGAGACTTCTGTAATTTATCATAATTGATAAATATCCCTCTTTGGACAGAATCCAGTAATGCGTTATTATGAAATGTGATTTAGAAAACTGCGCAAAATAAGGTTTTCTTTAAACAAGCAAATCACGGGACCCAGACATTTCCTCAAGTGACGATACCGTGTGCCGGGAGCCGCGACATTCTGCACCGAGACGAAAAACCGAGTTAAACTCATCCGCCAATATGTGAGAACGCTAACCGAAGGGCGGGAAATGTAAAATTCGCTGCAATAAAAGCGCACGGCAAAATTTTAGCGCCTTTGCCAATAGAGATGACAAATAGTCGGATCGCTGGCGAATAAATCGAAACAATGGAAGCTCGAAGCTGCAAGCCAGACACCTGAAATTGTACGGCACTTGCCAGGGGCAGGGTGGAAAAAAACTACATACTTCATTAAATAAAATCCGATTTTAAACGCTTACTTGATTTTATCCTGGATTTTTTTTGTGAAAACATTGCTGGCGACACCTTTTGAATTTTAAAGACTAAAGTAAAATCGAATGCTATCGGCAATTTAAAAAAAAACTCCGAACATAATCTGGTTTATATTTTACCGTTCCGCCATGCTTCTCTTACATTAATCATTCTCAGCGTTTCTACAGAATAAGTACCGGACAAAAGCGTAAAATTTTATATTGCTCCTTAGTTTATTTTAAATAATAGGCATATATATAGACACGTGAGTAAAATGAATAAAGTGAATTCATAGCGAACGCTTTATGATGGATATATTCTTTCATAATCATTTATCTTCGGTCATTTGTTCAATTTTTCTTCCTTCTTCTTTTTCTTAAAATTAGGCAATCCGCCCTTAAAGAGCGATTTGTGAAATTTTTCTTCCAATTTTTTTTTTTTTTGATTTTGATTGAAATGTGTTTATTTTAAGGGATATAAATAACATCAATATTAGTTGGTACCTTTTACCATATAATCTTTGTATTTTTTTCATGATCAAATGGATAACTGCTGAAATATCTGCGATCCTAATTTTAATATCCACATATTTTGTAAATAGGAAATGGGCCTGTTTTTAATAAGGTAAGGGGTAAAAGTTCCCTAATAAGATAATTAAAAATGTATTAACTGGTAATTTGGTTGGTAAGCAGGAAGAGAATATTACAATGGGATGATTCGATTTACGAATTAATTTAACAAATAACAGAACGATTTGGAGTCTAAAATGGCAAATCTCATTGAGCCGACCGCGGTGCGCCCATGCGGCCATTCTCCTAATGAAATGTGGTCGCGGCTTTTTGTTCGTGGCTCAGTCGTATTTCACCGACTTCGAACATTTTTATGAGACCCCAGTTTGAAAGGGTTGTAATTTCGCGATTTTATCTATCGCTTATATAGAAAGGCGCGAAATACTTCAGGTAGCGAAAGCGCAGTGCATATCTTAAACAAGAAATACGTTCTCGACAAGCTAGGCGTAATACATCAATGAGACACTAAGATTTTTCGACCACCCATCACTACTTGTCAACGCCTTCCCTTAGATACGTTCACCCTTTTTAAAATGTTGTATTATAAAGCGTACAAATTTAATATTTAAATAGCTCAGCGTGGGAAAATAGAATATTTCAGTGCAAAAACTTCCTTATTAATTTTCCAAACGCCAAAAGAGAATTTGTATTAAGGCGCAGGATTTTAATTTTGTATGATTTTGGAATTTTCACCATTTTGTTAGAGTTGAATAAAATTATTTTTAAATGTTCGGTAATTATATATTGTTTCTTATATATAAATATACTTTGTTCCTCGTTTGATAAATCATTCGAGGTGGAATATTAATATATTCCCTGCAAACCCGATTTACAAGTATATTTAAGAGCCATAATATTAGATGCTATGTGGTTGTTAATGTTAATTAATGAATAAAAAAATATATAACAAAAATAAATAAAAACTGTAGTTAAAAAAACAAAAATGTTAGGGGATTACTACAGAACTTCGGTGTATATCGTTTAAGCCTTAAAAGAACTCACTATCGGTAATTAAAATCCTATCTCCGGCCACCGGATATAACAAAAATAAACAGTTGAGTTTCTTTAAAACAGGCAACAAATATATTATAAAAAATTCAATTTCAATTTGCTGCTAGCAATTTATAGCGAGTTTACAAACGTAAAGTGCTCAGACATTCATTCTGTATTATTTTTATTTCCTGAGGAAGCAACAAATATTTGTCCTAAAAAACAGATCTACATATTTTAACAAAGTCCCTACATATGAGTGCCGCCAATATTTATTCTTATGTAGAAAACATAAGTGGATAGTGGCAGTTTTGCATCTATACGCCTCATATTTTGTATGTAAGTAATAATTTCATCACGAATTATCCTAATCGTAAAATTCTTTTAAAGCACGTTTATCTGGTAATAATATCATAAAATGAAGGTAACGCGAACTTTTTGACTTGTGTTAGAGTTATTTTAACTCGTGTACTTTATTTATCAAATAATATTTTATTTACGATATTTTTTGTTACATAATCTATAAGTTTTTAATGGAGTTATCCTGTGTTTCTTGGAAATCTTTTGATTTTTCTTTGCTAGGGTTCAAAATTTCCTATAAAGATTTTTGGTACGATGTTAAAATTCAAATGCGGGTTCCGGTGCTGTAAACTCAGTGTACCTACATACAGACTTTTCTATACCTATATCTGTCTGTCCGTCTGTCTGTTCTCTATACAATTCTACACCGTTTGTCCGATTCAACTCACATTTTGCATACTTATGCTTTAGGACCCGGCGAGTAACATAAGTAACATTTCTCTTCTCCCCTTTTACCCCTTCCCCTCCCCCTGATATATTTTCAAAACAAATCTGTACCGATCGGATTCAAAATTTGCAAACATTTTCTTTAGGACCGGTCGGGTAATACAGATAACATTTATCCTTCCCCCTCTAACCCATCCCCTCCGTCAGATGTATTTTCCGTACAAATCTACACCGCTTCACCGATTGGACCCAAATTTTGTATACATATTCCCGACGGAAAAAATGTCTAGAATTTTTTTTTATCTAGACATCCTATCCATCCTAGCCTTGATTAAATGGAAACATTGTTTTAATTAGAGGCTATGCAAAACAATGGAACTTTTGTTTCCCCCCACAAATTTATTTTCAACGTAATTCTTAACCCGTGCAACGCGGGGTACCAAGAGCTAGTTTCTTGTATTAATCATTAAAATTATAGTTCATATTATAAAAGTGTAAGTATCAATTATGATGTAAAAGTTCTAAAAATAATAAAATAACTTTGGTCAACACGGTTAGGGTTAGACCAGCGGTTCTACTAAAGAGCGAAATTTAACAATACGCCGAATCCGGCGCTTTGCACACTAGGCACTACGCATTATACACAAATAGATAAATAGACGTCAGTTTCTTCGAGGAAACATTTTATTTTGTTATGTCCGGTAAATATTTATATACAATGTTAATTATTTAAAATACGAACTCGGTATTTAGCGTATTTACAGAGATATTCACATGATTAGAGGCAAAGGAAACTTAGTTGATAGCACCGGAGAAGAAAGGTTTATACATTCATAAACTCGTTATTATTTGTATTAATAAAAAAAAACACTTTTTACAAAACAACTATCATTAAACAAATATGTACTATGTATATTATTTGTCAAGATATTTTTTTTATGAAGATAGCTGAAATATAATCAACAATAATGTCAGTTCGTGAAGAGAAATTATAAATGACGTTATTGATGACTCGATATTCGGTTTATTGCCTTCGTTCATATTATAATCAGTACTCGAGCCAACTTTCAAACTGGACCCTCCGTCTCTTTGTTCGTAATGTTAATAAACGCTGCCAGACAGGAACTCGTCTCCTCATATTTTCATTTTCCAGTGTATTGGCGCCAAGTGTAACTTTGTAGACGTGCTGAGTATTCTCTGTTTATTGTACTATATTGCCTAACGCGTGTATCTTATGGAAACCTAAGAATGTAAACCTTTTTTACTCCATGATTAGAATACCTATATAATTGCAAATTCGGAATAAATATTCATCGAGAAATTAAAATTTTGTCAGTTAAATTCAGTGGATCATACACGCAAGAGTAGTGGATATCATGATCGTGTAAAATAGCAATGAGCAGGGCATGTTGTATGGCAGGATGCCACAAGATGGACGCCTAGAGATCCGAATCCGAAGTGGAGGTCTTGGCAGAATAAAAGTGGTGATGGAAGACCTCAAAAAAGATGTGCTGACGATATGGGCGGATGACTTCAAGAAGCTAACAACGGAGAAGAATGGAAGGGTATAGAAGGGGCTCATACCCAGCGTTGGATATGCGCCTCTTCTATATCCTTCCATTCTTCTCCGAGGCCCATTCCAGCAAGGCTGAAGAAAAAAACCATTACTGACTGACCACCATGCCATTTTTCGCAGAAGTTGGCAGAATAAATGGAGAGCCACACTTATTTATTCCGACACATAAGTTCGGTGATTGTTAAGGCTCCTAATAAGAACATCTTCCAGTATCCAGTTTAACAGGTCATGCCACCATCATGACTTCTTTTTTTCATTGCATATCATTCTTATTTATATTCCCTCTTCGTTCGATAGTAAGTATGATGAAACCACCAAAGCGACCCTTTTTTAATCCTAATCAATATGCAAAAAATACTTTTACATTGTTTCCTAATTTGTTTAGTCTTTACACTATTGTAAATGGGTTTACCACATACGCGCCCATGTGATATTATTTCCACTGCATTCAGTTACTTCGCTCCCTCTTCTAAAAGCTTCAGGCTTCACTTTTACGTATCAACGTTAGTACCTGAACACTATTGTGTACTTCTGGCTCGGTGACAACTTACATTAGAAATTATTGCATTTTGTGTTTAGAAAGGTTAAAATTTACATCTTACTTTGGTGTAGAAATTTTTCATTCTGTTCGTCTCGCGATTTGTGCCTTCTTGCGGGCGACCGATGAATTATGTATGGCCCAATCATTCGGTGTCCGTAGGACCTTAACAAGATAAACTCGCCCCCTCGGATGGCCGAGGAATCAGATTATCGGGGGTGCTGGGTGGAAGTGATTTGCCGAAAGAAAAGGGACGAGAGATTAATTATGCATTGAATAATCGAATAAACTTTGAGGTCCCTGCAATTGTTAGAGGTCAATAATAAGTGTTTGGAACGCTTCACAAATAACATTTCATACGACGAAGTTTCGACTGAGATAATATTTCTGTTGACAACATAATTAAATTTATTGGGCTGTACGTGGCGCTGCAAGGTTGGGCTAGGTCGAAATATGTTGTGGTTTTATAATTTATTTAAGGGTCATTTAAGTAATTGTATTTTTAACAGATTGCAGTAAGAAAAGTAATAAATTAGGAAAAATATTAATAAACAGTTAAATATTATAAATAAACCAACTTTGTAAACAGCTCTCTCTTAAACCTGTTTCCATTGTAATTACTTTATACCTACTTTATTAATTATTATTTAATTACTAACCAAACTACTTAAACTACTATTATTAATCTTTAATTTAATTAATTAATAATTTAACAACTAGGCGTAGTTTTCTGTAACAGAGATCGTTATGGGAAGGACGCAAATAATTCAGATTGTTTCAAAATAGGCGCGCCGACTGTGTCGGTGAGTCTATAAGGTTCCGGAAAAACCTGCTCTAGAAAGTTCTGGAAGGAGAAGGTTATAGAATATTCCCGAAAGTTCTGTAAGGTTCTAAACTGAGTGACGAAATGTGTCGGTGTGACTAGAAGGAGAGTGTTCTGGAAGGTTCGCGGAAGTTCTATACGATCCAAACAGTGTACTAAAAATCTACGCGTGCGAAGCCGCGCGGGCACAGCTAGTTTTAGTATATTCATTGTCGAGAAAAAGGGAGCATGTCTTCCGAAACATGTTTAATTTTTGTAGCAAATTTCGAGTGTTTTCAGGTTTGTATTTTTTGGGATATTATGCCATATTTAAACGATCTTTCTCGCCAAAGAGGTCGTAAAACAAGGCATAATACCCCAGAAAACACAAACTAAAACATTCTGTGAAAACATAAGAACATAATATACCAAGACAAACGAAACACGAAGTGTTCTTTGTAAGAATCTACAGGAATAACTATGCATTAAATTTACCACCATGCATTGCCTTGGAAACAAATTCTCTAAAATCGTAGACATTTTTCGTTATAAGAGTATACCCGAATTAAAAAATAAGTTAGACTTGGAACATACCAATAGAATTAATTACAGTTTAAAAAATATTGATTATATTATTTGTTTATATCTACTTCTTTTATATGAGCAATTCCACCAACATGTTTCAGAAAAACCTTTCCATCGTCAGGGTGTTGTATGCTGTGACGATGGAAAGGTTTTTCTGAAACATGTTGGTAGAATTGCTCATATAAAAGAAGTAGATATAAACAAATAATATAATCAATACTTTTTTAAAAATATCAATCTACAATGTTGCTGAATCAATTGAAAAAATAATTACAGTTTAGTTGACTAATTGTTTTTTGTTCCCCATAAATTATATATAATTATTTATTTTAAAGTTTCCTAATCACTGTTAAATCCCTTTGAAATATGTTTAAATTTCATCTATTAATTATATTATATTTATTTTTCTGATTTATTTTATCTTCTTATCTTGTTCATCTGGTATATTGGTTTAATTATCTTTATTATTATTTATTATTAGTTTGTTAAAGGTTTCTTGTTATTATTGTTTGCATGCGTACTAATAATTGTTTATACATATATATTGTTGATTTCTATTGTTTATTTTATCTTATCTCTTAACCCTAGAAGCCCTAACCTCCGAAGAACCGAATACGCGGTACTAAATACGTTGTATCTACGAGTATTTGCCGCGCATGTCAATGATCATGATGACACTTGTCAACTCAGTACCCGCCACGGTTAGGCTTTGTGTATATTTTTGATAACTTGTTATGGTATCTTTTTTGCAGTTTTTTGCTATGGCTTTAAAGTTGCCGCCTGATGCTAATATTACGCAATTATACCCATTAGAGATGAATGAGAAATGCTTTTAACTCAGTGTCGACATAACTATGTAGGTACCTGGAACATTTGTTCCAGGTACATACTTGTGTCGGCACTCAAGTTCCCTCACACTACTTTCGTACAAGCCTAAACCATCAAAAATAGTTTATCTATTATCTTCTTGTGATTAAGAGGGCACAGTGAACTCCGTAACAAAGAAACCGCATATGATTAATCTTTATAAAAGCATAAAAGGCGGTGAAGATGCAGATACATTCGACCAAATGTGCTCAATAATAGCATGCAGCAGAAAAACCAATCGTTGGCCTATGTGTATTTTCTACGGCATGATAAATATATCATGTATCAACAGTTACATTATCGTGATTTTATGAAGAAGTTGAATTGAACTTGTAGAACCATGGCTCAAATTTTGAATACAAATCTACACAATGCCAATACAAATAAACAAATTTCAAGATATAAGAAATATAGATGAAAACAAAAACGAAATTCAAAGCAAAGGTCAATCATCATCCAGCAATGATCCTCAACTAATAGAGGCATAAAATATGAGAAAAATAAAAATTTGTGGTCTTTGTTCGTATAAAAAAGGCGTAATTTGTGGTGAATATACATTTAATTTTTGCGCTTTGAAAAATTAGTTTTAACATTTTTTTAGTATAAAAAAATCTTTTAATTTAAGTTCGTCAAAAAAATGTTATTTTACGTTATTTTTTTATAAAAATTTTTAAAAGTATATTGTCACTTTTGATCTCATTAAAATTAGCGCCTTACTAAAAAATATTAAAAAATATTTATATATTTTTTTTTTTAATAAATGGTTTAATTTATAAATAAATCCTTTGCCTCCAAATATATAAATAAATATATATTTATATATATATATATAATAAACATAACAAAAGCATGTTACCTTTAATTTAAAATATCCACCCCAAAAATTGCTCGTCGAATCGACGAATGGTAAGGCTTAATAAGGTACGTAGGAAGGTTAGGTGTGTAGGGTAAATTTTTATTTATTTATATTATTATTTTTAGTTATTTACTTTAAAACGTTACTTTCTTGTACTGTAGAAGCCCACTAGGGCGCTGATTAATAAATAAACAACAATAAATCCTTAATATTTTTATTTAGAAAAATTTACTGATTATAATGTGTAAGAATGACATTTGACTGAAGACATTGCGTTGATGAAGACACTGAGGATGATATCAGGCAAGACGCTGAGGGGTCGCATGAGGAACACCAGAATAAGAGCGATATGTAAGCCTGAGGACATTGTACGATGGATAGACAGCGAAGGAAGAACTGATATGGTGAATCATGTCCAGAGAATGGACAGCACCAGACTCCCTTATATCGCACTACATAATCAGCCTCACGGAACCCGCCCTCGCGGAAGACCTCCCAAAAGATGGAAGGATAGCTAGGAATCCACCTCACAGGAGGCGCTATCCTCTGATGAACAGACCACATAGGTCTATTAAACGGAAGAATAAGAAGTTTAAAATGAGTTCGGTAATATTTTTAAACAGTGAACATTTTTTATTCATCACATTTTTATTAAAATAACAACTCTTGATGAAATTTATGCTACTTTCAAGATAAATATTGGTTTATCATGTCACTGATGTACTTACAAAGAAGATAATATACATTTTTGAAACGGACGGAGCTGGTAGACAAAAGAAAATCTAGTTTAAAGATAAAAAAGGAGATGAATAATAATAAGCACTTATCGCGTGCCCTCTCGCAGAGTTCTCGCAATCTTGTTTAATAATATCCAAGCCCGCTATATTGTCGGGACAGTCATATTTGAAGGCAAAATCTGTGAATTTTTCTCCCGTCGTTTAAAAAATTCATAAAAAAATCCAGGTTGATGCGATATTAAATTTTAAATATCGAACGAACGACAGCATATTGAGTTTCTTTATAGGAGCCACCCACCGCGCCGAACCGAGCGCGAGCTTTGCAGCCAAACTACACAGCGAGTTTGAAAAGATTGGTATATTTTTCATTTGTTTCAGATTATCAAACAATATTAATGAAATTGAAAATCTAACGCAAACCGTGTATTGGTATGTTTTTAACACATTGAATATTTTTTTCCTAAGGATACTTTTGAACAGAATTGCAAACCAGATATTGCGAGGTAAACAATATTAGGTATCAGATCAGGTGATCAGTTTTGATGGCCGTACACTCCCCACCACAACGGAAAAATTTCTTAATACGAGTATACTTCGCATATCCTTAAAGTTGACTTTTTTGTAATTAAATGTAATTTTTTTCTAATAAAGTTTTATTTCAAAATGGTGAAATAAACATGATTCTCTGTACCCCTCTGAGTGTATACACAGATGAACTTAATCTCTTTTTTAGACAAGGAGATTGGAACACAGTGGAAATAAGTCGCCCTCGTATAGTTAAGACACATCTGTAATGCAGTTAAAGCATATTTATACTTACTATCCCTTACTAAACAATTTTTCGCAGTAAAAAGTATTATTCCTGATTCTTATGTATTTTCACGGGAGTACAATGGTAACTGTACATTGTCGAAGTATCTTGAACGGTCCATAGAAATCTAATATTTATTCTCATAATCACTAGTAATATAGAAAAACTACTGCAGATTACAGAAAACTACAGAAACTAAACGCAGATTCCGCAGAGATAGTGATCAGGCAATAGATGAAACATACACACAACACAAGAAAACACATGACTCCGACATGGTATTGCCACGTAACACATAAACACAGAAACACCAAGCTTTCGATACGGTATTGCTAGCCAATACTTAAAACAATACTGACAACATTCTCACCCTGCTTTCGACACGGTATTGCAAGCCAATACATAACCACAATACCTATTGTTATGTTCAACTCGAACGTCGTTATATCTAAGTACCTACCTAATGCGAGCGTGAAATACCGGCCGTTTACTTTAAATTTGAACATCTCTTGCGATGTTTCAAAACTGACCATTCATCGCGACTCATTTGTGTTGCTGTTCTTCCTAGTAAAAGATGTTGATTTTTTAATATTACTCTCTTCACATTCGACTTTCGTTCTTCTATTTCTTCACACGAATTTGTCAATTATCGAATTAATTTAAATGAGAAAAATATTTTTTCATAACTTTATATGGTATACTATAAATATGTACCTACTTACAATAATTAATAATTTCGTAAGTTGTATCAATCGATATCAAAACATCAATTCGTTTATACGATGCAATTCCTTTTCAGTGAGTACTCATCTCTGTTCAACAAGTTAAAATATTATTAATAATTATGTACACACAATTAACATTATAAAAAAATCTGTTAACATCCATAACCGCTCGTACTAGCGGAACAGTATAACGGTGTGGCCTGGCCCTTGCTGAAATCTGACAGCGCACCAATACGCCGACAGGCGGAAATCAATAAACATGTCGTCACCATGGTAACGATCATCTTGCAAAATAAACAATCTCGCATCGCGTATAACGGACATCGCAAATTTGCCTTTTTTATTATATTACGCGTGTCAATATTGGCGAAAGCAAGAAGATATTTGTATTGTTCTCCTCGGACGAGGCGTGCAATATTAGGTGTCCAGTGCAAGTTGACAGATTCCACGGGGAAATAGTTGTTTCAAAGTTTATTTTGTGAGAAAATTTCGCAGTGTCATTTTCTAGAATCGATGAAGTATTGGGTAATGTATACTGAGTATCTCAAATTGTCTATATTTTTTAGTAGAATATCGAATGTGATTAATATTCGATTATGCGTTTGAAATAAAATTACTTTTTTTGATTTTTTGCTGATGGAAAAATGCATTTTGTTCCAAATCTTTCTAGAATATGTTTTATCATCAACAAAACCTTATTTACATACATTGCAAATAATACAATTGCTGAAATATGAATTATTGGGATAAGTATTTTAAAAGTTATTCAAGCAAATCATGGACAATGGTATAACAAATGTAACAAATATGATAAATAATGAGACGTTGGCTAAAGGAATACATATTTTTATGTATAATTGAAAACATATTGAGTGGGTTTCAAAGGTTTTCTTTTAAATCAGCACACACAGTTCTACCAGAAAACAAGCCTTTTTAGAAAACTGACCATACCTATACTGCATTCCCAAAATAGACGTTCAAATATTTCTAGTAACCGATGTTGAATCAAACATTTAATTTTTTATGTATTAGCACAAAAAAGTACACTAAATATTTATGTGTAAATAAAATATATAAATGTATTTATTAACAAAATTTTTATATCTTTCAGTAATACACAAATTACAGAGAAATGGTTCAAAAATTTAAATGTGCAGATGAAACCACCGGCAAAGATTTTCGGATATCTTTAAGGAAGCCGCTGCCCGGTACTCCCGCATCCAGAGGGCCGTCAGCAGCAAGGGTGGTGCCAGCATTTACAATACAATCCTTGCAAAATAATGTCAAAGTTCAACCTCCTCCAAAATTTCCAGTTTATGAACCAAAGCCGCCCAAAGATTCGCACTTCAAGATAGCCTATCTGTGCGGAGAGTTTCCGATTTCGATTGAAAATGTTGGAAAACACGTGTGTTGGAAGGTGAAATAGATTTTTTTATATTGACTCATCAAGATGAGTTTTGTTATTTTTAATTGCACTCAAAAGCATGGGGATTTAAAAGTATTAAATTTCAAAAATGGTTTACGTTAAATTTCGTTTTCTAAATAATTTGATAAATTCGAATATTTTTATTGATCGATAAAACAATATGTGATTTAATCGAACGATTAATAATTTTTTTACACCAACTGGAAAAATTCTAACACGAAAAACATTAATTTGGTCGTCTATTTGTCAAACGATTGTTACCGAATCCACGATTCGATTGACGAATTGATAAATAAAACAAATGTGAACTTCTCCACCTGTTCAAAAATTGTAATTTCACAATCTACTTTCCGAGTCAACGATCTAAATTATAACAGGTGATAGGAGTTTCATATAAATAAACGATTCTATTATACTACATGTTGAACATTTTGACATAAATGTTTGTATGATAAATTATTTTAACGCGTAATACATATAAAAATATTTTTTAATTTATTAAAATTATAGGTTCCGGTGGAGAAATTAGATTATCATCATTATCTACCGATGTTTTTTGATGGATTGGTTGAAACGGGGTTTCCATGTAAGTTTTTTGCAAATGAAGGCATCAAAGATCTAATCAGACATGGAAGTAATAAAGTCTTACCTGTTGTACCTCAATTGATTATTCCAATTAAAAGTGAGTAGTGATATCAGTTAATGAATTCATATGGTATTTCCACATTATTTGTGCATTGAGCATCAAATAGGTCGGTCAATCGCTACTAAAAATGTTGAGTGATGACAGGGGTAGTTACTTGAGCGAGTCTTAAATTTATTAAGTTATTTTATAAAAATGTTATGCAGGGGGCTTTTTGTCACTTTGATTGTTTAATTAATAATCACAGGAATAACGCGTTCGATTGATTTATTTTTAAAATACTCGATTATAAAATGATCGAATACAAGATTTTATTTAGCAAAGCGTATTCAATAATAAAAATTCTCTTAGACGTATATCGATGGTCTTGTTTTATGAATCCTCTATATGGCTTTAAAAATAGTTATTTATTGCAAATAAACATAAAATTAAGTTATTTTGTACTTAACTGAAACTAAATAAATTCATTATCATAGTATTTCGTTCCTGATTCAATGTAATAAAATATTTATGTTGTGAATCATACTCATAAGATAAATATTTTATTTATACTTGAATATGAATTATTTAATCATTTGTTTTGTTTGCAGATGCATTGAATACAAAACGTGAAGATGTAATAATCAACGTATTGAAAGCGATTCAGAATTTAGTTTTATCCTGCGATCGAGTTGGTGAAGCCCTTGTTCCATACTACCGACAAATTTTACCAGTGCTGAATCTCTTCAGGGACAAGAATGGTAACTTAAATAACAAATTGATATTATTTTCACTACGAACTAGTTACATATATTAAATGGATAATATATAGTATATTTATCATTAATTTTAACTTATGCAGATGATTTCATACAATATGTATATATATATATATATATATATATATATATATATATAATATATATATATAGTCACCACCGCTTCGTAAGAGCAGGGCTTAGCTAAGATGCGAACCAATAATTTACGCCTCCGATAATCATCATTACCGTGACTACACATTCGTATATCGAAGACCAGTAAACGACTGGTCAGAATTTGATTGTTTATTTATTTAAAAAAAATCATTTATTTCAATAAATTTATTTTTTAATAAATTATTACAAATATTGCAAATATCATAAAAACAAGAAAAAAACGATAATTCCCCAGTCAGCAAAGTATGCTCGTATAAGAGGATATCAAAAACAATAACATATAAGAACCATGCACAATAAATTTAACACTTAACAATTTAAATAATAGTTGAACACATAAAATTCTTGAACAATCATGACTTACAAACTATCTCCGCTCCAACACAAGTAAGTCCATTCAGTTTTTTATTAAAAACACGCAGCATCGGACCATTTGTATTTATAAAATTACATATTAAATTTTTCTTTCATTTTTTGAAAACCAAATGATTGGGACAAGTATTTCAAAAGTTCAGCTTATTAATTTTATCAATCAAACGATCAGTATTGATTTTAGGAACATTAAAAAACATGTTCAACTTTTCCACCATAAATTTAGCTGCTTGAAAATTATATTTTTGGGCTTTTTTTATTTTTTTTATTTATTTAAAATTATATTTTTGTGCATGATGAGTAATTAAGTTATTATATTTATTTCGGTACTAACTGAGACTCGTCAAATATGACGGAACATTGGCTTGCGTCTACATTTATAGCATTTATAGTTTTTGCGCTCCATGGAGAGGCGGCCGGAGCAACATGCGCTTGGTAGCTCGGGGTTCAAGCCCCATCTCCGGCCGTTTAATTTCGTTTTTTTAGCCGCGAATCGAAATTACGGACGTTAAACAAAGATATGGGTACGGACAGACAACGAAAGTATTATGTTTGATGATACCCGAAAAACTAAACCTCGTAAATCATCAGCACGGAATCATTTTGGGATTTTGTCGCGCGGGTAAATAAATATATTTAGTCAACGCGTTGTGCGAGTTTGTGCCTCTAGGATAACTACGACACTCGCGAGTATCGGGAAATCTCGAATTTCGATCATAAATAATAATGGCCGGCATGTCAAAACTCGTTAGCGCCCCGGCCCGGCGGCAGCTTGACGCGCGAGGCTCGCGACACGTTGTTCATTATTTCCACCTTTGACACAACCTCCGTCGGGGGTGAACTAGCGTTAGCAGGGGCTGAAATTATATACATTTCCCAAAAAAGTAATCACGAATCCCGCCGAAAATTCGTAATCACTGCCTAGTTTACGGACAACACGCGCCGTGCACGGGACAATGTGGTGTGGTGCTAGGTTGCGTCCGCAGTAGTTGCTAAAATTGATGGGTTCTTCGTGAAGCGTCCCCGCTGAATATTGACGTCGTCATACCGTTATAGTAATTAAATACGTGCGCAGTAGCGAACTAAACTACCAAGACTGCTTGCACCGATATTTAATTAAGAGTATCAAGTTAATCTATCGCTGGTGCTCACTAAACGACACACAATTAATTTCACAAAAATAATATTTCCTTTGCTACTTTAGAAATATTTTTAATATAATAAGTTTTCTTCTTTTAACGCATTGAGAGTAAATTTTTTATTATCATTGTAGCGTGTAGCGGGAAATATCATGTAGCGGGGCATGCAAATTTGAGACCACGAAATGCACTTGAAATTAGTGTAACATCTAATTATAATAATTGTGTTCGAACTCAATTTGCGGCAACTACATGATATATGCACCACGAATTTTTCCTAGCCCGTCAAAAGTATACCATAAGAGCAGGGCTTGTCTAAGAGGCGAACCATTAATTTAAGAATGTTTTTGTTTGCCCAATTATTTATAGGTTATTTTCAAGATTATATTTCTGTGTGGATTAGTATTATTTCTTTTCATGAAACTCGATAAAATAATCGAGAATTAAATAAAATAATCAAAGTGTACATTTTTACAATACTTTAAGCGTCATTCGTATATAATTTAGTTTTTTTTTTTAGTTTTTATGTATACATTTTTATGAGTACATTTTTAATTTTTATGAGTACATTAGTATCTATTAAACAAATTTAAAAATCTACTAACAATGTTTTCACTCCTACATGAGGACAAATAAAACGATATTATTGTTTATTAGACTCTGTAAATGATTCCTCTCACATTTAATCTACAATGCTATGATAATACATCCCAACGTTCTATAGCCAGACGTGTTGGTAATTTTTGTTTTTTCTCTATTCCCCAGCACCTTTTTTATACACTGGTAAACTATAAAAAAATATTTCATCGAACACGATTAATATTTTTTAATTTTTTATTCATATGTAGGTGCTACGCAAATGCTTGTACCGAGCTAAATCAGTAGATTTATGTAAATTTACGAGGTATTTTAGTGCAGCAAATTATTTATGAAATAGAGATTTTCATTCAACTATACGAACTGCTGAAACAGATATTAATCACAAGCTGAAATCCATTTTTTTTTACTATTTGACATTTTTTATATACTCTCAGGGATCATGGCTGTGGGAGGAAAATTAAAAACTGGAACTTAATTAGAGATCCATTCTTTAGTCACAATATTTCGCACTAATCACTTGTCTCTCGAACGTTTTATATGCGTCTCTTCAGACTATTTACACGTCTGTGTTCACATTTATTTTCCACACATCTGTTTGGTACTATTTAAGAATCGTCCCTGGTATTTGGCTGGCGATACTTTCGCTTTATTTATGTAATCGCTGTAACGTCACAACAAAAACTCTCACGCATATGCGCCTGTTTTTCCGCGAATTTTTGACCGGCTTCTTCACATTTCCAGTGATTATCTTCGAGAGCAGTCCAGCTGATTCTAGATTCATGTGGACTATTAAATAGACTTCAATAATGTGCATTTACCATTGTTTTAAGACTCCCTTTATATAATTACTTACTTTCTTTATGCATGCATCCATAAGTCTTTATGCACTTTTATTCAAAAGTAAATATGTTCAGCACGTTTTTTTATATTTATCATTCCGTAAAGCCCAAAGTGGTACATATACAACTTTATTAACTTGTTGGATGATTTACTCCCGAACAATGAACACCCGAGATCGAACATACCAGCAATAATTTATGGTATATTTTAAAATGAAATTGCTGCCTTTAAGAAGAACGAGGATAGTCAAAGGTTAAGCTTTACTTACATTTGACATTATTATACCGCTGTTTTACCAATATTTATTCAGTATCAGTTTCTCAGACTTCTAACATATTCTTATCTCCAGTTTCAAGAATCTCGTATCGCATCATCGAAACGACGTCTCTATTTGACTTCGCACAAAATGTAATATGTGCGAATAGAATTCCATTTTATAATATTATATATATATACATACCAACTACCTGAGACGTCGTAATCCCCAACAGTGAAAAAAAAGAAGTTTTTTTTGTATTGTGCTTAGTATCTTAGTAATAATAATTTTTGATTTATATGAAAAAAATAAAAGACTACATATATTGTAATCTCATTGGCAAAAATTTTCGTACCATTCATATTTTTATATATGCTATAATGAGATAAGATAAGCCAAAATAAATTACGCACTATCAAAATCTATCGAAATTTCTCTAAAACAACAGCACTATGGAACACTCTGGAATTGTCTAGGATACTCTTATGAACACTACAAAAGTCGAGCGACCA
Organism: Agrypnia vestita; assembly: GCA_016648135.1. Classification (NCBI taxonomy): domain Eukaryota; kingdom Metazoa; phylum Arthropoda; class Insecta; order Trichoptera; family Phryganeidae; genus Agrypnia; species Agrypnia vestita. Next base: position 15,441 of record JADDOH010024556.1, on the reverse strand, counting down.
CTGAAAGTGTGAAGAAAATCGTCGAAACATCTAGAAAGCTGTTCGCCTATAAAAGACCTGGCACGCGTACGGCGAAGCGAGTTTTTTTAAAGACATAGAAATCCAGCGACAATACATGTGATGAAAGGCTGCGGGCAACGACAATAAATTAAGTACCTAACTAGCATTGGAAAATAAGTGCAACCACTTATGAGCAAATGGACGTGAATTCTCTACGAACTTGTGTTGGAATATTCTGTCAAGCGATGCTAAAGTATTACATACCCCGATGATTATTCTAGAAATTGTGTGAATTAAAGAACAGTGCTCAAATTAAATTCGTGTCCAGTAACTTTTCAGTGAATTAATATATTTTTTAAGTGTTTTAGTGTTTCATTTGTCTCTCATAGCCACGTAATGACAATTCTTTATTTTATTTTTCAAACAAAACAACAAAAACTGGAAAACAGGTAAGTACTTCTTTGCATTGAATGATTGTCGCGGTAGAACAATACTTGGAAGAAATCCTTTAATATTTAATATTTATTTTATATAATATGTTCTACATGGTTTCTTTTAAGTATGCATATTTATCATTATTATTTATTTTATTACAATATGAAAAATATCTTTCAAAAAATATGTTTTATCTATACATGCATGTTTTTATGTGTCAATCCATCACAGCTTATCTTGAAATACTGGTAATAGTAATACAATATAGCACAGTGCCTTTCTTTTCAAATAATGAAATGTTTTTTATCGGCCCTCGGAATTCATTGGACTTGACACTTCCAGTACCGGGGGTACCGAGTTCGATTCTCAGTAAGGTCGCAATACATCTATGTGATTTTCTCAAGCAAATGTGTTTTTTTGATGAGTTTTAGTAGGTATAGGTACCAGCTGTTACTCGTCAAAAATGAAGCAAAATTGGTTCACGTTTTTGCTAAGCCCAAATATTTATTTTAGTATCTTATTGACAGTCCGCGAGAGACAGCGGTGGCAACATCGCTAACATCGGGTTTGCTGGCCAGGGGTTCAACCCTCATCTCCGGTCGTTTAATTGGTTTTTTAGTCGTGAATTCGAACAAAATGACGAACGTTACACGTAGTAACGGAGACAGACAGATAAACGGACGGACGGACAACGAAATTCATATATTTGAATTAAATTAGACCTCATGGCGTAGCTTAATCAATTGAAATAATAAACTAGGTAATAATAAAAGAGGTAAAGCGTGATTTGAGCAATGATACCTGCATTTGAATATCTAAAATTCATCTCAGTTTTTAGTAGTATTTTAGACGAAATAATTTCTACCAATTTAAATAATTCACGTTTTAGTACGGCATCGCAGGATTTATAATTGCACCGCTCTGTTTTTGCCTTTTAGACAAACATTTTCAATGGCCGCAGCCTCGGAGCCCGCGCCACTCGCGACCATCTTTAATGCCGTCCGGTCCTCCCATTCAGCATCTGCGTTGCGCAAACATGAAATTATTAAGTGTCAGCTCAAACAGGCATTTAATTACGTGCACTTCGAAAAGAGTTCTTTGAGGAGAGCCGGCGGAAGCGAGTTTGAAAGGCCGTCAAAGCTAATGGCCGCTCGGGCAAAAGCGATTTCAGTGACCGTGCACGGGACTCGCACAAAGACTCACCGAGAAGTCATATTGTGTGATCTGGACCAGATCGTTATACTCATCTGGAGATTTAATAATGCGCCCTGCCGGGAAACACTTTGCGGCTGGTGATTGGTTGTGCGCGAGGCGGTTGTGTGCGGTCATTTCGCTATAGAAAAATGGTTCCTTTGTCTCGTTTTGTTGACGAAAATGCAATTTTTATTTCTAATTTATTTTAAAAATATGTATCAACGTTCTGGCGATGAGGTGCAGTGGCATTGTGAAATTGAATATGTATTTGTATTTTTGAGGAAGAAAGTGATTTAGTGATTTTTAATGTAGGATCATATCCAAGAATGTACATTTGTTGACACATTATCAAGTCACTAAAATTAATCTACTTAAAAATAGGTCAGTCATAAAATCCATAAAGCTATTTAATGATCGTCATTATTTTGTATGAATTTATATTTTTCCAATTTTTTTAATTCCAATAAACATTAACAAAGTATATAAACTAATGTACGTCTCCTGAAATTCCTCACAGGCTTGTACCCAGTCACTACTAAGGCCCGGTTGTTTCAAATTCGATCAAAGTAAGCGTAGAGTTTAAACTGAAATTTTACGTTCTCCACCAATCAGACGATCCGTTTTCGTAAAAATCTATGCTTTTATCGACCGCTTACTTTGATCGAACTTGAAACAACCGGGCCTAACCCAGTCAGACTATTTGAATTAAAGTAATATTAGCCTTTTCATAAATATACGAATATTCAATTTACTCGTATTGTATTTATTTATTTACTTGTTTACGTAAATTACAGGCTTTTACGTAAAAAATATTACGTAAAATTCAAAAAGTATATACATTTAACGATATCGGTTATAAGCAGTAAAATATGAAATATATAAATATAAAGTAAGTAAGTAAAGTAAATATATAAAGAGTAGTTTGTTGGTCTTGTGGTTAGGACACTCGCCTCGTGATCTAAAGGTCGCGGGTTCGAACCTCACTCCAGACTAGCAAATTAGTCCTATTTTCATAGCACAAGCGTTTAGCTTTGTATGAAAATAGTAAGAATATTGATGTGACACGTATTCCGTGTTCACATCTCTATTTAAAAAAAATACATCTATAAGCAATAAAAAATATAAGCAATGAAAGTAACAGGTGTAAGCATCATGCTCGTATTGTTGACAAGGCGACTTTATTGGATGTACATATAGACATTTTTGTATGCAATGAATATCATATTCTATGTAGGTAACAAGTACATACAGTTCTTAAATTTCATTTACTGAAAAATGACTTTTTAATAACATTGCTTATATAAGTAATGAGAAAAAACTTTGTACAAACCATTATTTACTAAATTATCAACATGTTTCGGGGCTGAATAATTAATTTTTGTTTTTGGTAATTAGTTAAAAATTAATAACTTAGAATTATTTTTTTAATGAACATTGTAACCTGATGAATTAAGGGATCATTGGATTTGAAATATGTTGATGATTCAATATTTAGTGGTCTATACTTTGTTTAAATATTTATATAAAACTTTTAAGTAAGTGCGAGTATGGAAATACGTGGATGAAACTTCTATCATAAAAATTTTGGCCTTTTTTGGACCGTTTTTGTTTGCAGAATAGAATTGTCACTGATGCATATAGATTTTTTCAAAATAATAAAGCAAAACCCCTAAGACTCAAAGACTTTCAATAGATTCATTCAGCCGCATTCAGCGCTAATATTTTTGGTATTCGGAGATACTCAATGTAATTATTTTTCTATTTGGCAGCTAACCTCGGGGAAGGTGTGGACCGCACCGAAAATATAGGCAGCATGATTGACGAAACCTTACAAATCCTGGAACGCTATGGTGGCGAGGATGCTTTCATCAATATAAAATACATGGTACCGACGTACGAATCTTGCGTTCAGAACTGAGCATTTATTTATTTTAAAATCTAAAAACACATTTTTATGTTTTTTATTCGTTATGTTCTTGTGTTCTGTTTGTTAGAGAAAATGGTTTAATGATTTTTTGAAATAATGATTAAATTATATAAATACGCTTAAATCAAATAATTATAACATGTTTTAAGTACATTATAATTTTCATGAATATTTTTATTACTGAAATCATAAGAATAAAATTGTTAAACCAGGAGATAATATTTATATTGTTAATTCCAAAAATATATTTATCTTGATTGTAATCATAAAATGAATAATTTAATTGATATATTATAACACTAAATTCATGTATGAGTTTTTGATGTGCATTATAATTTTTGTGTATTAAAAAACAAAATTTTTTCGTGACCACGGAGAACATTTTAATGAGATTTTTGATTTGAGACAATTTCTTATATGTTGTGCCCTCACCTCATGGGCAACTATCGATTTTGATTATTTCAAATGAATTAGAATCTCCTAGCAACATAAAAAATAACAAAAATACTTGTGATATAATGATCTTTCTTTACTTTTCAGAATAAATACGTGTAGGTATATATAATTATGTGTTTGTGCGCACGTATCTAGTTTCTATGTCAAATCTTCTATGTGAAGTCATTCAAGTTCTATGTAAGTCAAGAACCTCTATTTAAAAATAATCTCAACTCAAGTCAACGTATAAATTCTTTATACGCGGACTAGAGTTGACTCTTTCAAACAACCTCATGCTAATTTCAAGTTTATCTCAAGATGAAAATCTCGACGTGTCTTATTGACATTATTTATATAATTTTAATTAGATAAGCGTACACAGATTACGTGTATATTACGTATCACATTCTCACCAGCTATTTAAAAGTTTGCTTAATGTCTGTGCTTTATTTTTTTATATAAATAGTGATGGGAATACGTATGGTGTCAATATTTTTAATCTAAGATAAATGCTTTTTCTACGAAAATAGGACTAACTTGCTGATGTCCTGGAATGGGGCTCGAACCACCGACCGCTGGATCCCGAAACGAGAGTCACAACAACTACACCTACCCTGATATGACTAACGTGCTGGTCTCCTGGAATAAGGCTCAAACCACCGACTACTGGATTACAAAGCTAAACCAACAAGCACTTAACTGTATTTAATTCCATGAACAAAAGTCATATTATTTAAATACCCCTGAACCTTCATTTTTAATTCAAAAATGTAATACTGTGCATGATTAATCTTAATTCTATCCCCCCCGATTTCCATTTCATCGGTACTCTCTGCGGCGCCGCCGCTACGATCCGCAGAGATTGTCTACAGCGGGGGCGGCAGAGGGTCTACGGGTCACAGTGTCTACGGTTTGGCAGGCTGCGGTCGGTCCGCCATTGTCAATCTTGCGGTCTGCAGGCTGCGCGACGGGCGCGCTGCGCTCCGTGTTTGCCGTCACGTGTCTAGGTGATGTTTGCTGTTAACATTACGGCACAGTCGCACGGAGCCTTTGGCTGCCTCAACGTAAACATGATTCGAACACGGTTTTGTTCGGCAAACCCGGGGCCGCGTCAGCCGCACGGCTTCGTCACTCGGACCTCTTTAATGTGAATTGTTGGACGGGGCAATGAGCGTCGGCGGTTACTTAATCGCGAACGAATAATTGCCTGGTTTTGCGTCGAACTGTTTTTCTGTAGGCTTTTTGACAAAAAGTTGAGATACATTGAATTTTTGTACCACAATATTATACAACATCAAAGACCACCAAAATTTGTAATGGAAATTTCTTGGTTCATGCTGGTTCCACTTGTAAAAAAATTACTATGAGCTTGTAAATTTTGGATCGATTATGAAAAGGTCAAACAAGGTAATGTAAAAAAATAATATTTTAATAAATAAGTTTCGTTTTATTACAAAATGATGTTTTTACTTAAAAAGGCTCAGTTTGAAGCTAAATTTAAAAAAAAACAAGACCTATTGTAAAAAAAATATGTATTGTTCACTAGGAAAACTAATTATGCAAGAATAAATATCTAAACTGCATTATAAATGTGTTTTAAATATATGCGAAGAGAAAATAGTTCCGCTGTGCCCCAATCGTCTCGCTTAAAGAAGGGGTTTAGTTCAACTCTGTATAATTTTATACTCTGTGTACATCACATTCAGCAATATTATTTTCATTTTGCACAGATTCAATACAAATATGCGGTTTAATTTTTTTGTGACGCTTTAAATAGAGCTTATATCACAAAGTGGCCAGGTATCAAAAGTGTCAAAAATAAAACTATTAAACAAATATGCTGTGGGTTGTGAAGGGTCACATTAAAACTGCCTTGCACCAAATATAAAAGCAAAGTAAAATACAAAGATATTTTATTTATAGGCAACAGTATTTTTTAATTGATGATAAAGTAATAAAATCAGATAAGCTGCTTTAAATATGATTAGAAAAATATATATAAAAAATCATTTTACGTTGTAAACAGACTCAAATTATTACAAGCGATTCAATACTCGATTAAAGATAAACAGCCTACTTAATTTATTTCAATGAACATTTGCATATTTCCTAAATAATATGATAATAATTGTTACTTCATAAATATAAATATTTGCATAAACTAATTATCAGTAAATAGATTTAAGTTTAATTCAATTTTATAAATTTAAAGCTGATTTAGTGAAATACATCTTTCAGATCACTATTTAAATTATATTTATACTTATATTTTTGTAAAATTAATAAATACCCCTTGCAGAATACATATAGGATCAATAAATATTCTTAACATTATTGCAAATATTTTCAAATAAAATAATGTAATTGAAACATTTTGGTAATATACATATTTAATAATTAGAAACAACCTTTAATAATCAATGTAATGTATGCATCAGACAGTCACGTGATTTTGCGGTCAGAACCAATCATAGCTTGATACGATGAAGTCCGCAAAGTTTAATAAGGTTGAGGTTTACCATGCTTTTATGAAATTCGCTTTGTTCGTAAAATATAATTTTCATCAATTCATACAATTCAAATAACGAGCATTTACAAAACCTTTGAATATTTTGTTTACTCATATATTTTGATCCAATCTATTTATGTAGTATTTAGAAATCCTTTTTACTTAATTATGTATTAAAGTTGCTTTAACAAAATGAAATTATATGCTTAAATATGTTATTTTGGTTGAAAATAATAACAGATACGTATCAAAACGTTGTTGATTGATAAAGCTTTGCTTTTATTTTATAAACAGCTTTCAGTGATCGTACTAGATAATATTATCAAATTTTACATATTTTTTAATCATATCAGAGATTAAAATTTTTTGGTGGATCAAACGTTGCCGACGAATCTGAATTTTTTGGATGAGTTAAAATTAAACTTATTTTTATTTTTATTTTTGATAATTTATTATATATTAAGAAAAAAGTAAAAAAAATCAATTAAAAAAGATTATTTATTATGATGTAAAGAGATTGCTTACTTCTGCATTACAATGTAAGAATGTACTATAATGTTGTTATATTTTTGCCCAAGGGAATTTAGTAATAATGGTTAAAATAAGAATGGACTGCAATTGGTAAGTAAGAATTTATTTTTGAAAACTTTGTCTCATTATCCATTATTTTTATAACATTTTACAACAAGAAAATACAATATTATTTTGCCTTTGTTATACACATTCCACATACGTGGGGTATAAAGGAAAAGGCAGCAATATCCAAAAAAAATTAATGCAGTCATCGAGGATAACTAATTTTTATGCGCTCAGATTTTCTAGAAAATAGCCTTTAAATTTATAGGAAACAAGATTACGGAAGGAAGAGATATATAAAATCTAGAATTAAGTACATGTTAAAAGTGACTTATCAAAACATTTTCATGATAATAATAATAATAATAAAAAAAAATAATGATTTTTTGGTTATGGCTGTCTTTGCTGTTATACCCCAAATATATGTTGTTCAATAACCGCAACCTGCATTTTCCAATAGTGCTATTCAAAATGTGTCACAATTCACAACATATATTGAATATCTAATAAATAGTGTTTTCTGTAGAAAAAGTACACCCGCAATATTTCACTTGAGTATTAAAGCAAGATAATAGAATATAATTTAATGCGGACATCATCGTGCATCCAATGAGAATGGATCTAAAAGTATTATTAATGTTGGTCAAAGTTATAAAACGATGTTGTAAACATACATTCATCACAGTAATGAAATAGTTCATGGAACGGGAATACTCACGGGTTTGGGGGAATGGTATCTCATCACTACAATAACAACTTTGATATGTTATTGTTGCACGCTTGTTATTGTGATATCTTCACGATCGTGGTTTACTACATCCAATTTGTTATGTTTTAAAGATGGAGCTTCACCGCTGCAAGGCGTTGAGTCCGTATAAATATGATACAATCGATCAAATGAACGCTTCGCCCATTTTCTTATGGACCGCACGAATCACTTCAACCTTTAATACGTTTTTATTTATGGTGGATAATTTTCTTTCGCCTCAGTTCCACGTAGCGCCGGTGTTTTATCTTCATTTACATACAAAGTGGATAGGGTAATTTGTGCGCTTTTTAGGTCTACACTTTACGAATATTACTACTGGCGGACCACCCCCTTTGTACTGCTCTGGCTTTAGGGGGATGATATTGGTGAATCCTAAATAACATTTTATCCCTTTATGGGGCCTTCCGTTCTGCAAATAGAGGTGCGCGATTTTATTGGACCTGCTTTTATATTTCTCATTTTATGGACTTTTATGAAATCAACTATTTTAATTACTATTTTACCTATGATGATCCATGACATCGAGTTACAAATTTTTAAATACTTTTTTATTTATGCCTTACAAATCAAATAAAAAATTGGGCGGTTTGTGCTTTCCGATTTCTGACTAGAGAAATAAACATTTATTTTGCTTAAAGCAAAATGAAGGATAATACACGTGTTAACATAAACATTGCTGAGAAATAAAATATTATTCTTGTTGAAACGTTGGCACCAGAAACTACACTAGCATGAAAGAAATCAGGAAACTTTTGTTATTTTTCATTGTTGTTGTCACAGAATTACAACTGATACAATTAATACAGTTTGATTTTAATAATAATTTTGTATGAAATATGTAATGAAATTTGAGTAGCTTGTTGCAGTGGTCATGATGGTCGCCTAGTAATGATTAGTGGTTTGAGTTCCATTCCAGGACACCAGAAAGTTAGTCCTATTTTCATAGCAAAAGTTTTTGGCTTAGTTTGAGAATAGCAAGAATAATTACAGTTCAGAAGGTATTACATGTTCGCATCTCTATTTTAAAAAAAGTATTTAACACACTTGAATTGCCCAAATATTCATAAAATTACACTGTGAAGAATAAATAAATAAGCTTGACATGTTCGTTATTACATAAGCCTGGTTAAAAAGCAAAATTCTAATATTCATTATTAATTTGTCGTTTGAACATTTTTACCACATACCATATTCGGAAAACGCGTTCACGCCGATTACTGTTGCATTTTCACACGATAAACTTTGTTGACCTTGTGACCCACACACTCTTTATTTCCGCAGCGAGTAAAATTTAGTTTTATGTATGATTATTTTTTATTTTATTTTATATTATGTTTTATTTGTTACTAGCCTTCTGGGATTCGGAAGTCCTTGCCTTTAGTTACCATCCATCCTTTGTTATAACAGTTACGGTCCAGTCTGTTGGGCATTTTCATCCCGTATCGAACTTCTCGATCTGGAACCTATTTGATGGTATGGGCGTTTTGCGTATTGTGAGATATGAAATGGCGAAAAATAAAACACTGAATGCTCTAAAACAATTTTTAAATATTTTTAAAATACCATTAAATATATATTTTCTTGTATTAGGATATAAGGAATTTTATTTTGCCTCATGATTACGAAAACGTGATATTATTTTGACACCATACCAGTGATTACAATGCAATAATAAATGGAAATTTCGCACCCATTTTCTACCATTTATATACATAGGTATTCATTCATCACCAACGTGACACACAGGCGTATCAAAATAAATTAACCTTACATAAATTAATATTTATTTGACACTGTTTAGTGCTTAAACCTTTAGGAATATTTATGTATATATGCTGTCATTATCCATAGAGTTGAAAAAATATTAATTTTCTTAAAGCTTAATTATAAATATAAAAAATATAAAGGCTGAATGCCATAATATGTTGGCCATGTATTATAGTAACAATAAAAATGTCCAGTGCATCTGCATGGCATTCATTATTTTAATGTGAATATCAAGTCAGAATTTATTCAATAATCATCGCATCCCATTGCAAAGATATTTTAGTACATTTTTCTATTTAGCCAACTATTGATTTCATGTTATTTGAAGACAGCCAAGAACAATTCCGTTGTAGTGGCGTTGCACAATGAAAAACGTTCGACTGACTGTTTATGAATATGTGGCGAATGATCATCTTCACTCTAGTGATGGGATGATTCGTTCAATTGACTCGTCAAGTCGTGTTACGGTAAATATTGCTGACAAAGGAGGGGTAATTTTTATCTTAAATCATTCTACACTTGTAACTGCAATATTATCTTACTAACTAACTAACTACCATGGCATTTTCTCGCAGGGGTAGCCATATTATTATATCTTGGCACACCACTTTCGCTTTGGCTACATTCATACACATTCTCATGCATGCACTATGGTTGTCGAGGCTTTTTACAAGATCATCCCCCAATATTAGTGTATCTGACCATGTCAGATCTTTCGCGGACACCCTCTAATTAACTTAATTATACTAAAAATAAAATAGCTTCCGTACGTTCCTTTCCTGTAGTAATTCCAAATTAATTTATGGCAACTTATGAACTGATGAACGGTTGTTAGTGGAAGCGATCTGCATAGCTCATTTTTTCAGGACAGTGGAAAGTTCAAAAAATAATTCTTTCATGAACGACCCATCTCTGCCGCACTCTTTCTCACTGCATTTCCTAGGGACCGTTACAAGTTATCGATGACTCGCTCCAGATTCCAAGACGACCACTTTTTGACTTTTTAATAACTGCGACTATTAATGCTTGCGTGGTAAAATACTTTTTTATTTAAAATTAATTCAGTATGAATAAAACACAGCATGTGTAAATATCAAACTTAATCATTATTTTTTATTTGACCTCTACATAAATAAAACATAAACACTTATAATTTGCAGACTTTTACCTGTACGACCATAAAAGACTGATAAGTAGTATCGGAAATTCAATATCATACTGATTACATAGCCAATGAAATTATTTCACGAGTACTAGAATAAATTAAGATTCTTAAAAAAATATCAAAGTTCTATTGAAAATATTAAAGGAACGAATCCTAATCCAAATACTATTTTCGTGAAACATAATATCACAATACAGCAAAGATATTTAAAAAAATAAAACGTTAGTGCCTATTCAAGACTCGAGGTTTGTTTCTTTGTTCAAGCGGTGTAAGCGTTCGATAAATTTAGATTATTCTTACCGTACATTACGGTGTAAATCCTTCATTGGTAGGCTACAACACGAATCCTTTCACAGTAAACCGACATTTACCATGGCGACAAACAATGTTCTCGCAAGATGCCGAGTCGCATATTGTTGTACATAACCATTGAGATAACACGACATTTAATAGTATAACAATACAATAATATGACAATAAAACAAAACAACTTATTAATTTATTTTAAAATAGTAATTAAAATCAGAGTTGATAAATTTCATTTTAGAAACTTTTCAATGGTTAAAATACCACATTTTCCCTAGGTATTGAGACTTTTCACGTATGAACATCCTTAAATGTATAGTAAATCGATGTTTTAAGAGTTTCAACAGATATGAATTTTAATTCTCCTAGATATTTAGGTAACAAAACCATATTTAGCTACAAAATACGATACTAGTTGAAAAATAAATATTCCACAAATCCTATAGAATGTTTTTATAAATCTTTTGAAACATTTTAAAATATTTTAGTTCTAGACCGTGGCATTGATAAATATCAAAAATTTGGAGAGGTTTGTTATAGGATTATAAACATATTTATTATTTCCTCGTGCCATATACGGGTCGGCCCGCCCATAGATGGTGCTAGTGTCAGTGTAGTTGAGAAACTAGCGAAAAGTAAGAAAAATATATTTGTCAGTGAAATGTAAAAATTTTGTTGAGGTGTAATTATAATTTGATATTTATTTTATTTGAAAAGAAACCTTTAACAAATATCACATTCATTTTAATTACTATCCACTCGCCTTTAAAGTAATTATTTAAAAAAAATATAAAAAAACATATTAAAGTATTTTTATTGGACTTAAAGAAATTCACCTAAATTTAACTTAATTTATAATGGCTGTACAGCATTTTCAGAATTCTCAAACCTTCTTTTAAAGAGAGGAAACGTTTAAAAAAACGGCCTTAAAATTTTGAATATTAAAAAAAAGCCATAAGTTTGATAATTTACAAATGTTTAATATCAAAATTCCCTCAATACTTAATTTAATATAATTAATAATCAATTAAATTTAACAAATTATCCATTACTTAATACATTCCCTGTAACAATGCCTCCTTGTTATAGTCAACAACCACACACGCTCACCAAAAATGAGGCCACCAAACGTTTAATTATTTATAAACTTTATTCAAGTTATTTTAAGTTAAGTTTAAGTCGGTCAAGTCAATTCTTTTTTTCTAAAACGCTATAACAAGCTTGCATTCATAATAATTTTCTTTAATTTCATTCCATTTTTTATGTACAATTCTGGTTCCTAAACATACGAAAACCAATTGCTCAGCGCAGCATTTTTAAAAAAAATCTGATAGAATTAGGTAATTGATTTATTTGTTCAAATATCATTCTTAAACTTATCAGATATTATGTCAGCTATATTCATGGATTTTTTTTAAATAACTTTCATATTTATCAGTAAATAATCTCATCAATTATTGCTTTTATAATTTACAAGCCAACCTTTTTATAAGATTTAAAAAAAAGTTTTATTAATTATATCTCTACGACGAATATGTTGTAATTTTTACGGTTTAAATACTGAACGGAATACAGTTAAATATTATTTTTAAACCACGCATTTATTATTTTTATTTTAGTTATGCGCATGATTTTCATATATTTATCAAAATATGTACGTACAAACGATTCATCTGTTTGTTTTCGCTTTTATTTTAATAAACATATAGCTCTCCTTCTGTAATAATTTATGTGTGATAATGGTTGAAATTAGTTCAAACTACCTTAATTCAAAATCATATTACATACTAAGTAATGATTTTCAGCACAAAATATTTATCGAAAGTAATTGAAATATAATACTATTGAAAACATGTCAGTCAAGTTATTATAACAAAGGCTGGTCTCGTATTGATAACCATTGTTTTTTGATGCGTTCACAACCATAATAGGATTACACCGTGTTATCTAAAGCTCCAAGGTCCGCCTACTACACTACGTACATAGATGGAGGTATCACAAAAGGCTGCTTTGCGAGCTTACATCACAATATATTACACATAACAGGTACCTTAATTGAAACCTGAACCACCCTGTCGAGTTGTACGTAATGATTTTGAAGATAATTAAATTTAGATTCCAATTATTAATACAATGAGAAGATAAATAATTTAATATGCATAATATTTTAATTTACACTAAATTAAATATTTATCTACACACACTTTGATATATTCTGTCATAACTATCGTTTCACTATGGAGCAGCATATGTCATTATCAGATATGACTATTATCTATAACAAAGTAATGTGACAAAACTATTTTCTTTATTCTATATTTTCTTCAGATACTAATGATCGATTTTGTACGTTCAGTAAAAGCGAGCCAAGTAGAGTTTGTATAGACGGGATGAAAAATTAAATCTGATAAACGATCTTAATCTTAGTGTATATTATAGATATCTCACAGAGACGAAACTGTATTAATTATGGGAAAGTAGGTATAGAAGTCATTTGGGTGTAACAGGACTTATGACCTGTCTTTTTATGGTTAGGTCATAAGTCCTGTTACACCCAAATGACTTCTATACCTACTTTCCCATAATTAATACAGTTTCGTCTCTGTGAGATATCTATAATATACACTAATTGATTAATAATGTCTCTGTGACATAAATCCAGCACTGTTCTGAAAGATTTGAACAAACTCAAAATATTCTGGATCTTAATCTTGGTTATTTATTATCAGAAACAGTTCTTTACTATAACATAAACATGTTGCACCACAAAGTACCTAACTGCCTTATCAATTAATAATATTTCAACGTAAAATTTAGTACTTAAAAAGTATTTATTTTTTATCGTTTCTTTCCTCTCATCATACATTTCTTTTTGCTGGATACAGAGATTAAAGATTTATTCTTGTTAAGTTTTGACGCTCTCTAAGAATCCATGCGATAATTTGCAAAGAGCACTCCCAACATTATAAAACACTTGAGAAAATTAAGCTTCTGGCACGAAATACAAAGGAATTATTCCGCGTAGTGGATTTACGTTTTACGTTAAAACTGAGGCCACGTCCCGGAGAATAACCTCACTTAGCGCGAGGACTTGTTTATTACACCGCCAGGACGAATTTCTCCGGGTAGATAAGAAAGAAGCGAGGCTAAAAGAAAGAAAGGACAAGAGGTTTTGGTCCGTGTGTGGGCACACAAGATCCTGCTAAGGCTATTGTGTATTACTGTTGAACATATTCACGGATAAAACTCTTATGTTGTGTACCTATACACCAGAAGGGACTAATCTCAGATTGTACTCAAGTATTTTTATATGCGAAAAAAATAACAAAGAATTTATACTAGGAATAAAATAAAATTCGTGCCCTTCGGATAAAACAATGACCGAATAATTCTCATATAGATTAACGTAAGACTTTTTTTTGTAATTATTTGAAATCTTGTTTAATATAAAAATATATCTTTTCAAGTGATTTCACCTAGTAACGATTTGTTAAGTGAAAACGCTTCACTAGCACCCAATACGTTCAATCAAAACACATATATACATGTCCTCCATTCAGATCTCAGGTAGCTATTTTTGCCCAGAAAAAGCGCCTGATAGGATTGCTTGCACTTGATGATAGCGACTGGAACGCGTAATTGTCTCCAAAATTACCTTATTGAGCAATTATTATCTATGTAATCATGTTACTGAATAACGACTTCGTGATTGAGTACGAATAAATCATATTCCTTTCCTTTATCATTATTTTAATTGAAGGCAATATCCAGCACTGAAAATATTAACATTTTAAAATAGAATATAAGATGCTTAAATGGTAGTAAAGCCCGAAGCTAGCATAAAACTTCCCTAGCATTCGGTATTTCAGGGTTAACTTTATTATAGAGTAAGTTGTAACACTTTACAAGTAATTACCTACCAGATGTAGATAAAAAGGTACGGAATGTTCTTTAAACGAATTTTTCCTGAAAGTCATCATAAACTAGGTAAACTCATGTAATTGTCACAGGTAAACGTACAACCGCACCTGAATAATTCTAAGCAATTTATAAGAAATTGTATTCAGTTCATCCCTGGGGACCGTGCCGACCCCACAAGACAAATTTGCTTCCTCCTATCTAAGGCAGCTCCGTGTGTAATCAGCCACCGCGAGTTTAAAGCTAGTCTTCAAGATATCAAGTTTTCAGTGTAGAAATATCCTACCAAGAAAATATACCGAAATCTCAGATTTGTGAACTATCGCTAGGAACTAACTAGCATTACCTTTTTACTCAAAGCCTGGATCTTGTTCTTCCTCACATGCTTGATAGGCGTCGAGCAGACAGGACTCTACTTTCTTAGCTACCCTGTTGGCTGA